>JACYXH010000705.1:1710000-1735000 GCA_026745465.1 Lota lota | reverse complement strand
CAAGCTTGTCATTCTCTGAAGCATTTGCATGTGTTGGTGTTGCAGAAGGAGGTTGTGTATAAGAAGAAGGAATCCTTCTTCTCACTGGAGGAGACGGAGTTCAGGCAGCCTGCTGTCCTCGTTCTGCAGGTCTGGGACTACGACCGCATCGCAGCCAACGACTTCCTGGGTGAGACGGGACAGTAGAGACATGAGACATGAGACGGGACAGTAGAGACATGAGACATGAGACGGGACAGTAGAGACATGAGACGGGACAGTAGAGACATCAGACATGAGACGGGACAGTAGAGACATGAGACGGGACAGTAGAGACATCAGACATGAGACGGGACAGTAGAGACATGAGACGGGACAGTAGAGACATCAGACATGAGACGGGACAGTAGAGACATCAGACATGAGATGGGACAGTAGAGACATCAGACATGAGACGGGACAGACGGGACAGTAGAGACATGAGACGGGACAGTAGAGACATCAGACATGAGACGGGACAGACGGGACAGTAGAGACATCAGACATGAGACGGGACAGACGGGACAGTAGAGACATGAGACGGGACAGTAGAGACATCAGACATGAGACGGGACAGTAGAGACATCAGACATGAGACGGGACAGACGGGACAGTAGAGACATCAGACATGAGACGGGACAGTAGAGACATCAGACATGAGACGGGACAGACGGGACAGTAGAGACATCAGACATGAGACGGGACAGTAGAGACATGAGACATGAGACGGGACAGTAGAGACATCAGACATGAGACGGGACAGTAGGGACATGAGACATGAGACGGGACAGTAGAGACATCAGACATGAGACGGGACAGACGGGACAGTAGAGACATGAGACGGGACAGTAGAGACATCAGACATGAGACATGAGACGGGACAGTAGAGACATCAGACATGAGACGGGACAGACGGGACAGTAGAGACATGAGACGGGACAGTAGAGACATCAGACATGAGACAGGACAGACGGGACAGTAGAGACATCAGACATGAGACGGGACAGACGGGACAGTAGAGACATGAGACGGGACAGTAGAGACATCAGACATGAGACGGGACAGACGGGACAGTAGAGACATGAGACGGGACAGTAGAGACATCAGACATGAGACGGGACAGACGGGACAGTAGAGACATGAGACGGGACAGTAGAGACATCAGACATGAGACGGGACAGTAGAGACATCAGACATGAGACAGGACAGACGGGACAGTAGAGACATCAGACATGAGACGGGACAGACGGGACAGTAGAGACATGAGACGGGACAGTAGAGACATCAGACATGAGACGGGACAGTAGAGACATCAGACATGAGACAGGACAGACGGGACAGTAGAGACATCAGACATGAGACGGGACAGTAGAGACATGAGACAGGACAACATGGGACAGTAGAGACATGAGACAGGACAACATGGGACAGTAGAGACATCGGACAGGACAACATGGGACAGTAGAGACATGAGACAGGACAACATGGGACAGTAGAGACATCGGACAGGACAACATGGGACAGTAGAGAGATGAGACAGGACAACATGGGACAGTAGAGACATCGGACAGGACAACATGGGACAGTAGAGAGATGAGACAGGACAACGTGGGACAGTAGAGACATCGGACAGGACAACATGGGACAGTAGAGACATGAGACAGGACAACAGACAGGAAGGCAGAGTGACAGAGGTCAAATTCAATCTGGATTCAGCTTGAGAGACATTCTCACACTGTAGAGGTCATCTCAAGATTATAGGTCCTCAACATAGTTTAGCCTCTTAGCCATGTTGCTCCCTCAGGTTCCTCCATAGCGTAGCCTCTTAGCCATGTTGCTCCCTCATGTTCCTCCATAGCGTAGCCTCTTAGCCATGTTGCTCCCTCAGGTTCCTCCATAGCGTAGTCTCTTAGCCATGTTGCTCCATCATGTTCCTCCATAGCGTAGCCTCTTCGCCAAGTTGCTCCCTCAGGTTCCTCCATAGCGTAGCCTCTTAGCCATGTTGCTCCCTCAGGTTCCTCCATAGCGTAGCCTCTTAGCCATGTTGCTCCCTCATGTTCCTCCATAGCGTAGCCTCTTAGCCATGTTGCTCCCTCATGTTCCTCCATAGCGTAGTCTCTTAACGTTGGTTCTCTCAGGCTCTATAGAGTCTTAATAATGGTTCTCTCGGGCTCTATAGAGTCTTAACGTTGGTTCTCTCTGCAGGCTCTATAGAGTCTTAACGTTGGTTCTCTCTGCAGGCTCTATAGAGTCTTAACGTTGGTTCTCTCTGCAGGCTCTATAGAGCTGCGTCTAGGCGACATGGTTCGGGCAGCGAAGGCATCTGATAAGTGTTCCATCCAGATGGCCCGTGATCGCGCTGAGCCTCGTATGTCCATCTTCCGCTCCAAGAGGATGAAAGGATGGTGGCCGCTGATCCGGCTGAAGAGCGAAGAAGACATCGAGAAGGAGAAGAAGGAGGAGGAGGAGGCCAAGAAAAAAGGGGGCAAGAAGCAGAAGAGTAAAAGAAGCAAAATGAAGAAGGAAGACATTGAGTTTACAGACAACGGTGGTAATACCTATCTGCTGATGGTACGACACACGCACACTTACGCATACACCAGATGTTCCACAATAATCAGACAGTGTCAGGGGCCGGGTCAACCCTGACCTTAGGCCACTGGTGAAGCCAGACTGGTTAGGACACAGCAGGTTGTTCTCCTATTTGTTGATATACTTTCAAATATGTTCTTGTTCTGTCATCATCTTCCACTACGCTCGCCGACTGTAATCCTCTTCAACTAACCACAGCTAATCATTTGTTAACTTTATCGCTAGGCTAATATATGTACTACATGCTAGTCTCTACCGTGAACCGCCTAGAGGCCGCTAGAGGAACTACATGCTAGTCTCTACAGTGAACCACCTACAGGCCGCTAGAGGAACTACATGCTAGTCTCTGCTGTCTGTGTTGTACTTCATGTTGTTCTTCAAATTTACTTATACTAACAACATACTATACTTAAAGAATGAAAAATTAAAATAACATTTTGTGTTTAATCTTAAATAATTAAAAAGCTGTATTTATACTCTAATGAATCAAATAAAAAGGCTGTCATTTTAATGAATAAAACGGTGCATTTAAATGTAAATATATGAAATAAAAGGCTGCATTTTAATTGGCGTATTTGTAGGGGAAGGTGGAGGCGGAGTTTAAGCTGGTGACCTTAGAGGAGGCAGAGTCTAACCCTGTGGGGCGTGGCCGCAAAGAACCGGAACCTCTTGAGAAACCAGAGTAAGTCAACACTCACCAACCGCTCCTTCTGATGTCTTCTTGTTCGTTGCTCTTAAAGTAACGTCTGATAAGATGTGGGATATTTATGGTGTGGGAGAATGGGAAGGAACTCAGGAAGCCAGTGACTAATGGTGATGTACAATGTTATTAATGTTATTGTGATTATACATGATTCTAGTGATGCGGGGTTGAGGTATCTGCTCACCTGAATCTGCATATTGCTGTAACTGCACCCGACCGCTACTATGACCGCTGTTTCAAACTGAAGAAAATAACACTGGTGTCCGCTTCCCAACCCCGTATTACAAAATGGTGTCACACCCCCTGCTGAGTTAATTTAAGGCTAAAGGGAACGTGGTTGTTCACCACAATCCAAATTAAGACTTTTCTTCAGAAGACTGTGACAAAATAAGTGTATTTTCAAAACTAATCTTACAAATCAACTGTAGAAATGTAAAACATGGCCCTAGCCCTAACCCAATAGGGTGAGCCCTAACCCAATAGGGTGAGCCCTAGCCCTAACCCTAACCCAATAGGGTGAGCCCTAACCCTAACCCAATAGGGTGAGCCCTAACCCTAACCCAACAGGGTGAGCCCTAACCCAACAGGGTGAGCCCTAACCCTAACCCATACAATACAACCTCATTACTCCTTGACCCCATCCTGTAATATGCTCACTGCTGCCATGACACCTGTACTCCTCTCTAGTCGCCCAAACACCACCTTCTCCTGGTTTGTGAATCCGATGAAGACCTTCATCTTCTTCATCTGGAGGAAGTACAAGAAGTACATCATCGCGTTTGTCATCCTGGCCATCCTAACGCTCTTTATGGCCCTTATCATTTACACTCTGCCTCAACAGATATCAGGGCTAATCATTAATGGCTAATGATTCAATATAGCAGCCCTACTCACTAAGGGCTAATGTTTTAATATAGCAGCCCTACTCACTAAGGGCTAATGTTTTAATATAGCAGTCTTATTCAGTAAGGGCTAATGTTTTAATATAGCAGCCCTACTCACTAAGGGCTAATGTTTTAATATAGCAGCCCTACTCACTAAGGGCTAATGTTTTAATATAGCAGTCTTATTCAGTAAGGGCTAATGTTTTAATATAGCAGCCCTACTCACTAAGGGCTAATGTTTTAATATAGCAGTCTTATTCATTAAGGGCTAATGTTTTAATATAGCAGCCCTACTCATTAAGGGCTAATATTTTAATATAGCAGTCCTACTCTATGAGAAGTTTCATTTTGATAGCTGACAGAATCAATTGTTTTTTATTTGCTGATTAGTTTGAATTGATTCACAAAATCCATTTAGTTCCATCTGAGAAATCGACTATAGGATAGAATTATAGAAATTGCACTGAATTTATTTTTATATTTACATTGTGCAACCATTCTAATAGCATAGACACGGAGAATTTAAAATTCTTGCAACTACTGTTTCATATTGTGATCATTTCTTTTCCGCTCTGCAGATCTGTGTAGTTCCAATGTGTTATTTTCTTATCCAGTAAAGGCATACTAAATTAGTGTGGTTGTGATGTTTACTTGTTATAGTGTACAGTTTAAGTCAATTAACATTAAATGTTTCTTCATCAAACTGTTTCCATGTTTCATTTGACCAAAACCAAAGTACCAGACTGAGACTGTGCTTTCGTGGGTCGTGAGGAGGGATCAAAGAGCACCCTGGGGAGCAGTGTGTGTGTGTGTGTTGGTGGTGATGGTTTGCCTGCCTACTGCCCTCCTAGCGTCTGGAAGGAGGTCCTTCTTCTGTTGTCCGTCGCAGGCCTCCTACGCCACCTCTAGAGGGCGACAAACACTCCCCTACAAGACCGTTCAACTGCGACACAAACGTACATTGGATAACATTTCTCCAATTCTAACAACCGTTGACGATTATGATAACCTTTTTATTTTTTTGACAACCATATGTTATAGAAATAAATCGAACCATATTTATATATCTTAAACAAAAAGCGAATGACTTTAGAAGATACATATTAGTGAAGTTGGCATTTTGTTATTTTGTTGGAACTTACAAAACCTTTTATTTGAAGATCGAAGTGTGTATTAAAACATTCCCCTCCTTATTTTACTTATAAACCCGTGATTTGGCAACACGAGCAACAGCCAATAAGCTCAGATGGCGACCTCTGTCAGGTCCTGAGGTGTTCTTTCACCGCCCATATCAAAACAACTGCATATTAAAAAGCTAAACGCGTCAATTACTCACAAAAATGTATTTAACATCGACTACCAAGTGATATTATCATAATTCAACACAATTTTCTATGTCTCCGGGTGGTTTTGATGTTTTAACTTCTCAACACGACACATTGGATCAGGCACCAACAAGACTGAACATCCCGGTCCTTACATCATCCTCATTGACGTCTCTGTTGCTGTTATTCAATGAGGTTGTTGGAGCTGTTCAATAACATTACACGTGCTATTATTCAACAACAACACATGTTATTATCCAGCCGCACTACAGATGAGCTTGACGAGGAGACAGTAACTGAACTCTGTCGGTAAATAAATAAAGACGGTACCGGCGGTATAGGAGGAGCATGTCGCGGCTGCTAGGGCTTCTCTCGGGGGGTGCTGTGCCGCTGCGGCTCGCCGCTCTGAGGAGCGTCTGGAGCCGGTCACCCACACACCTGTCCTTGCCTCACACCGCGGGGGTCTGGGGCCGGTCATCCACACACCTGTCCTCGCTTCCCTCCGCGGGGGTCTGGGGCTCCGCTGGCACAGTAAGCAGACCGGTTGATGACAAGGTTAACTGTTGGGGGGAGTGTGGATTCACTTGTAGCTAATGCTAGTTAACCAGACTAGTTTAGTAGTACAGTGGTTACCAGACTAGTAGTACAGTAGCTACCAGACTAGTTTAGTAGCTACCAGACTAGCTAGTTTAATAGCTACCAGACCAGCTAGTTTAGTAGCTACCAGACTAGCTAGTTTAGTAGTTACCAGACTAGTAGTTTAGTAGCTACCAGACTAGCTAGTTTAGTAGTTACCAGACTAGTAGTACAGTAGTTACCAGACTAGTAGTACAGTAGCTACCAGACTAGCTGGTTTAGTAGCTATGGGTGAAGGGTAGGACAACATGGGAAGGGACATTTGATTGGCAGGGCTAAACGCCAGCTACCTGTGGTTTTCCTATGTAATGTACATGTGTGACATTCGTTGTCGTTTCCTTTGGCGATTGATGGATTAAACCTCCATAAAGAAAACGACCATTTAGTGTCTGGCGTGTTAGTGACGTGGAGGTGTGCTTTATGTTTTATTACAGAACGGGGTTTTGAGGCAAGCCGAGTTTTTGTCTCGTCATGGTTGTGACTCTGCGACCTGGCGCTTCTATTCCACCGACCCAAAAGGTACGACCGAAAACCACCGACTACCTAACAGCACGAAAGTGCTGTTATTATTATCATTATTATTAATATTAATGTGATTGTTGTTGTTATCATTATAAAGATTATGTTTTTATCGTCACCAACTTGGTCCTAATCATAGAAGGTAAGTGGAGCGTTTGGAGAGAACCTAACTCTGGGTCTTACTCTCAGATGGTAAAAGCCAAGAGCCAGAAGGAGCAGGGGGAGGAGGTGCGAAGAGAGGAGGTGGAAAGAGAGGAGGTGGAGGAGGGAAAGACTGGTGGAGCCGGATGCAGAAGGTAGGTCAAAGGTCATCTGCTGTAAGATGTGTTTTCCTGTACTCCAGTTGAACTGTATTTCTGTTCTTGCATTTAAGGACTGTCTCATCAAAGCTTGGACATTGTAGTCTACAAGTCTGTTTACAAACATTATGCTAGTCCGATACATTCATTCTAGAAGTGTGAGCGTGTGTGAGCGTGTGTGAGAGCGTGTCAGAGTGTCAGAGTGTCAGAGTGTCAGAGTGTGTGTGAGAGCGTGTGTGAGAGCGTGTGTGAGAGCGCGTGTGAGAGCGTGTCAGAGCGTGTGTGAGATCGTGTCAGAGAGAGCGTGTGTGAGAGCGTGTGTGAGAGCGTGTCAGAGTGTCAGAGTGTCAGAGTGTCAGAGTGTGTGTGAGAGCGTATCAGAGAGAGCGTGTGTGAGAGCGTGTGTGAGAGCGTGTGTGAGAGCGCGTGTGAGAGCGTGTCAGAGCGTGTGTGAGAGCGTGTCAGAGTGTCAGAGTGTGAGAGCGTGTGAGAGAGTGTATTAATGTATAGCTGTGGTTGCTGTGCAGGGGGACCTGCAGAGTGTGTGAGTGTGTGAGAGAGTGTATTAATGTATAGCTGTGGTTGCTGTGCAGGGGGACCTGCCCTGGGATGAGAAGGATTTCCGCTACATGGCGGTGACGGTGGCGGGCGTGACGTCAGTTCTGCTCTACTTCCTGTTCAGAGACACGGGGCGCGAGATCAGCTGGAAGGACTTCATACACCGCTACCTGGGGAGGGGCATGGTCAGACACGCCCTCAAACAGACATATACCCATATAGACACACACACCCTCATACAGACAAATACTCATACACACACACACTCATACAGACATATACCCATACACACACACACACTCATACAGACATATACCCATATAGACACACACACCCTCATACAGACAAATACTCATACACACACACACTCATACAGACATATACCCATACACACACACACACTCATACAGACATATACCCATATAGACACACACACCCTCATACAGACAAATACTCATACACACACACACTCATATAGACATATACCCATACACACACACACACTCATACAGACATATACCCATACACACACACACACACACTCATACATACAGACATATACACACACACTTGGTGTGGTGTTGTTTCCTGAGTGTGTGTGTGTGTGTGCTTGTGTGAGGTCTTGTCCTGTGCGTGTGATGTCATGTCATGTGTGTGATGTCATATCCTGTGTGCGATGTCATATCCTGTGTGTGCAGGTGGAGCGTCTGGAGGTGGTGAACAAGCAGTTTGTCCGGGTGGTTCTGGCCCCAGGAGCGGACTCCTCTGACGGGGTAAAAACACACACTGGGGGGGGGGGGGGGGGGGGGGGGTTCAGCACTCTAACAGTGGTAAACCCCTGGGTTGGACTATGCTGCCTTTTCATTCCTTCTCTCTTTCAGCTGTTCTGTCTTCACAGTTGGTTATGTTTAATATCAACAGATATATTGAAATGCAGCAATTAACGTGTGTGTGTGTGTGTGTGTGTGTGTGTGTGTGTGTGTGTGTGTGTGTGTGTGTGTGTGTGTGTGTGTGTGTGTGTGTGTGTGTGTGTGTGTGTGTGTGTGTGTGTGTGTGTGTGTGTGTGTGTGTGTGTAGAGCTACGTGTGGTTCAACATCGGCAGTGTGGACACGTTTGAGCGCAACCTGGAGACAGCCCACATGGAGCTGGGCCTGGAGCCATCGCACCGCATCGCCGTGGTCTACAACACTGAGAGCGACGGGTACCCCTAATATAGCCCTTATATACCCCCTAATATAGCCATAATATAGCCCTAATATAGCCCTAATATACCCCCTAATATAGGCCTAATATAGGCCTAATACACCCCCTAATATAGGCCTAATATAGCCCTAATATACCCCCTAATATAGGCCTTATATACCCCCTAATATAGCCCTAATATACCCCCTAATATAGGCCTAATACACCCCCTAATATAGCCCTTATATACCCCCTAATATAGGCCTAATATACCCCCTAATATAGCCCTAATATAGGCCTAATATACCCCCTAATATAGCCCTAATATAGGCCTAATATACCCCCTAATATAGCCCTAATATACCCCCTAATATAGGCCTTATAGGCCTAATACACCCCCTAATATAGCCCTAATATAGCTCTTATATACCCCTAATGTACCCTAACCATAATGTACCATTAATATACATGTAGCACCATTGTACATAAACCCAGTCTATACAGTAGTCTAATCTCTCTCTCTCTCTCGCTCTCTCTCTCTCGCTCTCTCGCTTTCTCTCTCTCTCTCTCTCTCTCTCTCTCTCTCTCTCTCTCTCTCTCTCTCTCTCTCTCTCTCTCTCTCTCTCTCTCTCTCTCTCTCTCTCTCTCTCTCTCGCTCTCTCGCTTTCTCTCTCTCGCTCTCTCTCGCAGCTCCTTCCTAATGAGCATGATTCCCACCCTGCTGCTGATTGGCTTCCTGCTGTTCACGCTGCGGCGTGGACCAATGGGTGGCGGGGCCGGCGGCGGCCGGGGGCCCTTCAGCATGAGCGAGTCCACGGCTAAGATGATGAAGGAGAACATCGATGTCAAGTTCAAGGACGTGGCGGGCTGTGAGGAGGCCAAGGTGGAGATCCTGGAGTTTGTCAACTTCCTGAAGAACCCCAAACAATACCAGGACCTGGGGGCCAAGATACCCAAGGTACCAGGACCAGCACTAACTAGTACCAGGACCAGCACTAACTAGTACCAGGACCAGCACTAACTAGTACCAGGACCAGCACTAACTAGTACCAGGACCAGCACTAACTAGTACCAGGACCAGCACTAACTAGTACCAGGACCAGCACTAACTAGTCCTAGAACCAGTAGTAACTAGTACAATGACCAGGAGTTACTGGTACTTTGACCAGCACTAACTAGTACTATGACCAGGAGTTACTGGTACTTTGACCAGCACTAACTAGTACTATGACCAGGAGTTACTGGTAGTAACTGGGGCCCTGGGTCCAGGCTGACTATTTAAACAGGAGAATCGTAACATTTTTTGTTATTATTCTGTGTTGTTGGGATCACTAAAATCGAAGACCCAAAAACCGGGTCACAGGTCAAGAAAGGTCGAGACCCCTGATGTAGTGTGTGTGTGTAGTGTCCTCGCCCTAACCCCTGTGCTTAGTACCTAGTGTAACGTACGTGTGTGCCACCAGGGGGCGGTGCTGTCAGGACCCCCAGGGACCGGGAAGACCCTCCTGGCCAAGGCCACGGCGGGGGAGGCCGACGTGCCCTTCATCACCGTCAACGGCTCGGAGTTCCTGGAGATGTTCGTGGGCGTGGGCCCCGCCCGGGTAAACTCCCTCTCACACCTGCTGCCGGGTCGGCCCCCGGGTTCTGGTGTTGGGACTATAGCCAGACTAGGGTGGTGTTGGGACTATAGCCAGACTAGGGTGGTGTTGGGACTACAGCCAGACTAGGGTGGTGTTGGGACTATAGCCAGACTAGGGTGGTGTTGGGACTTTAGCCAGACTAGGGTGGTGTTGGGACTATAGCCAGA
This sequence comes from Lota lota, assembly GCA_026745465.1. Taxonomy (NCBI): domain Eukaryota; kingdom Metazoa; phylum Chordata; class Actinopteri; order Gadiformes; family Lotidae; genus Lota; species Lota lota. The sequence continues at coordinate 1,724,476 of JACYXH010000705.1, read as the reverse complement.
CTAGGGTGGTGTTGGGACTTTAGCCAGACTAGGGTGGTGTTGGGACTACAGCCAGACTAGGGTGGTGTTGGGACTATAGCCAGACTAGGGTGGTGTTGGGACTATAGCCAGACTAGGGTGGTGTTGGGACTATAGCCAGACTAGGGTGGTGTTGGGACTATAGCCAGACTAGGGTGGTGTTGGGACTATAGCCAGACTAGGGTGGTGTTGGGACTATAGCCAGACTAGGGTGGTGTTGGGACTATAGCCAGACTAGGGTGGTGTTGGGACTATAGCCAGACTAGGGTGGTGTTGGGACTATAGCCAGACTAGGGTGGTGTTGGGACTATAGCCAGACTAGGGTGGTGTTGGGACTATAGCCAGACTAGGGTGGTGTTGGGACTTTAGCCAGACTAGGGTGGTGTTGGGACTATAGCCAGACTAGGGTGGTGTTGGGACTTTAGCCAGACTAGGGTGGTGTTGGGACTTTAGCCAGACAGGTTTAGGGTTAGGGTTGGGGTTGGGGTTAGGGTTAGTTAATTGGCCTTGTAGCGCAGCGAGAAGCAGGAGAGTCTGAGCGTTAACACTGGTGGGTGGGGGGGGGGGGGGGGCTTCACAGCTCAACTCCATAGGAACACGTTGGCAGCACTGAAAGATCCACGTGTTCACTGCATAAGATGCTTAAATACTGAACTCTCCCACCCTCTACCCTTTGACCTCCGTGTTGTCAATAAGGTGAGGGACATGTTCGCCATGGCGAGGAAGAACGCCCCTTGCATCCTCTTCATCGATGAGATCGACGCCGTGGGACGCAAGAGAGGGGGGGGCAACTTTGGGGGCCAGAGCGAGCAGGAGAACACCCTGAACCAGCTGCTGGTGGAGATGGACGGTGAGATATACTGATCGTTGTTAAGGTATTATGTCATGCTATGTTAGCATGCTGTAGTGTATAGGATGTTGGTCTGGAAGGGTTAGCATGCTGTTAGCTAAGCCCGGCTCCATCCTCTCTGGGCCGGGAACAGAACACGTGATGGACTGGTTTGTGTTGGCTTCACTGTCTCCAGAGGTCGTTGATATTGTTGACCTGCTTGGTGTTGGTGTTGTTGTTGACCTGCTGGTTGGTGTTGTTGTTGTTGACCTGCTGGTTGTTGTTGACCTGCTGGTGTCTGCCTGCAGGCTTCAACACAGCCACCAACGTGGTGGTCCTGGCCGGCACCAACAGACCTGACATCCTGGACCCGGCCCTCATGAGACCCGGCCGCTTCGACCGGCAGATCTTCATTGGTACGCTTTACCCACAATCCCCCTGGTTTACCCTTAGTCTGACCTTTATCCTCCTGTATGTGGGGACTTAGTCTGACCTTTATCTGACCTTCATCCTCCTGTAAGAGGGACATATATGAGAGGCTGTCTGTGCTTAGCAACATCAAGGTAGATTCAGTTGAATAACAAATGAACTGAGCATGCTCAGCTGAGATGAGCCTGTGTCTCCTCCCAGGTCCTCCTGACATCAAAGGCAGGGCATCCATCTTTAAAGTTCATCTCCGACCAATCAAACTGGAGCCCAGCTTGGACCGGGACGCTCTCGCTAGGAAGATGGCTGCCGCCACCCCGGGATTCACAGGTTTGGTTAATAGACACATGGTTTAGAGGGTCACATGGTTTAGAGGGTCACATGGTTTAGAGGGTCACATGGTCTATAAGGTCACAGAAGGACCTTTATAAGCTGTTTATATATATTATAGATATGATAAGGATAATAAGTGTTGATCCATGGCGTAGGTACTCATCAGATGTTTGGTTGGATACGGTACTTATTTACCTGACCGCAACCTGGTTACCTTGGTGACCATGGCAACGCTACATGAGGTCATCTGCATAAGAAGCGTAACCTTGGTGACCATGTCAACGCTACATGAGGTCATCTGCATAAGAAGCGTAACCTTGGTGACCATGTCAACGCTACATGAGGTCATCTGCATAAGAAGCGTAACCTTGGTGACCATGTCAACACTACATGAGGTCATCTGCATCAGAAGCGTAACCTTGGTGACCCCCCCCTGCAGGAGCCGACATCGCTAACGTGTGCAACGAGGCCGCGCTCATCGCCGCCAGACACCTGAACACGTCGGTGGGCGGGAAGCACTTCGAACAGGCCATCGACCGCGTGATCGGAGGTAAGAACTGACCCCAGGTCTGGACAGGAGGACTCAGCCATTCATAATGTTTATGATGCTAACTGACCCCAGGTCTGGACAGGAGGACTCAGCCATTCATAATGTTTATGATGCTAACTGACCCCAGGTCTGGACAAGAGAACTCAGGTCCTCAGCCATTCATAATGTTTATGATGCTAACTGACCCCAGGTCTGGACAAGAGGACTCAGGTCCTCAGCCATTCATAATGTTTATGATGCTAACTGACCCCAGGTCTGGACAAGAGGACTCAGCCATTCATAATGTTTATGATGCTAACTGACCCCAGGTCTGGACAAGAGGACTCAGCCATTCATAATGTTTATGATGCTAACTGACCCCAGGTCTGGACAAGAGGACTCAGCCATTCATAATGTTTATGATGCTAACTGACCCCAGGTCTGGACAAGAGGACTCAGCCATTCATAATGTTTATGATGCTAACTGACCCCAGGTCTGGACAAGAGGACTCAGCCATTCATAATGTTTATGATGCTAACTGACCCCAGGTCTGGACAAGAGGACTCAGCCATTCATAATGTTTATGATGCTAACTGACCCCAGGTCTGGAGAAGAGGACTCAGCTATTCATAATGTTTATGATGCTAACTGACCCCAGGTCTGGAGAAGAGGACTCAGCCATTCATAATGTTTATGATGCTAACTGACCCCAGGTCTGGAGAAGAGGACTCAGGTGCTGCAGCCTACAGAGAAGAAGACAGTAGCCTACCACGAGGCAGGCCACGCCATCGTAGGCTGGTACCTGGAGCACGCAGACCCCCTGCTCAAGGTAGTACACACATTCTCCTAGTACTGATACACATTGTCTAGTACTGATACACATTCTCCTAGTACTGATACACACTGTCTAGTACTGATACACACTGTCTAGTACTGATACACACTGTCTAGTACTGATACACATTGTCTAGTACTGATACACACTGTCTAGTACTGATACACACTGTCTAGTACTGATACACATTCTCCTAGTACTGATACACATTCTCCTAGTACTGATACACATTCTCCTAGTACTGATACACATTCTCCTAGTACTGATACACATTCTCCTAGTACTGATACACATTCTCCTAGTACTGATACACATTGTCTAGTACTGATACACACTGTCTAGTACTGATACACACTGTCTAGTACTGATACACACTGTCTAGTACTGATACACATTCTCCTAGTACTGATACACATTCTCCTAGTACTGATACACACTGTCTAGTACTGATACACACTGTCTAGTACTGATACACACTGTCTAGTACTGATACACACTGTCTAGTACTGATACACACTGTCTAGTACTGATACACACTGTCTAGTACTGATACACACTGTCTAGTACTGATACACACTGTCTAGTACTGATACACATTCTCCTAGTACTGATACACATTCTCCTAGTACTGATACACACTGCTCCGTCTAGAGTTGAACTCTTACGTGTGTGCGTATGAGTGTGCGTGTGTGTGTGTGTGTGTGTGTGTGTGTGTGTGTGTGTGTGTGTGTGTGTGTGTGTGTGTGTGTGTGTGTGTGTGTGTGTGTGTGTGTGTGTGTGTGTGTGTGTGTGTGTGTGTGTGTGTGTGTGTGTGTGTGCGCGCGCGTGTGCGTGTGTGTGTGTGTGTGCGTGCGTGTCTCTCTGTGCGCCCCCAGGTGTCCATCATCCCGCGGGGGAAGGGTCTGGGGTACGCCCAGTACCTGCCCAGGGAGCAGTACCTGTACACGGCTGAGCAGCTGTTCGACCGCATGTGCATGATGCTGGGGGGGCGCGTGGCGGAGCAGGTGTTCTTCAACAAGATCACCACGGGGGCCCAGGACGACCTCAGGAAGGTCACCCAGTCAGCTTACGCCCAGGTACCCCTGTACCCCCTGAACCTGTACCCCTATACCCCCCAACCCATGTCTCTTTAATGCTATACCTCCTAAACCTGTACCCCTATACCCCCAACCCATGTCTCTTTAATGCTATACCCCCTAAACCTGTACCCCTATACCCCCAACCCATGTCTCTTTAATGCTATACCCCCTAAACCTGTACCCCTATACCCCCAACCCATGTCTCTTTAATGCTATACCCCCTAAACCTGTACCCCTATACCCCCAACCCATGTCTCTTTAATGCTATACCCCCTAAACCTGTACCCCTATACCCCCAACCCATGTCTCTTTAATGCTATACCCCCTAAACCTGTACCCCTATACCCCCAACCCATGTCTCTTTAATGCTATACCCCCTAAACCTGTACCCCTATACCCCCCAACCCATGTCTCTTTAATGCTATACCCCTAAACCTCCTAAACCACCTCCAGGTGGTCTTAATGCAGTGGTTCTGTCTCCAGGCTGTCCTAATGCAGTGGTTCTGTCTCCAGGCTGTCCTAATGCAGTGGTTCTGTCACCAGGCTGTCCTAATGCAGTGGTTCTGTCTCCAGGCTGTCCTAATGCAGTGGTTCTGTCTCCAGGCTGTCCTAATGCAGTGGTTCTGTCTCCAGGTGGTTCTGTCTCCAGGTGGTTCTGTCTCCAGGCTGTCCTAATGCAGTGGTTCTCTCTCCAGGCTGTCCTAATGCAGTGGTTCTGTCTCCAGGTGGTTCTGTCACCAGGCTGTCCTAATGCAGTGGTTCTGTCTCCAGGTGGTTCTGTCTCCAGGTGGTTCTGTCACCAGGCTGTCCTAATGCAGTGGTTCTGTCTCCAGGCTGTCCTAATGCAGTGGTTCTGTCTCCAGGCTGTCCTAATGCAGTGGTTCTGTCTCCAGGCTGTCCTAATGCAGTGGTTCTGTCTCCAGGCTGTCCTAATGCAGTGGTTCTGTTCTGTCTCCAGGCTGTCCTAATGCAGTGGTTCTGTCTCCAGGCTGTCCTAATGCAGTGGTTCTGTCTCCAGGCTGTCCTAATGCAGTGGTTCTGTCTCCAGGCTGTCCTAATGCAGTGGTTCTGTCTCCAGGCTGTCCTAATGCAGTGGTTCTGTCTCCAGGTGGTTCTGTCACCAGGCTGTCCTAATGCAGTGGTTCTGTCTCCAGGTGGTTCTGTCACCAGGCTGTCCTAATGCAGTGGTTCTGTCTCCAGGTGGTCCAGTTCGGTATGAGTGAGAAGGTGGGCCAGGTGTCGTTTGACCTGGCCCGGCAGGGGGAGATGGTGATGGAGAAACCGTACAGTGAGGCCACGGCAGAACTCATCGACCAGGAGGTGAGGGAGCTGGTGGACCGGGCCTACCAGCGTACCCTGGAGCTGATCCAGGACAAGAAGGAAATGGTGGATATGGTGAGACACCCAGAACACGGACACCCAGACACTTTGGACCAGACTAGAGGTTTAGACCAGGACCTCTAGAGGTTTAGACCAGGACCTCTAGAGGTTTAGACCAGGACCTCTAGAGGTTTAGACCAGGACCTCTAGAGGTTTAGACCAGGACCTCTAGATGACTCTGGTTCCCCGCCCAGGTGGGAAAGCGGCTCCTGGAGAAGGAGGTGCTGGACAAGGCGGACATGTTGGAGCTGCTGGGGCCGCGGCCCTTCGAGGAGAAGTCGACGTACGAGGACTTTGTGGAGGGGACCGGGAGCTTCGAGGAGGACACCAGCCTGCCGGAGGGCCTCAGGGACTGGAACCAGCAGAGGGAGCTGGCCCCTGAGGAGGGGCCCCCGGCACAGGAGAAACAGACCGCCTAGACTCAGGGCCTTGACCCTTGACCCTCAGCACAGCATTGGTGTTTTGTTGTGAGTTCTCTGCTGCTGCTCTGAAGACATCCCCAGCGTTCTTCCCTTTCTACGTTTATTTCAACAACGAGAAAAGTATTTATCCTCACCGTCACTTTTTTATTTCATTTGATTTCTTTGGCCCACTGACTGAGGCGAGAACGCAGGACTGATGCCGGGTCTGGACCGGGTCTGGACCGCTCCAGAAGCCTCCACCCTGATGTTCGGTAATGGCCTCATGTCTCCTCGTGTGCGCTGCACAGTTTATACATGGCTGGCTAGCCTGCCATGTTTAAACGAACTATATAAACTAGCATGGTCAGCTGCTACATCAAGAGCCTCTCGTACCTTGCTGTATATTTAGTGTTTTTAAATATGAACGTGAACCGTCATGCATTCACCTCCTGCCACCGTGAGACCAAAGCTTGAATTAGATTTCAATTGGAAACGTTTTTATCCTCTGAATTTACCCCTTTGTTTTTTTTATTTGAATAAGTGGAGTTCATTTGAATAAATAGATGAAATCGGTCTGTTTTTAAATGAAATATGTCGATACGTTTGAGCCAGCTGCACTGAACAGTTTGGCTGCTCGGTGAACTGGTCAGCAGTGAGCCGTCCTAGAAAGTGTGTGTGGTTCCGATGAGTTGCCATGGAAACCGGGAGGATTCCCAGCTGGAAGAAGTGTGTGTGTGTGCTGCCGTGAGGCCGTTATGACGTGTTTTGCGGTGAAGGCACTCTTCCTCAGCGACGCCGTGAGATCCAGTTTCAGGTCACGCAGACAGGGTGGGATGTTCTGAACGTTAGGAAGAGGACGAATGTCATTTTTGAGACCGATCTGCTAAATGAGAAGATGAACCACGCATTGTGATTATCGAGACCAAAATCACTTTCAGCAACAAATACCCATGAATCCAAGCAGGTCTCTCATATACAAATATATTCTATACACATCGGACTAATGAACTCATAACACCTGCCAGACACATTCCCACATGGGTTGGTCAGAGGGGAATCGAACTCAGAACCTTGGTTCTAGTGTTCCTATAGATGTGTCGTGTGCCAGCCGGTATAAACACGCACATCGCTTGAGGGTCAACCCGCTGTAAAATCTCTGGGCAGAAACTGTTTTATTTTTCACAACATTTTGATTCTCCACATCAGACATGTGGACCAGATGTCCATCAGAAGACCTCAAACCTTTAGGACTCGCTTCAGAAATTGTAACAAATACAATATTTATGTGTAAATAATTTACTAATAAAAATGCAAACTTTTATATTTTGTACTCATTATTAAAAAAAAAAAGGTTCTTTACTGCCACCGTGTGGTATGATAGTAAAATGGCAACACTCATGAATAATTAAGCACATTTACTAAAGAGCGTTCTAATTTTCCCGTACGAACCAGTAGGAACCAGTACGAACCAGTAGGAACCAGTAGTGCTGACAGAACACCGCCAGGAGAACGCGACCCGTCTGCAGTCATGTCCGCTCTGAGGACCTGAGTAAAGTCTGCGTCGGCTAGCCGCGCGCTAGTTGTTCGGTAGCCACCTGTTAGCTTCCTGTTACTCGTATGCTAGTTAGATGCTAGCCGTTCGCTAGCTGTCTGTTAGGGTCTATTAGCATTTGTTAGCCGTCTTAAGCTGCTAGCCGTCAGGTGAGTTGAACGACAGGGCGTCCTCTGGGGGCCTTCCTGGTTCCTGTGGTCCTCAGCGCTCTGCTGGGAATTCAGGGCGGCCTATGTCCACCGCCAGAGGACCAAGGAGAGGACTAGCGAGGCAGAGAAGAGACGCGTGGACACGCAGAGCGCGGCCGCTCCCCCGCACTCCTTAGCATCTTCCTGTGGGGGAGAAGGGCTCAGTTAGCCTATCAGGTTCTGTCAGACTGGAGGATATGCTAACAATCATGCTAAATTAGCATAGCTCCTTTAGCCAAACTAAAACCTCAGAAGTAGACATCAAGTTTAGGCATTAAGATGGCTACGTTTAGGTATTAAGTTAGATGGTTAAGGTTAGGGTTTGGGTTAACGCATATAAACAGGTTAGTTAGTGTTGGTTAGGTTACCTTGGGGTGGTAGGGTTAGGTTAGTTAGGGTTGGTTAGGTTACCTTGGGGTGGTAGGGTTAGGTTAGTTAGGGTTGGTTAGGTTAGTTAGGTTACCTTGGGGTGGTAGGGTTAGGTTAGTTAGGGTTGGTTAGGTTACCTTGGGGTGGTAGGGTTAGGTTAGTTAGGGTTGGTTAGGTTAGTTAGGTTACCTTGGGGTGGTAGGGTTAGGTTAGTTAGGGTTGGTTAGGTTAGTTAGGTTACCTTGGGGTGGTAGGGTTAGGTTAGTTAGGGTTGGTTAGGTTAGTTAGGTTACCTTGGGGTGGTAGGGTTAGGTTAGTTAGGGTTGGTTAGGTTAGTTAGGTTACCTTGGGGTGGTAGGGTTAGGTTAGTTAGGGTTGGTTAGGTTAGTTAGGTTACCTTGGGGTGGTAGGGTTAGGTTAGTTAGGGTTGGTTAGGTTAGTTAGGTTACCTTGGGGTGGTAGGGTTAGGTTAGTTAGGGTTGGTTAGGTTAGTTAGGTTACCTTGGGGTGGTAGGGTTAGGTTAGTTAGGGTTGGTTAGGTTAGTTAGGTTACCTTGGGGTGGTAGGGTTAGGTTAGTTAGGGTTGGTTAGGTTAGTTAGGTTACCTTGGGGTGGTAGGGTTAGGTTAGTTAGGGTTGGTTAGGTTAGTTAGGTTACCTTGGGGTGGTAGGGTTAGGTTAGTTAGGGTTGGTTAGGTTACCTTGGGGTGGTAGGGTTAGGTTAGTTAGGGTTGGTTAGGTTAGTTAGGTTACCTTGGGGTGGTAGGGTTAGGTTAGTTAGGGTTGGTTAGGTTAGTTAGGTTACCTTGGGGTGGTAGGGTTAGGTTAGTTAGGGTTGGTTAGGTTACCTTGGGGTGGTAGGGTTAGGTTAGTTAGGGTTGGTTAGGTTAGTTAGGTTACCTTGGGGTGGTAGGGTTAGGTTAGTTAGGGTTGGTTAGGTTAGTTAGGTTACCTTGGGGTGGTAGGGTTAGGTTAGTTAGGGTTGGTTAGGTTACCTTGGGGTGGTAGGGTTAGGTTAGTTAGGGTTAGTTAGGTTACCTTGGGGTGGTAGGGTTAGGTTAGTTAGGGTTGGTTAGGTTACCTTGGGGTGGTAGGGTTAGGTTAGTTAGGGTTGGTTAGGTTAGTTAGGTTACCTTGGGGTGGTAGGGTTAGGTTAGTTAGGGTTGGTTAGGTTAGTTAGGTTACCTTGGGGTGGTAGGGTTAGGTTAGTTAGGGTTGGTTAGGTTAGTTAGGTTACCTTGGGGTGGTAGGGTTAGGTTAGTTAGGGTTGGTTAGGTTAGTTAGGTTACCTTGGGGTGGTAGGGTTAGGTTAGTTAGGGTTGGTTAGGTTAGTTAGGTTACCTTGGGGTGGTAGGGTTAGGTTAGTTAGGGTTGGTTAGGTTACCTTGGGGTGGTAGGGTTAGGTTAGTTAGGGTTGGTTAGGTTAGTTAGGTTACCTTGGGGTGGTAGGGTTAGGTTAGTTAGGTTAGTTAGGTTACCTTGGGGTGGTAGGGTTAGGTTAGTTAGGGTTGGTTAGGTTAGTTAGGTTACCTTGGGGTGGTAGGGTTAGGTTAGTTAGGGTTGGTTAGGTTAGTTAGGTTACCTTGGGGTGGTAGGGTTAGGTTAGTTAGGGTTGGTTAGGTTAGTTAGGTTACCTTGGGGTGGTAGGGTTAGGTTAGTTAGGGTTGGTTAGGTTAGTTAGGTTACCTTGGGGTGGTAGGGTTAGGTTAGTTAGGGTTGGTTAGGTTAGTTAGGTTACCTTGGGGTGGTAGGGTTAGGTTAGTTAGGGTTGGTTAGGTTAGTTAGGTTACCTTGGGGTGGTAGGGTTAGGTTAGTTAGGGTTGGTTAGGTTAGTTAGGTTACCTTGGGGTGGTAGGGTTAGGTTAGTTAGGGTTGGTTAGGTTAGTTAGGTTACCTTGGGGTGGTAGGGTTAGGTTAGTTAGGGTTGGTTAGGTTAGTTAGGTTACCTTGGGGTGGTAGGGTTAGGTTAGTTAGGGTTGGTTAGGTTAGTTAGGTTACCTTGGGGTGGTAGGGTTAGGTTAGTTAGGGTTGGTTAGGTTAGTTAGGTTACCTTGGGGTGGTAGGGTTAGGTTAGTTAGGGTTGGTTAGGTTAGTTAGGTTACCTTGGGGTGGTAGGGTTAGGTTAGTTAGGGTTGGTTAGGTTAGTTAGGTTACCTTGGGGTGGTAGGGTTAGGTTAGTTAGGGTTGGTTAGGTTAGTTAGGTTACCTTGGGGTGGTAGGGTTAGGTTAGTTAGGGTTGGTTAGGTTAGTTAGGTTACCTTGGGGTGGTAGGGTTAGGTTAGTTAGGGTTGGTTAGGTTACCTTGGGGTGGTAGGGTTAGGTTAGTTAGGGTTGGTTAGGTTAGTTAGGTTACCTTGGGGTGGTAGGGTTAGGTTAGTTAGGGTTGGTTAGGTTAGTTAGGTTACCTTGGGGTGGTAGGGTTAGGTTAGTTAGGGTTGGTTAGGTTACCTTGGGGTGGTAGGGTTAGGTTAGTTAGGGTTGGTTAGGTTAGTTAGGTTACCTTGGGGTGGTAGGGTTAGGTTAGTTAGGGTTGGTTAGGTTAGTTAGGTTACCTTGGGGTGGTAGGGTTAGGTTAGTTAGGGTTGGTTAGGTTACCTTGGGGTGGTAGGGTTAGGTTAGTTAGGGTTAGTTAGGTTACCTTGGGGTGGTAGGGTTAGGTTAGTTAGGGTTGGTTAGGTTACCTTGGGGTGGTAGGGTTAGGTTAGTTAGGGTTGGTTAGGTTAGTTAGGTTACCTTGGGGTGGTAGGGTTAGGTTAGTTAGGGTTGGTTAGGTTAGTTAGGTTACCTTGGGGTGGTAGGGTTAGGTTAGTTAGGGTTGGTTAGGTTAGTTAGGTTACCTTGGGGTGGTAGGGTTAGGTTAGTTAGGGTTGGTTAGGTTAGTTAGGTTACCTTGGGGTGGTAGGGTTAGGTTAGTTAGGGTTGGTTAGGTTACCTTGGGGTGGTAGGGTTAGGTTAGTTAGGGTTGGTTAGGTTAGTTAGGTTACCTTGGGGTGGTAGGGTTAGGTTAGTTAGGTTAGTTAGGTTACCTTGGGGTGGTAGGGTTAGGTTAGTTAGGGTTGGTTAGGTTAGTTAGGTTACCTTGGGGTGGTAGGGTTAGGTTAGTTAGGGTTGGTTAGGTTAGTTAGGTTACCTTAGGGTGGTAGGGTTAGGTTAGTTAGGGTTGGTTAGGTTAGTTAGGTTACCTTGGGGTGGTAGGGTTAGGTTAGTTAGGGTTGGTTAGGTTAGTTAGGTTACCTTGGGGTGGTAGGGTTAGGTTAGTTAGGGTTGGTTAGGTTAGTTAGGTTACCTTGGGGTGGTAGGGTTAGGTTAGTTAGGGTTGGTTAGGTTAGTTAGGTTACCTTGGGGTGGTAGGGTTAGGTTAGTTAGGGTTGGTTAGGTTAGTTAGGTTACCTTGGGGTGGTAGGGTTAGGTTAGTTAGGGTTGGTTAGGTTAGTTAGGTTACCTTGGGGTGGTAGGGTTAGGTTAGTTAGGGTTGGTTAGGTTACCTTGGGGTGGTAGGGTTAGGTTAGTTAGGGTTGGTTAGGTTAGTTAGGTTACCTTGGGGTGGTAGGCGTGGCAGGACTCTGGACGCCGTCTCACCTTCTGGGACTTCATGCGGTTACACTTGACTGTAGCGTTATGTTCTCAGAGGTTAAGGAGCACACACTGGAGGGTTCAAAACTGCAGGGTTAGGGGTTCTATTCCCTGTGTACTGAAGCAAGGCACTGACACCAACAGGGTTAGTGTGTCATTCAAATATTCAGCTATTAGTTATATTCTAGTCTTTGGGTTGAAATGATGAAATGAAACCCGTATCAAAGTAAAAGCCCCCCGGCTGACACTGCAGGGTTAGGGGTTGGATGGAAGATATTCTGCTAGGGTCAGGGGTCAGGAGGATATATTTGATCTCTTTGGGCTCCAGAAGGATGGAGCCGTACTGCCGGGAGCAGTCGCAGTCGGCCTGGGTCACCACCAGAACCAGGTTCGAGTCCGGGATGGACTGCACCACAAACATCCTGCAACACACAGTACACAACACACTGCAACACACAGTACACAACACACTGCAACACAAACATCCTGCAACACAGTACACAACACACAGCAACACACAGTACACAACACACTGCAACACAGTACACAACACACTGCACCACAAACATCCTGCAACACACAGTACACAACACACTGCACCACAAACATCCTGCAACACACAGTACACAACACACTGCAACACACAGCAACACAACACACTGCATCACAAACATCCTGCAACACACAGTACACAACACACTGCAACACACAGTACACAACACACTGCACCACAAACATCCTGCAACACACAGTACACAACACACTGCAACACACAGCAACACAACACACTGCATCACAAACATCCTGCAACACACAGTACACAACACACTGCAACACAAACATCCTGCAACACACAGTACACAACACACTGCATCACAAACATCCTGCAACACACAGTACACAACACACTGCAACACAAACATCCTGCAGCACACAGTACACAACACACTGCAACACAAACATCCTGGAACACACAGTACACAGTACACAACACACTGCATCACAAACATCCTGCAATAGACACACACACGCATACATATTGCTATCAACCACACTTCCAAAGCACAGTGATCCAGAGACTATTGATCACCGTGTAGGGTTAGGTTAGGTTAGGGTTAGGTTAGGGTTAGGTTAGGTAAGGTTAGGGTTAGGTTAGGGTTAGTTTAGGGTTAAGGTCCACGCTGACCACATGTTCAGAACTGGAATCAATTACTGACCGGGTTAGGGGTTCCTATTACAGCTTGGTTTTAGGGTTAGGGGTTCCTATTACAGTTTGGTTTTAGGGTTAGGGGTTCCTATTACCGTTTGGTTTTAGGGTTAGGGGTTCCTATTACAGTTTGGTTTTAGGGTTTCCATTAGTCAGGTTTTTGGTTCTAGGGTTAGGGGTTACTTATAGGGTTAGGTTTTAGGTTCTAGGGTTCTAGAACCGAACCCTAGAACCAAAAACCAACGTGTGTGTGTGTGTGTTTGAGTGTGTGGTTACTTCTGACACCGCCCACACTTGATGAGGCTGTTGGCCTCTCTGATGGAGTCGTCGTACAGGAAGCCGGGGTACGCTGTGTCACATGGCTGCTGGGCCTCCACCTTCTTCTGCTTATGAGCTGGCCAATCACACAACCACATCAATTAACCAATCACACAACCACATCGATTAACCAATCACACAACCACATCGATTATTATTGAATAATAATATATTTGTATAATCTACATTATTGCACTACGGTAACCAACCAATCAGATTAACCAATTTACCAATCACAGAAATCGATCTATTCGATTTATAAAACAATTATATGAATTAATGGATGACTTCAACTACCAAACACATTTATCAGACGACACACAATTTAACCATTCATGAGTCTGATAAATGGAGATGTGAAACACACACACACACACACACACACAAACGCACACACACACACACAGACACAGTACTTACAGGTGTGATAGCCAGCCTTAGCTGAGGTTGTCAGAACACACCATGATGAGGAGGATGAGGGCGATGAAGAGGGCAGTGTGTTTGGATGAGGTCAAACATGAGACATGAGGTTGACACGAATGACATCACACATGACATGAAGCAGCTTGACAGGAAGTGATGTCGTCTTACCGTCTACGAGGTAGTCGGAGTGCCAGAAGCCGCAGAAGTTCAGGTCCAGCAGGAACCTGAGAGAACCAGCAGAACCGGGTCAGAGACTCTAGGGTCTGGTTCCTATACGGCTGTCTGCTCAATTCAAGACTAAAGAGCTTTATCGCCATAAAAATGACAAATAATAAATGTTTCTATGGCCCAAGGAATTAAAGAAACGTAAGCAAAGGACCGATAACCAGTCGATTAAAAGGTAATGTACTAAAAGCACGTAAAAAAAAGAAATATAAAGTACCAGGAATATACAATATCTGTCAAATATATCAAGCCATAAAAGGTCCAATATAACTGTACTATAAAAAGGTATTAAACCATGTTAAATATACAATACAAAAATGTATACAGATAAAGTTGAGAGCGAGCAACAGAGAGAGATACAGAGAGAGACCTACATGAGAGAGACAGACAGAGAGAGAGACACAGAGAACTACATGAGAGACAGACAGAGATACAGACACAGAAAGGGACAGATAGAGATACAGACACAGAGAGACCTACATGAGAGACAGACAGACAGACAGAGAGAGACACAGAGAGACAGAGAGACCTACATGAGAGACAGACAGAGAGATACAGACAGAGAGAGATACAGACACAGAGAGAGACCTACATGAGAGAGACAGATAGAGATACAGACACAGAGAGAGACAGAGAGACCTACATGAGAAAGACAGAGATACAGACATAGAGAGATACAGACACAGAGAGAGACAGATAGAGATACAGACACAGAGAGAGACCTACATGAGAGACAGATAGAGAGATACAGACACAGAGAGAGACAGATAGAGAGATACAGACACAGAGAG
>JACYXH010000705.1:1682500-1702500 GCA_026745465.1 Lota lota | reverse complement strand
CATAGATGAAGGCCTTCAAAGCCCCACATGGTTTAGGGCTGAAGTGCTCTGACCTTAGAAATACCAGCGATGGCTTCTTCTTCTTCTTGTCTTTAATGAACGTCCTGGTGTTTGGAGGGAGATGTCCTCATGAACTGGTCTCCCCTTCCAGGCAGCGGCTCTAGGGGTCCCCAGGGTCTGAACCGGGCCAGCTTCCAGGGGCTGTGGAGGCTCAGGGGTCTGGATCTGTCCGACAACGGGCTGCAGTGGCTCCCTGCCGGGCTGCTGGACGGCCTGCGGGGCCTGGTCTGGTTGTCCCTGTCCCGGAACCGGCTCCGGGTCCTGGGCCGGGCGTCCCTGGAGCCCCTGGGGAGGCTGGACCAGCTGCAGCTCTCGGGGAACCCCTGGCAGTGTGACTGCAGGCTGGGGGGTCTCCGGCACTGGCTGGACTGGATGGTCTACAGGGGTCAGCTCACTGACACTGCTCCATACTGTAGTACTTACTGTAGTACTTACTGTAGTACTTACTGTAGTACTTACTGTAGTACATACTGTAGTACATACTGTAGTACATACTGTATACTGTAGTACATACTGTATACTGTAGTTCATACTGTAGTACATATTGTAGTACATACTGTATACTGTAGTACATACTGTAGTACATACTGTATACTGTAGTACATACTGTAGTACATACTGTAGTACATACTGTAGTACATACTGTATACTGTAGTACATACTGTAGTACATACTGTAGTACATACTGTATACTGTAGTACATACTGTAGTACCTACTGTATACTGTAGTACATACTGTAGTACATACTGTATACTGTAGTACATACTGTATACTGTAGTACATACTGTAGTACCTACTGTATACTGTAGTACATACTGTATACTGTAGTACATACTGTACTGTAGTACATACTGTAGTACATACTGTAGTACATACTGTAGTACATACTGTAGTACTCATACTACAGCAGTACACTGAGTCTCTCTCTCTCCTTCCAGGCGGTCAGCTGGACTCTCTGACTTGTGTTCTCCCCGTGGAGGTCAAGGGTCGCGACGTCCGCAGCCTCCCGGCGGAGATGTTCCTCCACTGTCTGTACGACCCCTCCTCCCCCCCCTCCTCCCGGCCCCCCTGCCCGCTGCGCCCCCACCCCGGGGGGGCGGAGGACTGCGTGCGCCAGCGCCACCGGCCGGCCAGCGTGCGGCGGGCGCAGGGCACCCAGGTGGTGGCGGGGGTGGTGTGCGGCACGGTGTGCGTGATGATGGTGGTGGCCGCCACCTACGGCTGCGTCTACGCCTCCCTGATGGCGCGCTACCAGCGCGACGCCAAGCGCCGCGGACCGCCGCTCATCCTCGTGGCCGGGGCCGGGGGGCAGGGGCCCGCCGTGCGTCTGACCTCCCCGGAGGAAGAGGAGCAGGAGGAGGAGGAAGAGGCTCCACCCCGAGAGCCCTGCCCGGTCGTCCACAGTTACCGCATCAGCAGCTTCTGATAGGCTGATGGAGCACGCTGGGGGCGGAGCCTTGACCCATCGGTTTGAGTCTGGGGTGCAGGGTTGTCTGGTGGTTAGGCTCCTTAATGTAATGTAATTCACTGTACGTCGCTAAATGGCTGAATCATTTTATGGGCGTGGTCTAAGTCGTACCTGCTTGTTAATGACCAGATGTAAATATTCAAGTCATCCCTACCCAGAATGCAGCGTTGTTCGTCGTAATAATGTGTGACCTGTACCTCCGTAGCTCTGCATTAGCATGTCTACAGTGTTCATCCGTGTGTTGGTAAGAGTAAAGCTACCTGCTCTGGCCTTGTGGGCGTCTGTGGTGGTTACATCAGAGGAGCACAAGCTCTGGGATAGACTCAGAGTCCCTGCAGACGTGTTCTCCTGAGTTCCTGCTATGCTCTGACTGCCTGCAACCATAGTTGCTAGTGATTACTAGTGAGGATAGCCAGTGAGATTAACCTGAAGAGTCTGACCTTTACGACCTCAACGATGTGTAGAGGTCATGAAATAATGTAGGAAGTGTAGAGTTTAGAAGTTATCTAGATGTCTTAGCTTACATGGACACCCTGATACCAACCAATGACCGGAAAGCAGAACAACGATCTGTTCCTCAGAAAAATCCCAGCGATAGGAAATAGACATTGACCACCTGTAATGATTCTGTGTGTTTTACCCCTGAGGACCCAATAAAGTGTTTACATGAGCCAACCCTAGTGCTTACTGATTTTGAACAGATGAAACACCCGATCTCTAAAGACATCTCGTAACGCTACACTAACTTCTTCAAAGACAAAGAGCACGACAGTGACGCCACTACTGCTGTCCAACACATTCTACACAAGTCAGTGCAACCCCCTCCAGACAGAGCCCGCTGTGATATCACCTGTCCAGGCTGTGGTATCACCTGTCCAGGCTGTGATATCACCTGTCCAGGCTGTGATATCTCCTGTCCAGGCTGTGATATCACCTGTCCAGAGCACGCTGTGATATCACCTGTCCAGGCTGTGATATCACCTGTCCAGAGCACGCTGTGATATCACCTGTCCAGGCTGTGATATCACCTGTCCAGGCTGTGATATCACCTGTCCAGGCTGTGATATCACCTGTCCAGGCTGTGATATCACCTGTCCAGGCTGTGGTATCACCTGTCCAGGCTGTGATATCACCTGTCCAGGCTGTGATATCACCTGTCCAGGCTGTGATATCACCTGTCCAGGCTGTGATATCACCTGTCCAGAGCAGGCTGTGATAACTGCAGACCAAGACAGGAACTCACCGCCCGCCATGGCCATCCTCCCCCCTGACGACACCGTCACCGCCGTGGTGGCGACCACAAACGTTGTTCCTGCAGCGACAGACGAAGAGGAGGAAGAAGAGGAAGACCGTTCACTTCCTGTTCTGAAGACCACGTGAAACTTCAAGTCTTCAGACTCTAAACGTGAAATGCAGATTGGCAGGCTTTCTACTGAGACAGCATGTGACCTCTGAATCCAACTGGTTTTGGTGATGTCTGCCTGGAAGGCTCTATACTATTTGAACACATTACATTACATTATTAGTACTTACTCAAGTGTTTTACTCTTGCAGACCAAATTGTGGAGGATCAATAAACATTACTTTGTTTAGTCCCCTCCTTGGAGGTGGAGGAGAGGAGGAGAGCTGAGGAGAGATGGAGGAGAGGAGGAGGAGAGATGAAGGAGAGATGGAGGAGAGATGGAGAGATGGAGGAGAGGAGGAGAGCGGAGGAGAGATGGAGGAGAGATGGAGGAGAGATGGAGGAGAGGAGGAGGGCGGATGAGAGATGGAGGAGGAGGAGGAGAGGAGAGCGGAGGAGAGATGGAGGAGAGATGGAGGAGAGGAGGAGGGCGGAGGAGAGATGGAGGAGGAGGAGGAGAGAGGAGAGCGGAGGAGAGATGGAGGAGAGATGGAGGAGAGATGGAGGAGAGGTGTAGGAGAGAGGTGTAGGAGAGAGGAGAGTGGAGGAGAGGTGGAGGAGGAGGAGAGAGGAGGGCGGAGGAGAGGTGGAGGAGAGAGGAGAGCGGAGGAGAGATGGAGGAGGAGGAGAGAAGGAGAGCGGAGGAGAGGAGCAGACCTTTATCACTGACGCTGTAGTAGTAGAACCTCCCAGGAGGGTTCTCCACAGCGAGGCGGTACCACAGGGGGAAGTGGTCCACGGTGAACAGGTTGTCCTTATCAGAAGGCGTCAGGAACTTCCTGTCCAGCCAAAACACGACATCATGATGCTAACTGACAACATCAAGCTAACAAGTGACATCAAACTAACAGGCGACATGATGCTAACAGATGACATGATGCTAACTGATGACATCGAGCTAACAGATAACATCAAGCTAACAGGTGCCATGATGCTAACAGATGACATGATGCTAACAGATGACATCAAGCTAACAGGTGCCATGATGCTAACTGATGACATCGAGCTAACAGGTGACATCAGGTTGCTACCAGGTTTCTAGCAGGTAAGATAGGGTGGTGTTATCAGGTGTAGGGTGGTGTTATCAGGTGGTGCTACCAGGTGACCTACTTGGCCACTCTGGTCTCCACCCCAGCGTATCTGAAGAGCCTCATCAGGCCGGAGCGCGTCCCGAGGAACGCCGTCTCCACGCCCTGCTCCACCCTGACAACCACAACACGTTCACTTTCACAAAGACTCTTCACACATCACCTTATTTGATGCTGCCGTTGCTTGATGTGATAGTGGTGCTAGTGGTGCTAGTGGTAGTAGTGGTGTTAGTGGTGCTAGTGGTGTTAGTGGTGTTAGTGGTGCTAGTGGTGTTAGTGGTGTAGTGGTGTTAGTGGTGTTAGTGGTGCTAGTGGTGCTAGTGGTGCTAGTGGTGTTAGTGGTGCTAGGGGTGCTAGGGGTGTTAGTGGTGCTAGTGGTGCTAGTGGTGCTAGTGGTGCTAGTGGTGCTAGTGGTGTTAGTGGTGCTAGTGGTGTTAGTGGTGCTAGTGGTGCTAGTGGTGCTAGTGGTGTTAGTGGTGCTAGTGGTGCTAGTGGTGTTAGTGGTGCTAGTGGTGTTAGTGGTGCTAGTGGTGTTTGATGTGGTGTTAGTGGTGTTAGTGGTGCTAGTGGTGTTAGTGGTGTTAGATGTGGTGATAGTGGTGATAGTGGTGTTAGTGGTGTTAGTGGTGTTAGTGATGCTAGTGGTGCTAGTGGTGTTAGTGGTGCTAGTGGTGTTAGTGGTGCTAGTGGTGTTAGTGGTGCTAGTGGTGATAGTGATGCTAATGGTGTTAGTGGTGCTAGTGGTGTTAGTGGTGCTAGTGGTGCTAGTGATGCTAGTGGTGTTAGTGGTGCTAGTGGTGCTAGTGGTGATAGTGGTGCTAGTGGTGTTTGATGTGGTGATAGTGGTGTTAGTGGTGTTTGATGTGGTGATAGTGGTGTTAGTGGTGTTAGTGGTGATAGTGGTGTTAGTGGTGTTTGATGTGGTGATAGTGGTGTTAGTGGTGTTAGTGGTGATAGTGGTGTTAGTGGTGTTTGATGTGGTGATAGTGGTGTTAGTGGTGATAGTGGTGTTAGTGGTGTTTGATGTGGTGACAGTGGTGTTAGTGGTGTTTGATGTGGTGACAGTGGTGATAGTGGTGTTTGATGTGGTGATAGTGGTGCTAGTGGTGATAGTGGTGTTTGATGTGGTGATAGTGGTGTTAGTGGTGTTAGTAGTGATAGTGGTGTTAGTGGTGTTCTTGTCACCCGTCTGCGTCGTTGAGCATCAGGGTGTTCCAGTAGGCCTCCAGAGGGGCTGTTACCACGGCATCAAACAAGGTCTGCTGCAGCAGACGCTCATCACCTAGGCAACGGGAGGAGAGGAGCATCAGCAGGATATTCATACCAAACTAGCCTAGCATACTTAGCATAAACACAACAACTAGCTTAACCCTCACTCTGACGTTATGATCTGGGTCAAACATTCTGCTGGGTCTAAAGGTTCTGCTGGGTCTAGACCCTCCAGACCGTCTAAAGGTTCTGCTGGGTCTAGACCCTCCAGACCGTCTAAAGGTTCTGCTGGGTCTAGACCCTCCAGACCGTCTAAAGGTTCTGCTGGGTCTAGACCCTCCAGACCGTCTAAAGGTTCTGCTGGGTCTAGAGGGTTCTGCTGGGTCTAGAGGGTTCTGCTGGGTCTAGACCCTCCAGACCGTCTAAAGGTTCTGCTAGGTCTAGAGGGTTCTGCTGGGTCTAGAGGGTTCTGCTGGGTCTAGACCCTCCAGACATCTGAAGGGTTCTGGTCCGGACTCACACTCCAGGTCCGGTTCCTTCCCCAGCAGGTAGCGGATCGCTGCCTGCTGCTGGCTGTACTTGCGATGGTGCGGGTCGATGTCCAGCTCACAGTAGGTCCTGAGACACGCACGCACGCACACACACACGCACGCACGCACACACACACACACGCACGCACACACACACAAACACGCACGCACGCACACACACACACACATGCACGCACGCACACACACACGCACACAAACACGCACGCACACACACGCACACACACACGCACACAAACACGCATGCACACACGCACACACACATGCACGTACGCACACACACACGCACGCACGCACACACACACACACACACACACACACACACGCACACAAACACGCACGCACACAAACACACACAGGTCATGATACAAGAAGGGACTTCATGGTACAGGAAGTGATGTCATGGTACAGGAAGTGAGTGATGTGATGACGTACCACTCAGAGGAGATGCTGAGGTCAGGAGACATGAGGTCGTGAAGGCCTGAGGAGAGGTCAGAGGTCACATCAGATACTAAGCAATATCACGAGAGAGGGTGCGCTTCTCTCATTATTGCCTTACAGGCTTCATCGCATTCATGTCATATCTATATCTATATCTATATCTATATCGATATAGATATATATGTAAAATATTATTCAACGTGAGGAACGATTTTCATGTCCAACACCGTTGGCCCGTTAAACGTACCTTCCTCCACAGAAACGTTTCCCATGAACATGAGCTGTCCGTGACCCTGGGTCAGAACCATGCCGAAGCTGTGGAGCCACAGAGACATTCACTTTGCTGCCCTCTGGTGGCCACGCACCACTAGTGCACAGCTGGGCACGGTCACAACACACACAATACACAGGTCTAATGCTGGCTACACACTACAAGATCTTTCAAAGTTAGAAAAGGTGAGAGACCACACTCCTAACAATAGATTAAGATCAATTTAAATGTTTTGGTCGTTTAGTGTGTGGAAGGAAACGATTTTGCCAACACAGCGCACCACACACTAACCGATTCCATTCCACAACAACTCAGTGCCGATTTTCAAAACCGGAAATGTCGAGATCTAAATCGTGACTAGTGTAAACAAACATGGCGGCCGTCGGGAGGAACTAGCTACGCTAGCTTTTGCAATGATTTCTACAAGCTGTTCCTCCATGTCGGACTCCACTAAAACTAGAAAACAATATACAGAAAACGATAACAGCAGTAGAAATGTCGAATGAAAAGAATGGAAAAATTATTATTGTGGATAATTGACAATATACACTATAAACTATATATTATTGAGGGTGTTGGGTACATTTCAAACATCTCTTTTAAAAAGGTAGACCGCTTTTACACTGGGAGCCCACATTCTTCATCATCTACACACCTTTACAAAGCTTGTGTTCTGATGCCTCCAGCTACTATATACTCTACGGTTTTAATTAGAAGCTGTTCATTTGATTTGCAGCCAATCAAACTATAATACATGCTTTACTGTTCTGAGACTCACTTTTTGTTAAACGCTAAATGCTCAACGTCTTGCGTTATCAACTGCACTTCGCTGCCCTCTGGTGGTTCGTAGGCAGCAGCACAGCGCTGGATGAACGGAAGGTGGCGCTGAGGCTGACTCATACTATGTGATGCTACTTGTACCATACTAATACCAGGATATGTATTATGCTGTTTATATTACACTGCATATACATATACAAAACTGGATATAGAATAAATAATAATAATAATATATATATATATATATATATATATATATATATATATATATATATATATATATATATATATATAAAATACAATATGTACCTGAAGGGGGTCTCTGATATGTCGGTGTAGTAGTAGTCGTTGACGAGGAACAGAGGTCGCTTCTGCAGGGGAAGAAACGTGCTTAGGATACTTCCTAATAATATAGGAGTGTTACCGAGGATACTTCCTAATAATATAGAAGTGTTACTGAGGATACTTCCTAATAATATAGAAGTGTTACTGAGGATACTTCCTGATATATATTCTATAGTCTGCTCTATGTTATATTCTATGTTGTGTTATATAGTCTGCTCTACGTTATATTCTACAGGTTATATTCTACATGTTATATTCTACATGTTATATTCTACATGTTCTGCTGACTCACTGCTTTGTCCAGCGAGGCTCGGACATTGAGACTCATGCTGCCGGTCTCCCCTCTCACCATGGCGGTACGCAGCTGGAACACACACAGACGCACACCACACATTAGTGTACAGTATGTTTATGTGCACGTGTGTGTGTGCGTGTGTGTGCGTGTGTGTGCGTGCGTTCGTGCATGTGTGTGTGCGTGTGTGCGTGTGTGCGTGTGTGTGCGTGTGTGTGTGTGTGCGTGTGTGCGTGCGTGCGTGCGTGTGTGTGCGTGTGTGCGTGCGCGTGTGTGTGTGTGTGCGTGTGTGCGTGCGTGCGTGCGTGCGTGCGTGCGCGTGTGTGTGCGTGTGTGTGTGCGTGTGTGCGTGTGTGTGCGTGCGTTCGTGCATGTGTGTGCGTGTGTGCGTGTGTGTGTGTGCGTGTGTGCGTGCGTGTGTGCGTGTGTGCGTGCGTGCGTGCGTGCGTGTGTGTGTGCTGACCAGCTCGTCCGTGTCCTCCCACTCCACCTCAGCGAGGTCCACACTGTTGTAGTTCGGTTTGGGCTTCAGCTTCCTGCCGTCCTTATACTGCGCACACACACACACACCCACACACACACACACACACACACACACACACACACACACACCCACACACACACACACACACACACACACACATATACACCCACACACACACACACATAAATTGTATGACGTCACTAATAAGCTATTCTTGTGATGTCATTCTTATTGTACTGCTCTAGTAATGTGTGTAGGTGAGCTCACCAGGGGTCGAAGGTCAGGGTGGGCCAGGATGTATCCGTTGTTGGTGATGAGGAAGGTGTAACCGTGGACACCCAGCTGGTGTAAAAGTGGGAGGGGCTTATGTTCATTACACACCAAACGTAATCACTGTATGGACGTGAAAACGATGTTCCAGATGTTCCACAGACAGCAGGTGGTCCAGAGATAAGGGTGGAGGAGAGAGATGAAGGTGGAGGAGAGATAAGGGTGGAGGAGAGAGATGAAGGTGGAGGAGAGAGATGAAGGTGGAGGAGAGATAAGGGTGGAGGAGAGAGATGAAGGTGGAGGAGAAATAAGTGTTGAGGAGAGAGATGAAGGTGGAGGAGAGAGATGAAGGTGGAGGAGAGATAAGGGTGGAGGAGAGAGATGAAGGTGGAGGAGCGAGATGAAGGTGGAGGAGAGATAAGGGTGGAGGAGAGAGATGAAGGTAGAGGAGCGAGATGAAGGTAGAGGAGCGAGATGAAGGTGGAGGAGAGATAAGGGTGGAGGAGAGAGATGAAGGTGGAGGAGAGAGATGAAGGTGGAGGAGGACGTACCATGTAGCGTGGAGCCAGCTTCATCAACTCCAGCAAGGGGATGTCTGTCCCCACCACCCCCAGCAGGATCCCATGGGACAGCTGGAGAGACAGGTAGCCAATCACAGTACAGGAATACTACCGTAAACACACTGGACCCCATTAGTGAGTTAAAACACGCTACACTGATATTAGCATATTATCATCTATGGAGCAAGATCACAGAATACCTAGTTAGCTACTTAAGTGTTGAAGGCTAACGGCTGGATGCCGAGTACTAAATGCTCAGTTCTAAATGCTGAAGGCTAAGTGCTAGGTGCTAAAGGCTAAGCGCTTAAGGCTAGCTGGAGACTACTGACCGTCTCTTTCTTCTTGCTGAAGACAGGCATGGCGACGGACGTCATCAGCAGCAGACTCTGGGCCTTGGTGCTGAAGAGCTGCGTAGCGAGAGGACACTTTAGCTCATGCTAAAGACGCTAATCAGCTAGCGCTCACATTGAAGATGCTAATCAGCTAGCGCTCATGCTAAAGACGCTACTCAGCTAGCGCTCATGTTGAAGATGCTAATCAGCTAGCTCTCACGCTAAAGACGCTAATCAGATAGCGCTCACGTTGAAGATGCTAATCAGCTAGCTCTCACGCTAAAGACGCCAATCAGAGCACTCTCGTAACAGAGAGGAAGTAGAAGGCCATGGTTGAACTGGGCAGCTCCCAGTCTATATCTATTGATGTGAGTATTTATATTGATAATCTATTAGTCTATTCTATTGATGGTCTATAGGTTTATCTATTGATACACTACATGTATACATCTATCAATACTCTATAGCTATATCTACTGATAATTTTTGGTTATAGGTATTGATCATCTATAGCTATATCTATTGATCACCTATAGGTTTATCTATTGATCATCTATAGGTATATCTATTGATCATCTATAGGTTTATCTATTGATCATCTATAGGTATATCTATTGATCACCTATAGGTTTATCTATTGATCACCTATAGGTTTATCTATTGATCATCTATAGGTTTATCTATTGATCACCTATAGGTTTATCTATTGATCATCTATAGGTTTATCTATTGATAACCTATTGGTTTATCTATTGATCATCTATAGGTTTATCTATTGATAACCTATAGGTTTATCTATTGATCATTTATAGGTTTATCTATTGATAACCTATAGGTTTATCTATTGATCATCTATAGGTTTATCTATTGATCATCTATTGGTGCAGGTCAACGTTACCTTATTGGTGTTTGGGAGCTGGCGGTAGGATGGAGAGCAGAGCATGATGGGAAAATGAGTTCACACAGGAAGGAGGACGCACAGATGATAGATGGAGGATGTGCTGATACTGATCAGGTTTCAGGGGTAGGGCGTGTGTGTGCTTGTCTCACCACAGTGTCCATGTAGGCCTCGGTCCAGATGATGTCATGGTCGTGGTTGATGACCATTGGTCGGCTGAGAACATGGAGGTACTCCATCACATTCTCCTGGACGTCAGCTAGCGTAGAGATATGAGTATAGTACCCTACACACACACACACACGTTAGTGCTCTGATGCTAACCACTAGCATGTTAACCACCAGCATTCTACCCACTAGCATGCTAACAGCATGCATGCTAAACATTACCGTGCTAACCGCTAACATGCTACAGGGCATGGGGCAGGGGTCAGAGGTCAGAACCTTTGTTGTTGCAGGCGATCCACTTGGTGTTCTGAGCGAAGGTCATCTCTCGGCCAATCAGGTAGGTGAACACCCTCACCTGGACAACACACACACACACACGCACACACACACACACATCAGGAACCAAACACACACACACACACACACATCAGGAACCAAACACACACACACACACACACACACACACACACACACACCAGGAACCAAACACACACACACACACACACACCAGGAACCAAACACACACAGCGGGACCCAGAGGGAAGCACCCAGAGCCACGGGGAGCCCTACCCTGCGGTCGGGCCAGTTGAACTCCTGGAAGACCTCCTCGTAGTCTTCCATCGCTCCATCTGTGATCAGCATGATGGCCTGGTTACACATGCTGCCCTGACCACTGGACCGGGTCTACACACACACACACACACACACACACACTGGTTACACATGCTGCCCTGACCACTGGACCGGGTCTACACACACACACACACACACACACACACACCTGGTTACACATGCTGCCCTGACCACTGGACGGGTCTACACACACACACACACACACACCTGGTTACACATCACACACACACACACACACACACACACACACACACACACACACACACACACACACACCTGGTTACACATGCTGCCCTGACCACTGGACCGGGTCTACACACACACACACACACACACACACACACACACACACACACCAGGTTTAGGATTTTAAAAGCTTCTTTCATGGCCTTGTTGATCTTTGCTTCTCCTTTAACATGAAGATCATCCACCAACATCTTGAAGTGCTGAGAGAGAGAGAGAGAGAGAGAGAGAGAGAGAGAGAGAGAGAGAGAGAGAGAGAGAGAGAGAGAGAGAGAGAGAGAGAGAGAGAGAGAGAGAGAGAGAGAGAGAGAGAGAGAGAGAGAGAGAGAGAGAGAGAGAGAGTTAGGGGGCTCTATAACATGGTTGCCTGTGAAGTGCTTTGAGAGTGGAGCTGAGATTAGGAAGTGCTGTACTAATCAGATTCTCTTGACTTGGCTCTTGGCTGTTATGTAGGACAGTACAGCTTGCCTCTTGGCTCTTGGGTAGAACTTCACAGTGCAGTGTAGTCCTTGCACAGACTTCAGAAGATTCTAGCTAGTAACAGCTTATCCTTCTCATAGCTAGTGCCAGCTGACTAGCACAGCACATTAGGAAGGGATAGCATAGCTCCAACACCTTCTAGCCTAGCTCCTCGCATACAGCATAGCTCCAACACCTTCTAGCCTAGCTCCTCGCATATAGCATAGCTCCAACACCTTCTAGCCTAGCTCCTCACATATAGCATAGCTCCAACACCTTCTAGCCTAGCTCCTCGCATACAGCATAGCTCCAACACCTTCTAGCCTAGCTCTTCACATATAGCATAGCTCCAACACCTTCTAGCCTAGCTCCTCACATATAGCATAGCTCTAATGCACTCTGACAGCTTGCACAAAGCTAGCCTATAGCTCTAACACATTCTGATAGATAGCACAATGCTCACCTAGCTTCTTACAAGAACGGCTAAGTCATGTAGGCTTACGGTCACCCTATACATGGTCGGTCAGTCTGCTAAAGTAGGTCAGTGGGCTGATCCGACGGTGTTACTCCTGGGCAAGGAGGCGTGCGGTGTGGGGTGAATATCCGCTAAGCCCCGGCTGATTAGCTTCACCCTCCTGCAGGCCGGGGCCAGATAATGGTCTTACCTCCCGGTTGTCCAGGTCAGCCTGGACCAGAGTGCCTCGGAAGCAGGGCTCCACGTAGCGGACGTAGTCTGTGTACTGGACACACAATGCCACATGCTCAGACTGAGGTGCACACTGTGTACTGGACACACAACGCGACATGTTCAGACTGAGGTGCACACTGTGTACTGGACACACAACGCGACACGCTCAGACTGAGGTGCACACTGTGTACTGGACACACAACGCGACATGTTCAGACTGAGGTGCACACTGTGTACTGGACACACAACGCGACATGCTCAGACTGAGGTGCACACTGTGTACTGGACACACAACGCGACATGTTCAGACTGAGGTGCACACTGTGTACTGGACACACAACGCGACATGTTCAGACTGAGGTGCACACTGTGTACTGGACACACAATGCCACATGTTCAGACTGAGGTGCACACTGTGTACTGGACACACAACGCCACATGTTCAGACTGAGGTGCACAGAATGGACCCATGCTGAGCTCTTTGTGTCTACTCGGTTGGAAAACAGAGAGAGAAAGAGAAAAACCTCAAACATGTTTACCAACTCTGCACTCTGTCCAGTAAGTTGGGCAGCACTGTAGCACTTATTTTGGAAGCTACTCCAAACGTGATAGTGTGCTGTGTTCTTGGGCTCACTTGGAGTGGACTTGGATAGCGTCGGCTACATGACTAAATGTAAATGTGAGAGACAGAAGGACGGCTGTTCTCACGGCGATGATGTTGACGAAGTCATTCTCTCCCAGCGTGTCCAGGATGGTGTTGATGGTGTGCTTGGCGATGGTCATCTTCAGACCCTTCATACTCCCGCTGATGTCCACCATGATGATGATGTCTTTAGGAGATGTAGCCGCCTGAATGTACCTGCAGGAACCTCATACTGTTACCTCAGGTCTCCTAACACTACCTTAGATACTGTTGTCTAACTCCTAACACTACCTTAGATACTGAGGTCTAACTCCTAACACTACCTTAGATACTGTTGTCTAACTCCTAACACTACCTTAGATACTGAGGTCTAACTCCTAACACTACCTTAGATACTGAGGTCTAACTCCTAACACTACCTTAGATACTGAGGTCTAACTCCTAACACTACCTTAGATACTGAGGTCTAACTCCTAACACTTAGATACTGAGGTCTAACTCCTAACACTTAGATACTGAGGTCTAACTCCTAACACTTAGATACTGAGGTCTAACTCCTAACACTTAAAATCAGTCCACATCACATCACTCACCAGTTACGGTTCCTGCAGTCGTAGGCGGCCACACCGTTAGCGTCTGGAGTCCATTTGATCCCTGAGGAGACAGGGTCATGGTAGTTAATTACCTGACCTTCACATGGCTCTCAGGTCTGGAACAAACCAGGTCCTTTTAAACAGAACCAAGTCCATTTAGACAGCTCTGCTTGAAGTACATCCCTTAAGAACCATAGGAACTACCTAGGAACCCTGACACTAAAGATAATCTTTACAGAGCTTCAGTAAAGATCATCTCATTCGGCACCCACTGCCCTCCTAACCGACCCTGGAGGAGGAGCCTCTTCTGTGGACCTTCTGGAGGTTTCTTCCATCTGGGTTTGGGGAGTTTCTCCTCTCCAGAAGATGGCTTAGGGTGAGCTACACACATAAAGTTGATTTGACTTGACTTGATCAAGAGTAAAGATCATCATTGAGGAATATCCTGAAGGAACCTTGTTAAGGAGCCTCACCAGGTAGATCCTTAAGGAACCTTGTTAGGAGCCTCACCAGGGTAGATCCTTAAGGATGCTTGTTAGGAGCCTCACCAGGTAGATCCTTAAGGAACCTTGTTAAGGAGCCTCACCGGGGTAGATCCTGAAGGAACCTTGTTAAGGAGGGTAGCTCCTTAAGGAACCTTGTTAGATGCCTCACCAGGGTAGATCCTTAAGGAACCTTGTTAAGGGTAGCTCCTTAAGGAACCTTGTTAGATGCCTCACCAGGGTAGATCCTGAAGGAACCTTGTTAAGGGTAGCTCCTTAAGGAACCTTGTTAAGGAGCCTCACCAGGGTAGATCCTTAAGGAACCTTGTTAAGGAGGGTAGCTCCTTAAGGAACCTTGTTAGATGCCTCACCAGGGTAGATCCTGAAGGAACCTTGTTAAGGAGGGTAGCTCCTTAAGGAACCTTGTTAGATGCCTCACCAGGGTAGCTCCTTAAGGAACCTTGTTAAGGAGCCTCACCGGGGTAGCTCCTTAAGGAACCTTGTTAGGAGCCTCACCAGGGTAGATCCTTAAGGAACCTTGTTAGGAGCCTCACCAGGGTAGATCCTGAAGAAGCCTGTGGAGCTGCCGAAATACTGCCAGGTGAGGGTGGGGTCCTTCTGGAAGTTGTTGATGAAGACATCGTTGAGAGCCTCCGAGTTGTAGATGGCGTTCAGGATGTTGGGGTCTGGAGAGGAGGAACACTGATCAGATCCACTCCACATACACCTATCCCTCAAGAGTGTCTGATCGGGACTCAACATCACTCGACAAAACATAAGGTTTCTTAATGAAACAATAAGGACATTTCAACAGCATGATGAGTTTGTAATGATGTTCCATCCCCATACAGGTTTGGCTGAATCTCTGTACTGTGATTTGTGAGGTCACAAGTATTTTGAGCCTGTTACAGTCCAATATACAAACAGTACCTTGTTCAGGGGCAGGAGCATTAACCTAACATGTATGTATTTGGGTGTATACTGTAACGTTTATTAAATATAGAAAATGTTTAAAAGTCCTGGCCGGGCTGCGATGACAGTGGTCTGGGGTCGGGGTTTGTGCTGGGGGGTCTATGGGGTCTCAGACCTCTGTTGTAGACATTGGTGGGGACCTGGATGTCGCTCTGCTGGGTGTTGACCAGAAGCTGGTTAAAATGTTCGTTCTCCTCCAGAGGAAAGTCTCCTCCCAGGGGGGCGTAGTTCCCGTCCTCGTCCACAGAGTTGATCAGCATGGAGTTATAGTAGTCAAACTGACCGTAGAACCACAACACATAGAGTTATAGTAGTCAAACTGACCGTAGAACCACAACACATAGAGTTATAGTAGTCAAACTGACCGTAGAACCACAACACGTAGAGTTATAGTAGTCAAACTGACCGTAGAACCACAACACATAGAGTTATAGTAGTCAAACCTGACCGTAGAACCACAACACGTAGAGTTATAGCAGTCCAAACTGACCGTAGAAACCACAACACATAAGTTATAGTAGTCAAACTGACCGTAGATAACCACAACACGTAGAGTTATAGTAGTCAAACTGGCCATAGAACCACAACACGTAGAACCATGGAGTTATAGCAGTCAAACTGGCCATAGAACCACAATACATAGAGTTATAGCAGTCAAACTGGCCATAGAACCACAATACATAGAGTTATAGTAGTCAAACTGACCGTAGAACCACAACACGTAGAGTTATAGTAGTCAAACTGACCGTAGAACCACAACACATAGAGTTATAGTAGTCAAACTGACCGTAGAACCACAACACATAGAGTTATAGTAGTCAAACTGACCGTAGAACCACAACACGTAGAGTTATAGTAGTCAAACTGACCGTAGAACCACAACACGTAGAGTTATAGCAGTCAAACTGACCGTAAAACCACAACACGTAGAGTTATAGTAGTCAAACTGACCGTAGAACCACAATACAGAGTTATAGTAGTCAAACTGACCGTAGAACCACAACACATAGAGTTATAGTAGTCAAACTGACCGTAGAACCACAACACATAGAGTTATAGTAGTCAAACTGACCGTAGAACCACAACACATAGAGTTATAGTAGTCAAACTGACCGTAGAACCACAATACAGAGTTATAGTAGTCAAACTGACCGTAGAACCACAACACATAGAGTTATAGTAGTCAAACTGACCGTAGAACCACAACACGTAGAGTTATAGTAGTCAAACTGACCGTAGAACCACAATACATAGAGTTATAGTAGTCAAACTGACCGTAGAACCACAACACGTAGAGTTATAGCAGTCAAACTGACCGTAGAACCACAACACATAGAGTTATAGTAGTCAAACTGACCGTAGAACCACAACACGTAGAGTTATAGCAGTCAAACTGACCGTAGAACCACAACACATAGAGTTATAGTAGTCAAACTGACCGTAGAACCACAACACGTAGAGTTATAGTAGTCAAACTGGCCATAGAACCACAACACGTAGAACCATGGAGTTATAGCAGTCAAACTGGCCATAGAACCACAATACATAGAGTTATAGCAGTCAAACTGGCCATAGAACCACAATACATAGAGTTATAGTAGTCAAACTGACCGTAGAACCACAACACGTAGAGTTATAGTAGTCAAACTGACCGTAGAACCACAACACGTAGAGTTATAGTAGTCAAACTGACCGTAGAACCACAACACGTAGAGTTATAGTAGTCAAACTGGCCATAGAACCACAACACGTAGAACCATGGAGTTATAGCAGTCAAACTGACCGTAGAACCACAATACATAGAGTTATAGTAGTCAAACTGGCCATAGAACCACAATACATAGAGTTATAGTAGTCAAACTGGCCATAGAACCAGAACAAAAAACAAGAAGAAGGGACTCAACTGACCTGCATGGAGGCGTTGAAGTCGTGGTACAGATCTGCGTCTTCAGCCGACTCCGCTAACCTCTACAGAAGAACACCCAGAACCTCAGGGTTATGATCCGGTATGTGTGACGGGATCACATCTTTGTCATGCTCATTTTGGGACCTTTGTACTGAAGCATGAAGCTGAACACTGGTGCTGCAGACCTGCTAAGCGCTAACTGCTAAGCGCTAACTGCTGAGCGCTAACTGCTAAGCGCTAACTGCTGGGCCTCTACCTTCACAGACTTCATCTTGCTGCCCAGCATGCGTTCGATGTCATCAGAGAAGTCCTTCACCAGCTCCATCCCATTCAGCTCCACGATCTTCACGATGGGCTCCACGTCCTTCAGTTTCTACACACACAGGAGTTCCCTTACGTTTCAGTGACGTCACAGTGACGTCACCAAGCCATTTCGTTGGATGTAATGGTGTTTGCTCGATGGCGGTTGTTGGTCTAATAGGTTTACCTTCTGGAGCAGGTGAGAGCCAGAATATTTGGTGGTGATGTCACGGAGCCGAACGGACAGGACAGACGCCCACTGCTGAACCCTGAGAGAGAGAGAGAGCGAGAGAGAGAGAGAGAGAGAGAGAGAGAGAGAGAGAGAGAGAGAGAGAGAGAGAGAGAGAGAGAGAGAGAGAGCGAGAGAGAGAGAGTTAGGGGGCTCTATAACATGGTTGCCTGAGATTAGGAAGTGCTGTACTAATCAGATTCTCTTGACTTGGCTCTTGGCTGTTGGGTAGGACAATACAGCTTGCCTCTTGGCTCTTGGGTAGGACTTCAGAGAGAGTGGGAGGAAGGGAGATCGACTGGACTAGAACATTACCTCATAACTCTAGGAGTGGTCTAGAACATGACATCATGACTCTAGAACTGACTACAACATGACATCATGACTCTAGAACTGGCTACAACATTACATCATGACTCTAGAACTGACTACAACATTACATCATGACTCTAGAACTGACTACAACATTACATCATGACTCTAGAACTGACTACAACATGACATCATGACTCTAGAACTGACTACAACATGACATCATGACTTTTGTGGGGATATTTTGGGTCAGCTTGGCTCTGTAGCGCTGGGTGTTTACGATCTAACTAACCACAACCCTGACCCAAAACATGTGCGACAAGACGTAGATGTAGGGCAGACAGAGAGGGAGCAAATCACAGATAATCTGCCTGGATAGGGGAGGAGATGGGGAGAAGAGGGGTGAGGAGATGAGGAGAGGAGAGGGGGAGGGGAGAGGAGAGGAGAGGAGAGGAGAGGAGAGGAGAGGAGAGGAGAGGAGAGGAGAGGAGAGGAGAGGAGAGGAGAGGAGAGGAGAGGAGAGGAGAGGAGAGGAGAGGAGAGGATCCTGGGTTAGGCGTTGTGTGGGAGTATATGATGGAGGTTTGTGTGTGACCAACTCACGTTTCTGGTGGGATCTTCATCTGGGCTTGACCTGAGTCCCACACACTGCAAAATCCCACCAGGAACAGAATCAGTCTGGTCCAGGTCTCCATAGTCCCTGGAGGTCCGAACAACCTCAGAACCTCAGATCCAGACCTCCTGACTCAGCTCCTCTCTTGGGGTCGGGATGAGGACTGGGTTTACAAGTTCACGAGGAGCCAGAGGGAAATGGGTTCTTCATTTTCAGCTCACAGGCAGCAAGCACATCAAGAGGATGTCCCCGCAGGAGATGGTCGCTAGGAGATCGTTGCCAGGAGGTTGTTGTATGGATATGGTTGCTAGGAGGTGGTTGCTAGGAGATGGTCGCTAGGAGATGAACACTGCCCGGCTCACCCTGTGACATCCTTCCATTCATCCTGAAATACAAAGAATCAACCAGAAGCCCGTTACCAGGACAACCACTCCAACAAACCAATTATCAACCACCCCCAGGATCCATTACCATGACAACCATAACAACAACCCCAGAAGCCAGTTAGCTGTGGAGAGGTTAGACGTTCCCAGGCAGAAGGATGAGGAACTATATTCCCATGTTTAAAACCAGGAGAAGACGAAGAAGAGGAGGAGGTCGGATATTTCCCGAATGCTGCCGCTGTCACAGGTCACATGGTCACATAGTCATCCCTCCTGTCAACCAATCAGCTGCATGGGAATGCAGTCTGCCCGGACGTCCACCTCCCAGTCCGAAACCTTAATGTTGAGGACTTCAGGATGATGGGGAACAGGCAGCAGGAGGTGCAAGAGGAGGAGGTGCTGGAGCAGCACTGCTTCACTGGTAGAGTGAGCCTCCCTCCCCTCCCGTCGCCAAATTTACCACCTAATCCACTTGGATTAAGACCCCCCCCCCCCCCCACACACACACACACACACACGGGGGGGGGGGGGGGGGGGGATTGGACAACAGGGACCGATTCTCTCTAAGAGGATTACAGTAATTTGTGGAGACAGGCTCCTGTCCCACCAATCAGGGTGAAGATGGGTTAGTGTCTGACCAATGTGGGAGCAGAAAAGTCCCGTCGATTTAGTTTAGGCTGAAACTGGGTGACCTGGAGCCAACACACACACACACACACACACACACACACACACACACACACACACACACACACACACACACACGGCGCTGTGTGTATTTGGGTTGGCAGTCGGCCGTATCGTATATTCAGGACGGCTAAAGATCCACAGACTTAAACTATTATCTCTTAAAAGCCCAAATAGCGTAGTTTAGCTAGCGGGATGAGCTAGCAAGGGTTAGCTTGGTGTCTGCTAGAAGATCCCTGG
>JACYXH010000705.1:1670000-1675000 GCA_026745465.1 Lota lota | reverse complement strand
ACTCACCCTCGAGAAACAACACACCCAGCGCCCAGCCATCTCCAGAAGTTTCAGACAATGGACGCCCAGATGGGGAGGATTACAGAGCCCAAGTCATTACCGCCACATCCTCCACTAAGCCCAGCACAGCCTCCCAGCACAGCCTCCCAGCACAGCCTCCCAGCACAGCCTCCCAGCACAGCCTCCCAGCACAGCCTCCCAGCACAGCCTCCCAGCACAGCCTCTCAGCACAGCCTCTCAGCCAGACGTGATACCTCCAATCACTCTCCATATCACACACCGCAACATCCCATTATTAACGAGAGAGAGAGGTGGTAAAGGTGGTGGAGGGGGTGATGGGGGTGCTGGTGGTGGTGATGGTGGTGATGGTGAAGGAGGGGGTGATGGGGGTGCTGGTGGTGGTGATGGTGGTGGTGGGGATGGTGAAGGAGGGGGTGATGGGGGTGCTGGTTGTGGAGGTGGTGGTGGGGATGGTGAAGGAGGGGGTGATGGGGGTGCTGGTTGTGGAGGTGGTGGTGGGGATGGTGAAGGAGGGGGTGATGGGGGTGCTGGTTGTGGAGGTGGTGGTGGGGATGGTGAAGGAGGGGGTGATGGGGGTGGTGGTGGTGGTGATGGTGGTTGCAAAGGTGGTGGTAATGGTGGCTGTGGTTTATCTGGTAAGTTGGCCTACTCTACCCACCATCATCTGGAGGTCCAGTGTGTGTGTGTGTGTGTGTGTGTGTGTGTGTGTGTGTGTGTGTGTGTGTGTGTGTGTGTGTGTTTTAAGAGGACCTGGTTTGTGGGGACGTGTTGAGTGTTGTGCGGGGTGGGGGGGGGGGGGGGGGTGGCTGGTGGTTAATGAACCCCCCCCCCCGGGTGGACCCAGCATATATAAACAAACCACCCCCCCCTCTCCCCCAGCAGGATCGCATTTCAAAGTCAAGTCCTCCTCAGCAGCTGGTGAGCAAGGCACACGAGAACACAGAGAAGGCTTAGCTGGGGAATCAGACTCACAACCCTGGAGAGTCTCACACACACACACACACACACACACAGATTCCTGGTTGACTTGATCCTAACTTTATGAAGAGAGTTGACTGACACGCGTAACATTATAAATGAAGGTGGCTTAACGTCTGTTGAACCGGAACACTAAAGGAGAGCCGCCCTGGCTCTAACAGACGTTCTGCTCCACACGCGTGGTGAACCTCTGGTGCATTAGCATTAGCATGTTCCAGCTAACAGTTAGCCGTAATCAGCGGCGTTAGCTTTCTGTGTTTACCAAAAACGGCGTGAAGGCTCTGGCCTCTCCGTGGAGACTTTCGGAGCACTTCTCAAAACCGTCCAATCAGACCAGGTTCAGCCACCAAATCCATGTCCCGCAACATGAAACGCTCACTCATTCACTCACTCACTCATTCACTCACTCATTCATTCACTCACTCATTCACTCACTCACTCACTCACTCACTCACTCACGCATCCAATCACTCATTCACTCACTCACTAATTCACGCATCCAATCACTCATTCACTCACTCACTCATTCACTCACTCACTCACTCAGCTGGAACACAAGCGACCCTAAAGGGAAAGATAACCGCGTACAGCATGTTGATACACTAAAGAGATAGAATAAAGAATCATAAAGTTATGAATATGATGGAACTGATTTTGAGAGAGGAGGGAAGTATCAGGATGAGGACTCTGTAGCACCTGGGGGGAGAGGAGGGGAGTGAGGGGGGAGGGGTGTGTGTGGGGGGGTGAGTGAGGGGGAAGGGGTCATAGAGGGATAGGAAGTTGGGGAGTGGGGTCGTTTAAGAGGGGTGGGGGTTAACAGGTGGGACCTCAGTTACAGGGCCCCCACCTGCCATGCCTGTCAATCAACTACAGTAGAAACACACACACACACACACACACACACACACCCCACACCCACACCCACACCCACACACACACACACACACACACAGTGGCACCGTCCAGCGACCCACCGGTGAGCTGCTGCTGAGTCACAGAACATGACGTCACGATATGACATCATGATATTCATCACAATATGACATCATGATATTCATCAAGATATGACATCATGATATTCATCACGATATGACATCATGATATGACATCATGCTATTCATCACGATATGACATCATGATATGACATCATGCTATTCAACATATCATGACATCATGATATTCATCACAATATGACATCATGATATTCATCAAGATATGACGTCACGATTCATGATTCACGATTCATGATATGACCCCCCATATGACATCCTGATGTCATATGGGGGGTCAGGATAGCGGTCCTGGGGTCAGGGTGTTTCTGGTCTGCCTCCTAGAGCAACACAGCGTTCTTCACAGGGAGCCTCACACCTCTTCTCTCTGGACCACCAGAACAAACAGCGTTGTCATAGAGAAGTGAC
Organism: Lota lota; assembly: GCA_026745465.1. Lineage (NCBI taxonomy): Eukaryota > Metazoa > Chordata > Actinopteri > Gadiformes > Lotidae > Lota > Lota lota. The sequence continues at coordinate 1,672,583 of JACYXH010000705.1, read as the reverse complement.
GCTCGGTGACGTCGGACGGGGAGATTCTACCGGTTGCTAGCGGCAGTTCGGCAGACGAATGAAAACATTGACGGAACACTGAGGGGTCGCTCACTGATGATGTCAGTTATTAGTAGCTAACGGCAACACAACCACATTGTGTGTGTATACGTGTGTGTGTGTGTATATATCGTGTGTGATTGGGTGCGTGTGTGTGTAAATCTTGTGCGTGTGTGTGTGTATCGTGTGTGTGTGTGTATATATCGTGTGTGTGTGTGTGTATATGTGTGTGTGTGTGTGTGTATATGTGTGTGTGTGTGTGTGTGTGTGTGTGTGTAAATCTTGTGCGTGTGTGTATATCGTGTGTGATTGGGTGTGTAAATCTTGTGTGTGTGTGTGTGTGTGTGTGTGTAGACTGACTGGCACCCATGGAGAAGCTTCTTCACTCTGGAGAACAGCTGTCCCTGACAAGAGCAGCAGCCAATCAGGAGTCAGAACACCCAGAGTGAGACTGGGGGAGAGAAGGGGAGACAGATACTGACACAACATGTCTGTTGAGCTGCTATGTTATATATGCTTATAGGTTCTATTTATCATGTTATATATTATTATTAAAGAGAGAGAGAGAGAGAGAGAGAGAGAGAGAGAGATAGAGAGGAGAGAGATAGAGTGATAGAGAGATAGACAGAGAGTGATAGAGAGAGATAGAGTGATAGAGAGATAGAGTGATAGAGATAGATGGATAGAGTGATAGAGAGATATAGTGATAGAGATAGATGGATAGAGTGATAGAGAGTGATAGATAGTGATAGAGATAGATGGATAGAGTGATAGAGATAGAGTGATAGAGATAGATGGATAGAGTGATAGAGCTAGAGTGATAGAGATAGTTGGATAGAGTGATAGAGATAGAGTGATAGAGATAGATGGATAGAGTGATAGAGATAGAGTGATAGAGATAGATGGATAGAGTGATAGAGAGATAGAGTGATAGAGATAGAGTGATAGAGATAGATGGATAGAGTGATAGAGCTAGAGTGATAGAGATAGTTGGATAGAGTGATAGAGATAGAGTGATAGAGATAGATGGATAGAGTGATAGAGATAGAGTGATAGAGATAGATGGATAGAGTGATAGAGAGAGTGATAGATAGTGATAGAGATAGATGGATAGAGTGATAGAGATAGAGTGATAGAGAGAGTGATAGATAGTGATAGAGATAGATGGATAGAGTGATAGAGATAGAGTGATAGAGATAGAGTGATAGAGATAGATGGATAGAGTGATAGAGAAATAGAGTGATAGTAGATAGATGGACAGAGTGAGGGGTATGTATGTGTGTGTGTGTGTGTGTGTGGGTCCTCTTCAGGAAGTGACCTCACACCTTTTAGGTTGCTGTCTGACCTTCGTGAGAACTGCTGATCCGGCTCAACAACAGGTTCTGATCTGTTCTCAAGACACACACACACACACACACTCACACACACACACGCACTCACACACGCACACGCACTCACACACACACACACACACACACACACACACAATGGAGCAACGATGGAGGGAAGATAGAGGTGACAGAATGGAGGGATGAGAGAACAGACCTAAACTAACCATCTCTACCCTAAAACCTAGACCAACCATCTCTCACCTAAAACCTAGACTAACCATCTCTCACCTAAAACCTAAACTAACCATCTCTACCCTAAAACCTAGACTAACCATCTCTCACCTAAAACCTAGACTAACCATCTCTCACCTAAAACCTAGACCAACCATCTCTCACCTAAAACCTAGACTAACCATCTCTCACCTAAAACCTAGACTAACCATCTCTCACCTAAAACCTAGACTAACCATCTCTCACCTAAAACCTAGACTAACCATCTCTCACCTAAAACCTAAACTAACCATCTCTCACCTAAAACCTAAACTAACCATCTCTCACCTAAAACCTAGACTAACCATCTCTCACCTAAAACCTAAACTAACCATCTCTACCCTGATACCTACAATTAACCATTTCTAACCAAAAACATAAACTAACAATCTCTCACCTAAAACCTAGACTAACCATCTCTCACCTAAAACCTAGATTAACCATCTCTCACCTAAAACCTAAACTAACCCTCTACATCCTGAATCCTCCACATAACCAGTTCCAATGCATCATGGGATATGAAGCTTGTGATCTATGCTACCCGGAGGGTGACAGCTGAGAGGCTGAAATAGCCTCTATGAGTCCAGAGCATCAAGGACAGGAGGGTCTGGTGGGTTAGTGACCCCATAGGGCAGCAGGGGGTCACGGCCACGGCTACTATGAACCCCGTGACCTCTGAACCCAATGACCTCCAGCCTCTCCGGACATCCAGCATGTCCTGAACACAGCTACAGCGTTAGCACGTTGCTATCGCATTTCCAAAACATCAGGGAGTCGACCGCGCGGTCGCTGAAACATTCAATGATTCTCTGGTTTCAGCTGCCCCTCCCCCCTGCTAAATATACCTTGCTCCACCCCTCTCCCCACCCAACACACACTTAACCTCTCTCCACCCAAAACACCTTCGCCTCTCTCCACCCAACACACCTTCACCTCTCTCCAC
>JACYXH010000705.1:1662500-1665000 GCA_026745465.1 Lota lota | reverse complement strand
TCCTCCACCCTCCACTCCACTTCCTCCCCTCCTCCACCCTCCCCTCTACCTTCACCTCCTCCACCCTCCCCTCCACCCTCCCCTTCTCCACCCTCCCCTCCTCTTCCTCCCCTCCGCCACCCTCCCCTCCACCTTCACCTCCTCCTCCCGCAGCTCCCAGTGCCCACCAGTAGAGCACTGTGGTTGCACTGGGCAGCTCCCAGTGCCCACCAGTAGAGCACTGTGGTTGCACTGGGCAGCTCCTGCTGGGGCTTTAGTAGGTTTACATGCACACTGACGAACACATCTTTGGTTTCTGGATGGATAACGTTGTGTGTGTAAGCATGTTGACCAGGACTAACGAAGTGGAAACGTCCTGAACGGTGCCTCGTTAGCGCGCTGACTTACTGCTCCGCTCCGTGCTCCTCCGCTGCTGGATCCATCCATCGTTTGAGGAGGTTCTTCATCGCCACACAGGAACCACCGTACTCATCATCACCATCATCATCATCCTCATGAGCCATGTGAGGTGTGAAGGCGTCGAGCTTTGACAGCACCTAAAGGAAACAGCAACCATTTGGGTGTCAGAAGAATGTAGCAAAGGGTTGGGGACCACAGGGGCGGCTGGACCTGGGGGGGTCTCCCCCACTACTGGGAGGGGGGGGCACAGAAGTAGTAGGGGGACCTCCAACAGTGGGGGGGTCTCCCCCACTACTGGGGCAGGGGGGACCACCAGTAGTGGGGGGGGGGGGACCACCAGTAGTGGGGGGGGGGGGTCTCCCCCACTACTGGGGCAGGGGGGACCACCAGTAGTGGGGGGGGGGACCACCAGTAGTGGGGGGGGGGGGGGGACCACCAGTAGTGGGGGGGGGGGGGACCACCAGTAGTGGGGGGGGGGGGACCAGTAGTGGGGGGGGGGGACCACCAGTAGTGGGGGGGGGGGACCACCAGTAGTGGGGGGGGGGGACCAGTAGTGGGGGGGGGGACCACCAGTAGTGGGGGGGGGGGGGGACCACCAGTAGTGGGGGGGGGGGACCACCAGTAGTGGGGGAGACTGGGATCTTGGAGACGAACGGACCCCTGGCAAGATTCAGATGATCAGACCTGGGACCCCAGGGGAGCTGTTGTCACCTGCTGGCCCCCCGACACTGTGAGTGTGTGTGTGTGTGTGTGTGTGTGTGTGTGTGTGTGTGTGTGTGTGTGTGTGTGTGTGTGTGTGTGTGTGTGTGTGTGTGTGTGTGTGTGTGTGTGTGTGTGTTCCTCTGCTGGGGGCCAAAGACGACGCCAGAACTCAAAAGGCAGAGGGAGAAGATAAATGTTAGTCTGCTGTGATCTGAGCTCCCAGGGTCCCAGGAGAGGGGGGAGGAGGGGGAGGAGGGGGGAGGAGGGGGGAGGTTGTTAGAACACCAAGATATGACACAAAAATTGAACTGATTTAACAAAGTGTTGTCATTAACGACGGCTAGCGTGAATGCATCTCCATGGTTACTGTTGTCATGCTGTCACACAAAATGGACCTAGAGAAACATCAAAACTACTTGATGAGAGGCCAGACTTCCTCAACGCTGAAACAAGAAGTTAAGAAGAGTAATAAAAGGTCAAAGATCAAATGGGTTTGCTGAAAATAAGAAAACTGATCATTATTTAGAAACAATATAGGTTCACATAACTAACTATAAATATAATAGTACAATATGTGATAAACATGTAATCGATATTTCATAAATATATCATATTCAAAGCACACGCTTTTATCCAAAGAGAATCACAGTGAATTCGGATCCATATCATTAAGGAGCAGGTAGGGTTTAGACAGTACAGAGACAGATCATTAAGGAGCAGGTAGGGGTTAGACAGTACAGAGACAGGTCATTAAGGAGCAGGTAGGGGTTAGACAGTACAGAGACAGGTCATTAAGGAGCAGGTAGGGGTTAGACAGTAGAGAGACAGGTCATTAAGGAGCAGGTAGGGGTTAGACAGTACAGAGACAGGTCATTAAGGAGCAGGTAGGGGTTAGACAGTACAGAGACAGGTCATTAAGGAGCAGGTAGGGGTTAGACAGTACAGAGACAGGTCATTAAGGAGCAGGTAGGGGTTAGACAGTACAGAGACAGGTCATTAAGGAGCAGGTAGGGGTTAGACAGTACAGAGACAGGTCATTAAGGAGCAGGTAGGGGTTAGACAGTACAGAGACGGGTCATTAAGGAGCAGGTAGGGGTTAGACAGTACAGAGACAGGTCATTAAGGAGCAGGTAGGGGTTAGACAGTACAGAGACAGGTCATTAAGGAGCAGCTAGGGGTTAGACAGTACAGAGACAGGTCATTAAGGAGCAGGTAGGGGTTAGACAGTACAGAGACAGGTCATTAAGGAGCAGGTAGGGGTTAGACAGTACAGAGACAGGTCATTAAGGAGCAGGTAGGGGTTAGACAGTACAGAGACGGGTCATTAAGGAGCAGGTAGGGGTTAGACAGTACAGAGACGGGTCATTAAGGAGCAGGTAGGGGTTAGACAGTACAGAGA
>JACYXH010000705.1:1632500-1657500 GCA_026745465.1 Lota lota | reverse complement strand
CTAGGCCTCGATATATAGAAACACATTTAAACCGTTGGTCACCTCATTTACGTTTAGCTGATATCTAATAATACATTACATATCACGTTAAAACTAAACAGAGTTTAGTTCATTCATTATCCATTCACATAGTCCTACATAAATGATAGCAACTAACAGGCCATAGAGCATTCTGTAAAACTCTGTTCAGGCAGTCGTAGGCCTATTGATGTAAACGAGTTGTTTGTATCTCTCTAAAATAATCATTTAATATTTGAACCTTCTGAATGGAACCAGCCCTATAGGCCTATCAAACGAACTTTATTATTTTGACTTCATAACACTGACCTTAATATCCAACCATATTGTTTAATATTTGAAACTTGACATTTAAACTTTTGCTTAGTGCGTATTCCTGGCCAGTGTGTAGTGTGCAGCGCACTATTGGGGGTAATTGTACACTAATTGCCGTGAAGTCGTAAACCCCTCCCCTGTGCCCCCCTACTGACTGCCCATTGGCCAGCAAACAGGGGCAGCTGTCAATCACATAGCCACGCCCCCTCTCCTGTCAAGCTATAAAGCCTGCGGAGCCCCAACATCAGCAACAAGTACCAGGGGTCTTCTGCTGAACTCACCCGTGCTCCTCAACGACCCGGAGGCTGACCTTAGGGACCTGCTCCAACTCCTAGGGACCTGCTCCAACTCCTAGGGACCTGCTCTAACTCCTAGGGACCTTCTCTAACTCCTAGCGACCTTCTGAAACGTCTAAACTGTCACCTTTAGAGGACATTGGAGAAGCTTTCCGACCAACAAAACCTCCGTAAACATCTCCAGGATCTTCTCGGCCCGTTATTCTCTTCCAGACTAACCAACTTCCACCAACCGAGCCGACATGGAGCTTTCGGACATCTCCTTCCCCGTCGGTTCGGCGGAGGACTTCTATGACGACCCCTGCTTCAACACCAGCGACATGCACTTCTTCGACGACCTGGACCCGCGCCTCGCCTCGGTGCACGTGGGCCTGGCGAAGCCCGACGACTCCCGCCACCACCATCACCACCACCACCACCACCACCTCCTCCAACACGAGGAAGAGGAGGAGGACGAGGACGACGACGATGAGGACGGGGACGGAGACGGGCATGTGCGCGCCCCCGGGGGCCACCACGGTGCGGGCAGGTGTCTGCTGTGGGCGTGCAAGGCGTGCAAGCGGAAGACCACGAGCGCGGACCGTAGGAAGGCGGCCACGATGCGCGAGCGGCGGCGGCTCGGGAAGGTGAACGACGCGTTCGAGACGCTGAAGCGGTGCACCTCCTCCAACCCCACCCAGCGGCTGCCCAAGGTGGAGATCCTCCGCAACGCCATCAGCTACATCGAGTCCCTGCAGTCTCTGCTGCGGGGCCCCGGGGAGGAGGGCTACTACTACCCGGCCCAGGAGCCCTACAGCGGGGAGGACTCGGACCTGGGCTCCAGCCCGCGCTCCAACTGCTCCGACGGCATGGTGAGCGACGCCCCGCGTTTTAATGTTTTCATGTTTTAATTCATCACTCCGTGACGCGTCGCTGATTGTAAATGGTTTAAAATATGATTTTATAACGGAATGGCGAGAGGAAGTTGTTTTTTATAAAGCTGGGTTTTTAGTAACAAGTTTGGTGTGTTTCTCCTCCAGATGGATTTCAGCGGCCCGTCGTACCAGGTCCAGGCCGCCAGGAGAGCCACTTACGACCGCAGCTTCGCTGACCCACCAGCCGGTAAGAGCCGGGAGACCTGAGCCCTGTTCATCTCTTTCTCGACTCAACGAAGGAATAATAACATCCCCGGCCTTTAAAGGAAAAGGCCTTTAGGCCTACAAAGTTAAACAGGATACATTTATTTTACAGAAGTTTACGAAGAGAAATAAAGCACTAATTTAAATACTACACTATTATAAAAAGGGGCATTTATACACGTATACACATATACACATGTATATCGTTTTAAAAGGGATGTATTGTAACGCGGACCTCTCTCCTCCAGCTCCGCGGGTGAAAGGCGGCCGGAGCTCCGTGGCCTCCAGCCTCGCCTGCCTCTCCAGCATCGTCCAGAGGATCTCCACCGAGAGCCCCGTCGCGGCCAGGCCCTGCTCGCCCCCGCCTGAAGCGCCCGGCCCGGGGGAGAGCCTCACGGTGCAGCCCCCCGGGCCGGGGCCCGACCCGAGCCTCATCTACCAGGCCTTGTGAACGGACTCGAACCCACGACACAATAACCTTTCACCGGATAACCCCATGAGCTGGAGGGATTCAGGGGGTCACCTAGTTGATTCCTGGAGGAGCAGAGAGACCAGGAGCAGAGAGACCAGGACCCCCCGACCCACTCTCTCCGGGACGCTGTTATCAAACCTTCCACTATTTTATTCCCTCGCGTTTCCACGGAGGACCACGTGCTGTAAATGTTGTAAATAAGAGCAGTTTTGCTACGAGGAGCGAATATTATTATTATAATATTATTATCATTATTATTTTTAGGATATTATTATTCACATTATTTTATATTATTTGTGTCAACATTTGTATTACCATTATTTAAATATTTAATGTTCCCACGTCTTGACGTGTTGTTTGTGAGATCACCTTTATATTTATACTTGATTACTAATAAAATAACTTATTCATAAACCAAAGCCTCCTTATTTCACAAGAGAACTACTATTATGAGCCTATTTTATTATTAGATAAGGTAGGATACGGACATGGTTACCGTAGTGTGTTTAGTGGACGGATAGGCCTATTCTAAATATCTGACGTTTGCACTAAATACAATAATGAGCATAAGGATCAGATCTTTAAAATCGACGAAACTGTTTTAATAATGATGCTCAATAATGCCACTGGTAAATTACATCACAGACAATAATTAAATGAATAAACTAAATAAACTAGTTTAGCAAACATGCAGTCATAATGTCAAAGGAGATTTGAATCTTATAATCCGTTTCAAGATCTACATACATTTTTACTGCGATAGGGTTATATTTAAATTATAATCCCCAAACAATAACTTCCACCAATTAAATATAGGCCTACACGTTTAACCACGTGTCAGTATTTTATAATATGAAATACTAATTCTTATTATAAGATTAGTCTATAATAAAGACATTTTATATTATTAACAGGAGGAATATTGTCGGCCTCACTTATTTATGTATTCATTATGTTTGTGATGATAAGACTTCTGTCGTTCTGTTCGGAAGGTCCCTCCATATGGGATGTTGGGCAAATTAAGGTTTAAAATATTGTAAAATATGTTTGTATTTAGATTGTATTTATTCTAAAGAAAACAATTTACTGTCGTTAAGAAACTTGTCATTTAGATCACACATTTACAAAATTATCAAATTGTATATTTGATGAACTAATCAGGCCTACAGCCTACGGAACCTTATTAAAAAAACGAAATGTATAAAATAGCGATTCAAATGCATTGTGAGCCGATTTTAAAAACACACACACACGCACGCACACACACACACACACACACACACACACACACACACACACACACACACACACACACACACACACACACACACACACACACACACACACACACACACACACACACACACACACACACACACACACACACACACACACACACACACACACACACACACACTTTGAACTTCAATATTATAGGTAGGTCTAAACTTAGGTCTAAGCTTGCTTTATATCCTGGGCCATTGACTGATAAACAATAATATATCTAAATAGTATACAGATGTATATAATATCAAGTTAAATGTATGCAAGACATAAAAAAAGATTTCTAAAAAGCAGCAAAAGGTTGAGCCTTCAGAAACCAGAGCAGTGGCGCCATCCAGTGGTACATTAGAGTACTACGACATTGTTCCACGACAAGGCACGGTTCAGCCGAGTGTAAAACAGATCAAACCGAGCGGGACTCCCCCCACCAGCTCATCATGTACACACCGACCTAAAGAGTCAAAGATAACGATGCTACGGAATACTTCTCAAATGCTACACGTTTCCAAATCCACGAGGTCTAACCATAGGGTCTGACTGACACACGTAACCCAGAAATAACACATCAACAATCAGTAGCAACATATTTGTGCCTACCACGTATCCATGCAACTCTCAAAACCACCTTTTCTGAACGTGTAACCTCTCGTTTCCCTTCCAAACAAACACACCTGCTACAAACGGAGGAAGACCGGAGGTGAAAGAGCTCATGGGAAATGGAGTTATTAAGCTCACGATTTTATCCAACGGTACTTCACAGTGAATTCTGATACATGGCGTTAAGGAGCAGGTAGGGGTTAAGGGTCATCTTTACCTTAAACACTAGAATAAGTCTTGTGACTTGTGTCAGTTAAAACAGAGAACCTGCTAAAGCTTAGCAGTGTCTGCTGGCCAGATAATCCACATCCTTTCCTGCTTCACTTTACACTCGTTATGCAAAGAAAAGTCTAGAAATTAAATGACTAGAATGTATATTTCATGTAGGATCTTCTACTGTTTCACGACAAGGCCAGTAGGAAGGGGTTTTATAGTGACATAACAGGCCACTAGTATATAAATGTAAGTGTAGAGAGACAAACAACAGACAGTTGCATTGTAGAAATTAAAAAAAGAGAAAAGTCTGGGGATTTTAGCCGGACTACAACTGGTTTAGTTCTATCTCTTCAGGGATTGAGACTAGCTCCTCCTGGTCCAGGTTCAGACCCCAAGGATCTGGAAGGGAGATATCCAACCTTAACCATCACCTTACATACGACTAGGAAGCTTTGTTGTCACGGTAGGCCTACTGCCCTGGCAACAGTAACTATGTAGAGGTCCACACAACATGCTGCTGACGCCTAACCGAACGAGAAAACCCTGATATATTAAACAAGGTGTGTTGATATTTACCTCAGACTGCCGACTGCAGTGAGTAACCGTGGAACCGTCAGCCCGTGGCGTGACGTCTCGCACCATCACACGGCTTGTAACAATGAACAGCTTCGAACAAACAACTGTACATTGACATCAAGTCAACAAATATGGAACTTTATTTCTTTTTTTCTTTTTTCTTGAAGAACTACAGCTCTACGGACATGGGTTGAAGAGTCAAACTTTATTTACAAAAATACTGAGAACCAAACAGGAAGCGTGATGGAGCGAGCTCTACAACAGAGGCGCAGAGAGACGGACGGAGGAATCCGGCACCCTGGCCGAGAAGCTAAACCGCACGGTGCTCATCGTCCTCGCGGTCGACGGCGCGGCGGTTTGGGTTCTTCTGAGCGGAGGTCTTCCGCTTTACTTCCTGCGGCGGGCGGCAGCTCCCTTCTTGCTGCTGTGATGTCACGAAAACACAGAAAACACATCAAGTTCCTGCCTCGCTTCCAGATCACCCCTGATCCTGCCTCTAGCCCTGCAGAGACCACTAGATCACCCTGATCCTGCCTCTAGCCCTGCAGAGACCACTAGATCACCCTGATCCTGCCTCTAGCCCTGCAGAGACCACTAGATCACCCTGATCCTGCCTCTAGCCCTGCAGAGACCACTAGATCACCCTGATCCTGCCTCTAGCCCTGCAGAGACCACTAGATCACCCTGATCCTGCCTCTAGCCCTCCAGAGACCACTAGATCACCCTGATCCTGCCTCTAGCCCTCCAGAGACCACTAGATCACCCTGATCCTGCCTCTAGCCCTGCAGAGACCACTAGATCACCCTGATCCTGCCTCTAGCCCTCCAGAGACCACTAGATCACCCTGATCCTGCCTCTAGCCCTGCAGAGATCACTAGATCACCCTGATCCTTTCTCTAGCCTCCAGAGACCTCTAGCTTATCCCTGATCCTTCCTTAGGCCTCATTCGAGAATAAAGATAACTTTGCTATTTTCAATTGTCTAGATTCTATGGCCCTAGGAGGCTAGTATGAGTACTACCACAGTATTCTAAGGCCCTATGATACTAGTAGGCCAGCAATAGTACTGCTAAAGTATTCTATGCTCCTACTTGACAATTCTAGCAATCCCAAATACGCTGTAATACTACAATTCTAGTAATGGTACTATCGCCGTAGTCTATGGCCCTATGATTCCAGTGCATTAGTACTAACACAGTATGGTTTGAGAACACCAAAGAACAGCAAAAAGGTCAACGGATTTTGACCAGGAAAGGAGTTTAGAGCATGCAGCATGCGTTCAACCCCTAGGTCAGGGGATTTAGATTAGCAACCTGTTGCCTGTGATTCTGATTCTTGATCACAGATTGATTCAAGCTTTTATCAACCTTAAGGTTAATCGATGTTTACGAGCCGTTGAATGTAGAGACGACAAATAAACATACAAATCACCTCACAAAAGCCACCCCAGACATGCTCAACTTACCTGGAGGAACGGGACTTAGGATGGAGCTCACAAACACAGTTTACACAATGAATCATGAGTTCATGTCCATCCACCACGTTATGCCTAGCTGCATTATATCGAGACCGATGTTAACACATCTGTGCTCGCAATATAATGTACTCTGTACTCTGCAGTATGGTGTTGGCACAAACCAGACACACAGCCGTGCTAGGTAGTACTATCCATACGTCTGTTGATAGTATAACATCTGGGGTGATAGTAGAAGGAGATGTTATGTTTCAGGAGCCAACACAGTTTCAATGGCAGCATAAAAGATAACAAGGAGATCAGGATGAGCAAGGGTCATGACCAAGATCGTCTGGTCTGGAAACCTACTGGTCTGGGCCAATCGTTTAGTCTTGATCAATCACCAGAGCTCACCCTGCTCAACTTGTGTCTCGATGTGACATGAACACAACACGCAACACCTATGACCCTAGCTCCCTCCAGAAGATCCATGTCCATCACGGCACGGCTCTTCTGCAGCGAGGGTAGGGGACCTGCAGTGTTGTGTTCATGACACCAGCCATCGGTGGACAACATCTTCTGTAAGGAGTTCCACGGTAGAGAGAGGACCAAGGGATCTGTGAGGAGACAGCCATGTTCTACACCCTCATGGCCTCGTCATCGTCATCAAGGATCCATCGATCGGATCATGGTCTCCGTACAATCATTGATCACATGATCAACGGCATCTGAAGGCTTTCAGAGGACCATGCGGCAGTGTGTCTTGGTGGAGGTTTGGGGGCTGGAGCGCCAGTACTTACTATTTCTGTAACTGATCGATGCGATGCCTGAGGTTGAGCACCTAGAAGTGACGACACAGCAATCCGTTTAACACCGGACACAAGACACCTGAGACGACCTCACCTGCTCCTCCTGCCAGCCACGCTATTGGTCAGTTAAGAGTCGACCGCTCCCAGGGAGTGAACACCCCATCGGAGATCACTTACCTCAGCACGCCGATTAGTGAAAGATCTGAACCCCTAGACCAGGAGGGCCTCATCCCTGATGGGACGGGGCCCCCACAACACCATAAGTCCGTGGGTAAAGTGTGGTATGTGTGGACCGAGTGACTGTTCTCCTGAGGTTCTGACCAGGTTCTGTCCATGCTAGGCGCTCAGCAGGCCATGCAGCCTTCAAACACCTGATCTCTACATTACTTACAATTTACTGAGCTCCTCCACTCTCTTACGCAGAGTTGTAACCTGGAGATCAGAGGTCAAACTGGGTTCACATCTCACCTCCACCCCTGAGGCTCTCACCTCGGGAGGGGGAAGCAGCTAGCTTGGTGCTACGCTGCTACTGGCGGCTACGTAACGCGGATGTGTGGACGTTCTCTCGCTAGGAACCAGTATGAAGGGTACCAATAGTGATGGAACTATTTGAGATGGGTAAGTTAGTACGTTTCAGCGTTACCTGACAACTCAATAGCATATGTTGGATGTACGTGTAGATGTTGAAGATATGTGTTGGATATATCCAACATATGTGTATATCATCTATTAGTTAACATACTCATTTATCTGTACAGAAGAAGATGCAAAACGCAATATCATAGAATAATATAAAACGATAATCCTATAGAACCTTTAATATCTGAAGTAAGGAAACATTAGAAAGAAAGGTAGACGAACAGACAGAGACAGACAGAGAGACGGACAAAGAGACAGAGAGAGAGAGACAGACAGAGAGAGAGACAGACAAAGAGACAGAGAGAGAGAGAGACGGACAGAGACAAACAGACAGAGAGACAGAGAGACAGACAGAGACAAAGAGAAAGACAAAGAGAGACAGACAGACAGACAGACAGACAGACAGACAGACAGACAGACAGACAGACAGACAGACAGACAGACAGACAGAGAGAGACAGACAGACAGAGACAAAGAGACAGACAGATAGACAGGTAGATACTCACCTCATATTTCTGCCTCTTAAGTCTCTCCATGTGGTCAAACTTCTCGGACTCCAGAGTGGTCATCCATTCATGGAGCTCTTTGATCTTGTCCCTGAAGAGAGGAGACAGTTCCACCTGTCACCACCAGGTGGTGCTGCCCTGCTACACCCACTACCACACAACTGCCCACAGATGGATAGCTAGATAGCTAGACAGGTCGATAGCTCGATAGTTAGCTATCTAGATGGTAATGTATCTAGTGAATCTATCTGAGTGTAGCTAGCTAGATGGTAATACATGTAGTGAATCTATCTGAGTGTAGCTAGCTAGATGGAAATACATGTAGTGAATCTATGTGAGTGTAGCTAGCTAGATGGTAATACATCCAGTGAATCTGTGAGTGTAGCTAGCTAGATGGTAATACATGTAGTGAATCTATGTGAGTGTAGCTAGCTAGATGGTAATACATGTAGTGAATCTGTGAGTGTAGCTAGCTAGATGGTAATACATGTAGTGAATCTGTGAGTGTAGCTAGCTAGATGGTAATACATGTAGTGAATCTGTGGGTGTAGCTAGCTAGATGGTAATACATGTAGTGCATCTGTGTGAGTGTAGCTAGCTAGATGGTAATACATGTAGTGAATCTGTGTGAGTGTAGCTAGCTAGATGGTAATACATGTAGTGCATCTGTGTGAGTGTAGCTAGCTAGATGGTAATACATGTAGTGAATCTGTGTGAGTGTAGCTAGCTAGATGGTAATACATGTAGTGAATCTGTGAGTGTAGCTAGCTAGATGGTAATACATGTAGTGCATCTATGTGAGTGTAGCTAGCTAGATGGTAATACATGTAGTGAATCTATGTGAGTGTCGTGTTTACTTCAGCTTGTCCTCGTTGAGGTGGTCGATGTTCAGAGCCTTGCGTCTTCCTGCCAGAATCTTCTTCTTCTTCTCTCTTTCTGTTTCCTTCTTTCCTCCTCCCCTCTTTTGGTCAGCCTGGGGGGGGTGGGGGGGGGGGGGGGGGGGGGGGGGGGGGGGGTTAGTACTGCTGCAAATACTGTGCGTGTTTATGTGTGTGATGTGCGCATGGTATGTATAGTGTGTATAAGGTGTGTGTTACGTTGTATAGTGTGTGTGCGAGTGTGTATATTATGGGATGTATGCACCTTCTGCAGGTGGCTGCTGTAGTTGGAGCCCATGTTGGACAGAGCTGACTTCTTCTTCGCATCGTCTTCATACTTTTTCTTGGCATCGGCCTCCTCCTTCCTCAGCCTCTCCTCCTGCTCACACACACATAGAGACACACACACACACACACACACACACACACACACACACACACATATAGACACACACACACACATATAGACACACACACACACACACACACACACACACACACACACATAGAGACACACACACACACACACACACACACACACACACACACACACACACACACACATAGAGACACACACACACACACACACACACACACACATAGAGACACACACACACACACACACACACACACACATAGACACACACACACACACACACACACACACACATATAGACACACACACACATATATATTTAGGGGAGGAGGTGAAGAGGGGAGGAGGTGGGGAGCATGGGGGAGGTGCAGTGTGAAGAGGAGATGCAGACCTCGCGTCTGGCCTGGCGCTCCTTGTCCTTCTCAGCACGGATCCTCAGTTGGTCAGCTCTCTCAGCCCTACGTTTCTCCTGCACACACACACGGGCACGCACACACACGCACACACACACGCACACCGCACACACACACACGCACACACTCACACAAGTACACACACACAAGTACACACACACAAGTACACACACACAAGTACACACACACACACACGCAGTTATAATACAGACCAACATACAGGTATAACACACACACCAACACATCCTTCACCTGTTTAAAATGAAGGCAGTTTGTGTGAAACATCCATCTTGTTAACGTGTGTGATGCAAAGTCTCACAATTCTCTCCTTGAGGGCGATCAGCTCCTCCTCCTCCTTCTTCCTGCCCTCAAAGTGAGCATCGATCAGGCCTTGGAGCTCCGACAGATCCTTGTTCTGTCGTTTCTTCTGGATGTCCTGCAGAGCCGCCCATAGACAACATGTTAAAACACCACCCAAACCACCACACACGGTCCCCATACACCACCCAAACCACCACACAGGGTCCCCATACACCACCCAAACCACCACACATGGTCCCCATACACCACCACACATGGTCCCCATACACCACCCAAACCACCACACATGGTCCCCATACACCACCCAAACCACCACACAGGGTCCCCATACACCACCCAAACCACCACACAGGGTCCCCACACACCACCCAAACCACCACACAGGGTCCCCACATATAGAACACACATGGTCTTGTAAACCACCCAAAAGAGCGAAAACACACAATGTCTCCTGTAAAACTCACATCAAAGTCCACTTTCTCACCATCGGGAATCTTGGGAGCGCTTGGCCTGTAACAGGGAAGACATGTTAGCGTTGGCCTCAACATGTCGGACGGTTTCCATAGGGTGGAAACCACGTCAAATGCTCCACAAATGATTTGAGACGGGAAGAGGACTTACTTGAACTTTGGCTTCTCATCTGTACGTTCACAAACGAAGAGGGAACAAGTAGAGTTAGCAGTGTTGGGTTAGGTGTCTCGTTTGAAAGAAAATCTATTCGCTCATCCTTATTGTTACTCAAGCAAAAATATCTCAGGCATTAATGGGATTAAAATATATTTTTTTAACCAATTCATTAAAATACGGAAATGATTGTTAAAATAAAAAAACATCCTACAGTTGATTTGACTCCAACTTCGAGTTAGAAAAGTTAGATACTGTTAAAGTAGTTACACGTGAAGATATGGTTTATGGTGAGCAGAAGATGTTTCTGAGACCAAACAAGATTCAACATCCCTTCACTGGAATGAGTCTTCTTAGTTATTAGTTATTCCTAGCATTAAAGTTAGTGTCTGAAAGAAAGAAGGACACCTAAAACACAAACAAGTTTCTTCTGTCAAACTCGATGAGTGAAATGGATGCAAAGCGGCCGGACAGATGTTGATGTGTCGTGGAACATCTGTGTTCGTGTGCTTTGGCTTGACCCAAAACCGTTTGAACCAAGCAGGACACAATGCAGCCCTGTGGATGTTCTGGCGGGGTGATGGAAACACCATGCAACGCATGCTAACGATGGGGATGGGTACGCTAGCGCTACAGCACGTTAGCATGTCAGATTCTTTCACCCTTTGTTTTTGACAGTAATTGGTCTTTCACGACGTTAGATTTGAAGCCAATCGGGCAGTGGTCCAGCGGTCCAGTGGGCCTTGGATCAGGACAGAGCAGTAGAGCAGACGTCCACCACGAGATTCACCCTGGAGACCCCCCCCCCCCCCCCCCCCCCCCCCCCACCAGCGCCACACGTCTACCACATGTCTACGGGTTAACACCAGCACCACACGTCTACCAAGTCAACTCTCTGGACATACCTTCCTCTCCAGCGGCATCTGCATGCAGCAAGCATCCGAAACAAAAGAGCAAAAATGAAGGGCGTTAGCGATGGAAGCAGAGTCTGTGCGCGCCGACACCAGCCCAGTGTGGGCGCGCACAGACTCAGGACAGGGTCCACTGCTGCAGGTGGCACACGTCTGCTCTGAACGTCTCCCGACGTGATAGAAGCCATGCGGGGGCCTCCACAGCACACACCAGGAGATTCAATGCTTTGATTTGGAGTTTGATGGAGATCAACAAGCAGAGCTTCTCCAAAACCCCGACTGTAGTCAGTCTCAGGTCTGCTAAATGAAGACATGACTACATACATACATATGTATATATATATACATATATATATACTGCTCAAAAAAATAAAGGGAACACTTGGAGTTACATTGTGTTGTTTAAGTGTTCCCTTTATTTTTTTGAGCAGTATATATTCATATATACACACATACATATACATATACACACATACATATATACACATATACACATACATATACTGTATGTATATATATATGTATATATACATACATATATATACACACATATGTGCATATATACACATATATATTTTACGTGTGTAACATAACATTACATACATTCTCCATGCCAAAAAGCTGTCTCTGTTGTTATAGTCTGATGTGGACTAGGCCAGTATCAGATATAAAACTGAGAACAAACCAGCTGTACCCAACCTTTGCTCTCTGTAATGTCAATATTTTATTCCAGTTGAAGTGAATAAAATGTCAGGTTAGCGTCTGAGGCGTGGCAGAAGGTAGGCTAGGTGGTGTCGGCATTATAGCTTCTAAAATGTTCTTCAATCAGAACTAATGCTGCGTCGCCAGCTAAGTGGTTAGCGCTTCCTGTAGCACCCTGCGATCATGCTGAGTGTGACGCCCGCAGGGTGTGGCCCCGAAGCAGCAGGGGTGCGATGTGGTGGAGTTGAAGGTACCAGATCCTCATTACCCTTATGGATGTCAGGATTGTAATGGTTGGGTCGTGTGGGCTGGGAACAGTGGGCTCTGTCTGTCTGTCTGTCGGATCACGCTGCCAAGTCCAGGATGAGAGAACATCTGACATACCTTCGAGCACCTCTTCCCCCTCAGCTTCAGGTTCTGGTTCTACCACTGGTTCTGGTTCTGGTTCTGGTTCTGGTTCTACCACTGGCTCTGGCTCTGGCTCTGGTTCCGCTTCAGGTTCTGGTTCTGGTTCTGGCGCGGCCTCAGGGGCCACCTCTACCTCCTGAGCTACCTCCTCCTCCACGACTACACAACATGCAGGGCAGGACAGGGTTAATAGAAGCATGGAGGAGGAGGAGCAGATGGGAGGTGAGGAGCATTAAGGAGGTGACCACTAGGGGGTGACACTAAGGCTGTGAGGCAGTGAGAGAGGAGTAGGGTTAAGTAGAAGAAGGAAATAGTCAAACTGGGTAAGTGTTTCTCTGCAGACAGCTGATCTCCCTGCAGGAGGCACGTTGATGAAGGTGTGTTTACACACCACTAACTATCCCAAGGAACCGACCGGCCCTACGCTCTTCTCTGTGGACCGGGTCGAAGGGCCTGTGGAGGTTTTGGGTTCTCTAGCATGCTACTGACAGTCAACACAAAGATTAGTACGGTTGGAATAGAACTCCTTTTTTAATATCTAGTCTGAATCTTAGTCTTACCATCATATTCTTCTTTTTTTTCATCCGAGAAAGAGAAAGGAGTGAAATAGGGTTATGAGACAGATCTCGTCTGCTCCCCGGGGGGGTTGGGGGGGCGGGGGGCAGAGGGGATCCATGCAAGGCAGCAGTTCAGTTCTCCTCGGCTCAACCGTGGCTCTCTCCACGTTCAGCTCAGGAGAACCGGACCTCTGAACGCCCCATGCAGAGCTGCAGGGTCTGTTGGCAACCCAGCAGGTTTCCAGGAAGACGCTTTCCCTCTCAGCCCCCTGATTGTCTGAGAGCAAAGCTTTGCTCTCCAGAAGAGCCACCTATCCTGCTGGATTGTCAACACGGACGCCTGTAGCTGTGCAACAAGAAGGTGCCTCCACATTCACAACAGCAGAGAGGTCGACGGAGGCAGTGTCCCGTCACTTGAGTCTCCCGCAGTAAAGCAAAATACGGGCGAAACAATATTCCTCCACAACAACGATCCACTGAACTGAACTGGGACGCACGTACAGGGAGAAGGTGAGCATTTAACAAGGAACTACAGAGACACAGGCTCTTCAGGGAAGCAGACTGACCACTTTACGGTGGAGGACCAAACTAAAGAAGATGATATGGTCGTCACTTACCCTCGACCTGATCACTGGAGGTGGAAGAGAACGATGGGAAGAGAGAGAGGGAGAGAGATAGAGGGAGGGAGGGAGGGAGGGAGGGAGAGATGGAAAGAGAGGGAGGGAGGGAGGGAGGGAGAGAGGGAGGGAGGGAGGGAGGGAGGGAGGGAGGGAGGGAGGGAGGGAGGGAGGGAGGGAGGGGGAGAGAGATGGAGAGAGAGGGAGGGAGGGAGGGAGAGAGAGATGGAGAGAGAGGGAGGGAGGGAGGGAGAGAGGGAGGGAGGGACGGAGAGCGAGAGAGAGAGTGACAGAAATAGTGGGGATAATTAGAAAATGCCAAAATGACCAAATGAATGAAATAAGCAGATGTGCTAGGTGGGATTGGCTGGTGGTACTTACACATCCTCAGTGTCAGACATGGTGAGAGTGGACTTATCAACCTAGGGAAGGAACAGGGCAGCATTGAGATGGTATTTATAGACCAGGGTTCAATTACAGGGGTCTTAAATATCCCAGCCCCACCCTCCCTCTGCAGACATACCACTCATTAAACTCAAGCACGAAGGTGTTCATTCTCACTGCTGCTCAAATGCTTTTAGGTTAGCTGTTGGTCTTCCCAGTGAGCTGTTGGATCATTTGGTTGAATACACCACCTTGGTGTATAATGAGCTTGAATGGTGTGCAATGTGTAAGTCATGACTTGAACCAGACATACTTCAACTAACACATCCCTGCACACGTCCCTTTTAGAAATCCTTCTCATTGCTGCCCAAACGCTTCCACATATCCTGCTGGTCTTCACAGGGAGACGTGGGATCCTCTGGTTGAGTCAACATCTCGGTTTATAATTAGCTTGAATGGTGTGAAATGTGAGCCATGTCTTGAATGTGCGTCTCGCCTGATAAACGAGAAGGCATCCAAACATAGCATTATGCTAGCAGCCCTTCTCCACCAATGGGCGGGGGCTAGGTGGCACGACGAGGCTGTAAAAGGCCAGCCCCCCCCCCCCCCCCCCCCCCCCACGTCTCCTGCTGTCTGAAGCGCAGCCTCCAGGTGGGCGTTAAGGTGCATATCTTTAGCAACACGCCACTCCAACGCTGTGGCTTGAATGAGTCCACTCAGCAGCTGAAAGTCATTCCTAGCATGCTAGTCGACCTGCTTCCATAGCAAGCAGGTCTGTTTGGATTGGGTCGACGATTGGGGTTAAACCAAATGAATTCCTTAATTCGGCGTCAATGGAGAACCAGTTTCAAATGGATTATGGGTTCTCTGTGAAGGTTTTTTGATGTTTGTGGGCCAGGGCCAGAGATAAACAAGAGATAAATAGAGATGGTTTAATCTCACATTAGCAGCATATCTCATTACCAAGGGTCCCTGTGGACGGCCCCTCACTCCTACACTACTTCAGAGCAGACAGCTGTGGGTTCAGAGCCACAGACCAGCCTCGGGTTTCAGAAGATCTGTTACAGATCCACTCCTTTCTCTTGGAATAGAAACTCCTCTCCTTATCTGGAGGCTCCCTCTCATGAAGTTCCTCTGGGTTCCCCAACTCAACTACCAAGGAACCACTAGATTAATCAACACTATCAAACCACCAACCACTCCTACTTGGTGAATATGTACCTAGAAGATGGTTCCTGGTCATTATTATTCACACCTCTTTTTCTAAGCGTCTCCTCCACTCTATACTTGACTCTGGATCAGGATGGCTTTGTGATGTGACATTGCTGGATGAGTAAACAATGTAAGATATGTGTAATGTTGCAGTGCTAAGCCCAGGGAGTCCCATCCCTAGAGTGTATAGGTGTTTATCCTCAAGGTATGCCTCCCTTATGGTGCCACCATACCTCACCCATTTGCAGCTTGGCAGTAAGAACAATAAGTCCAAAAACATCCAAAGATACACATCACAAAACGCTAAAACGACATCACATTTTCAAAAACAGCTGAGGTTATTGCAAGTGTTGCATGGCATATTAATCTAACCGTCAGCCCTACTGTCATCACAGCATAAGCTCTGAATGGTTTGTAAATCCATCGATGTGTGGAACCTCTCAGCCTCTACACAACAAAGCTCCTTTCCCTCATCTGTCTAGACCAGCGCAGATAAACATCAACCACTCCTCCCTCTGAGCAGCTAAGCTCAAGGGGAGACTCATCTAACCTGACACCCAGCAGAAGACAGGAGAGGTGTCTACAGACTCATTTTAACATGTTATCACGCTTCCTCGGTATGGGTTCAGCTGTTCACCAGGTGGATGCTCTAAACACTACACCTGTCATCAGTTACCTAGCTAGCACTCACTACACACACTCTCACACACACTGTCACTCACTCTCTCTTACCTCAGAAAAGCTGAAAGAAGTGAGCTCTCTGTTGGCCCAGACTGGCTGTAAGGTTCTGCAAACTTACCGGGCTGATTATGTCCTTCTGTTATACTGACATCTGATCCATCCGGCCTCCCCATTGGCCAAGAAGCCACTAGGGGGCATGTGGCCTGGCTTCCCATTGGCCAAGGAGCGTCTGTAAGGCTAGGGCGCTGGGGGGTGGGTGAGGCAGACCTGGGACCCTCAATAAGGAGATAGACAGCTGGCTGGGGGAGGGGAGGGGTCTTCAGACTGACCCGTTGCTATTTCTGCTTCTGCATTAGGCCAGCAGAATTCGGCAGGCCAGCGAGCGACGTCACGCACGCCCACCAGATGGAGTTTCAGGTGTGAAGGAACCGGGTCAGAGCCTACGGCCTGGCAGGACACGGTCCAACCTCCTGGTACCCCATCCTGGCACCGCCTGGACCCACCTGGACCAGCTCGATGGCGGCGGATCCGAAGTCAGTTCCCGCCCCTGAGGAGATGAATCATGAGCTGAGCTGCACTGGGTTTCAGTCGATCTGATAGAAGACATCATCAACATCTGTTTACGCAGTAGTGTGATCAGGTCATCATATGACTGATAGCAGATTGGTTCATGGATTACCTCCACATCCGATCAATAAGTGTGAATAAGCAGGGGGTTGTGATGTGGTCTGAACTTCAACACATTATTATAATGACTATTTATTGATTTATTGATTTCATATACATGTCAACAACAGAGCAGGTAGGGGTCAGACAGCACAGCTAAAGTACACTAAAGTAGCAGGTAGGGGTCAGACAGCACAGATACATGTCACTAAAGGAGCAGGTAGGGGTCAGGGGTCAGAGGTCATCTTAATCTAGGATGCCCACAGGTTAGGCCGAGGTCATTGGGGATCGTACCCAGAACATTCTGCTTGGAGTCCAACACCCTAACCACTATACTTTCCCCCCCCCCCTCCTCTGAATTCTGGACAGGGTTCCAACACCATCAGGACATTCTAGTCATTGGCTCCCTGCTGGGAACGTCTCTGGTCACATGCGTCGATATAACTTATGGAAAGGCTGCAGAAAGCCCCGGAACACGGCGGCTCTCTCAAACATGTCAAGCTGCTGCAGCTGCTATTCCATGCAGAAGTCTACCGCAGGCTTCAGGCGTTGCCCGGGCCCAGTGACCGCCCGCCTCCCCATGTAGCCGCCAGCAGAGGGCGCCAGGGAGATACCTTGAGGCGAGTGGCGGCGGTGAAACCTAAGGCCGAGGCGGCCGCTACGCACACGGAGCCCAGCACTCTCCGAGCTCAGGGTTTATTTTTAACGCGGCATGGAGACGCGTTCTGCCATTTGCAGGACGGGGGCGACAGGATGACCGCGAGGCTGTGAGACAGCGGGCTGGGACCCAGCAGCAGCCCCAGGACCAGCTCTCCGCTCCCAGGTGACAACACACACCGCCCACCGTCCAGTAGGTCCGGAGGCCCCTGGGAAGCCAGGGCGAGGGCAGTTCTCTGGGGGGCCTGGGGGCCTAGGACCCCCGCCCCTCCCCATAGGAGGCCGTCGCGCCCCCCCCCGTCCCCCCCCGTCCCGGCAGAGAGCCGCTGGGGGACTTGGACCATCCGAGGGGGTGTTGAGCCATGCTAACCGTTAGCCTCCCAGGGCTAAGCTAGCCCTGGGAAACACACTGAACAGAGTCAGACAGTGGAAGTTAGGAGCCGTAACGTGATCATCACGAGCGTGACAATGTGAGAACACGTTTGTTTTGTCTTGTTCTGTTCAGAGACCCTGGAACAGTGGGCTGACCTCCTCACAAACTACTTTTGCCTGGTGAGTCACTTCATGCTCTTATTCTAAACTACTTTTACCTGGTGAGTCACTTCATGCTCTTATTCTAAACTACTTTTACCTGGTGAGTCACTTCATGCTCTTATTCTAAACTACTTTTACCTGGTGAGTCACTTCATGCTCTTATTCTAAACTACTTTTACCTGGTGAGTCACTTCATGCTCTTATTCTAAACTACTTTTACCTGGTGAGTCACTTGATGCTCTTATTCTAAACTACTTTTACCTGGTGAGTCACTTGATCATGTGTGTATGTCTGTGTGTGTGTGTGTGTGTGTGTGTTATTAGCATGAGTGTGTTAAGAGTATATGTGTTAAGAGTATGTGTGTGTGTGTCTGTGATATGAGTATGTGTGTGTGTTAGGAGTATATGTGTGTTAGGAGTATGTGTGTGCACGTGCGTACCCGTGTGTGTGTGTGTGTGTGTGCGTGTGCATGCCCATGTGTGTGTGTGTGTGTGTGCGCGTGCCCATGTGTGTGTGTGTGTGCGTGCGCATGCGTGCCCATGTGTGTGCGCCTGTGTGTGTGTGGGGCCATTGTAGCAGGTTATTTTGTGACACGTCTATTCTTACTCTTTCCTCTTCTGCTGGGGCAGCTCCAGGAGCCAATCCTAGCAGGCCCTTAAAAGGCCCTCCTCTCACGCTGCAGGAGACGGGTTCGATGCTTGAGCAGACCGTAGGGAGGGGCTTATCATAGTGGATCATATATATTATTAATGTTGTTCTGATCAATCAAGATCAGGTGATTCAGATGTCTCAAGACCAAACCAAAAAGTATTTTAAGTAGTTCTTACTTCAATGAAAGTATCCTATTGGCCTGTGGTCGTTTTGTAAGATGTCTGACAGAAATATTGATGACTTATGTTCTCTTTGTTATGTTCCCTCGGGTCATCTAGACCTGGTGGGGGGGGGGGGGGGGGGGGGGGGGGGAGAGCGAGAGAGAGAGAGAGAGAGAGACAGACAGACAGACAGACAGACAGAGACACAGACAGACAGACTGAGACACAGACAGACAGACAGACAGAGAGAGACAGACAGAGAGAGAGAGACACAGACAGACACAGACAGACAGACAGACAGAGACACAGACAGACAGACAGACAGACAGACAGACAGACAGACAGACAGACAGACAGACACACACACACACACACACACACACAGCAGAGAAGCACTTTATCGAGGATTTGTGGGCAGAACAGCTGAGTGCAACGTGAACCTGATCCATAAAGAGCATGGGTTTCCTGCTCAGGGTTACTGTTTATATCCTCGGTTAGACAACGTGCTTCTGGGGACTCGCTCATGGCTTACCTACCATGTTCTCTCAAGCTCGCTGGGATCCACATCTTTAGCCCAAACCACCTAATGTAAAACTGCAGCCAATCACGAGCCAGCTCTGAAATAAAGAGGCAGGTGATTGGCTGGCCCTGTCAGCCCCGCCTCCGAGACTATAAATAGTTCAGGAACCTTCTCTGCATCAGCTGTTGACTCACTTTCAGACCAGTTTTAGACCAACATCTACTGCAGTACAAGATACTGGTTCATCACGTCTACAGTGATACTAACCCAGGTACAATAGTAAAGATGTTTATTTAAGAGAAAGGTTAAAATCAGGACATATCTTACTAAGAGGTATTCAGGGTGAACGCAGTAGCGATGAGTTTCAAAAGGTCCAGAAAACAATGCTGTTGGTGGGAGGAGGAGAGTATAGTAATGTTATTGTAGGGATTACTTTGGTCATTCAAAGGTCAGGTATTTCAAATAACAAGTTAGGGATGAGATGTTGTGGATATTAATATCTTGGGATATAGTTAGTCATTGTTGCAGACATTACATATATTCCAATCCAAACACATCGTTGCAGTATTTTCTTTAAAATTGCCAAATGTAAACGAACATTCTTTGCATTACACACTGATTATTGAACAGATATGTGAAAAACACACACCTTCATGTTCAAGAGGAATACAGAAATATGAAACAAAGCAGATATAAATACAGTCAACCAGAGGGTTATTCAAGTCCTTTTGGATCAGAACAATAAAGAAACAAGTATTAGAGATGGTCATTCTTTTGATTGGTTGTCTGGTCCCGTTGGCATGACGACAGGCCCTCAGTAACAACGGGATGCGTCTGAAACACAAGGAGACGAAACGTCAGTGTCGATCATTGCTCGTCTAAATGTATTTATTGTCCCTTTGTTTTCAGGGATACAATATGGGGACGTGAAGGAATGAGGTTGAGTAAAGTGGAAGCAGGATGTGTTCTACGGGTTATTCCCTCCTAGGCCCCCACAGGGCTGAGGTGTAGGGGTGCCTGGACTGGTATTGGGGCTCGATAATTCATGCACAGACAGCAGTTAATCTCATTCCTAACCCAGCGGTCATTGGCTAACTCTTATCGTAACCCTCCTGTGATTGGCTATCGCTCTAGCAGTGTTTCTGACATCATTTTCCTTCGGTCTTCCCCAGGGGATCGAGGCCAACATGGCGGCCAGTTTCACCAGCTACCCCGCCGCGCTGGGCCTGCTGTCCCAGCGCTACCCGCCCCCACTGCCCCCCAAGCCCGGGAAGGACAACGCCCGTCTGCAGAAGCTCCTCAAGAGGAACGCCAAGAAGAAGGCATCGCCGCAGGCCGCCCAGGCCGCCGTGGCGTTCCGCTCCAGCCTGTCCCCGGTCAACGAGGCGAGTCCTGACCTGGAGCACAGCGACCACTCCACCCCCCCCAGGACCCCAGAGACCCCGCTAGGGGGCATGTCGCAGCCCCCCCAACGCTTCAGCGTGCGGCCCCTGTACCAGCACGTGGCGTCCCCCTACCCCCACAGAGCGGGATGGGGACAGCGCGCCATCTTCTTCCCAGACTCGCCGACGACGCCGTCGATCCTGTTCCCGCAATACGGCACGCCAGTCGCCACCGCTCCGGCCCCACTGACGGTCCCGCCCCCAGCGCAGTTGAGCAAGGCAGTAGAAACAGGAAAGCCCTTTAAGCTGGAGATCACAATACCGGCCCTTCAAGTAACACTGCTGCCTGCCGGTTCTGTCCAGAGTCGGCCTGGAGTGACGCCTGGTGTAAAGAGATCTCCCAGTCCGGTGCCAGTTCGATACTCTGGTCCCGGTCCAGTCTCAGTCCCCTACTCAGGCAGCCAGGTGGTGATGAAACCTCTCACGGTGTTGACCTCATTTGCTAAACCCAAAAGTCCTCGGCCGCACTTCAGAGCCACTGAAGCCTCGAAATCCCCCAAACCGATGTTTGAAGTGCCTCAGATTCGGTTGTACACCGCAAACACGTCTTTCTACGAGTCGTCCAGAACTCCGCCGGTATACGACACGGCGGAGCTAACCGCCATCGGCACCACGGTACCGCGCAGTAAAACGCCGACCACAGAAATAGGAGGCGCGCCGACTCCACCTGCAGCTCCACCTGCACCTGCAGCTCCACCTCCACCTGCAGCTCCACCTCCACCTGCAGCTCCACCTCCACCTGCAGAGGCAAAGAGGGGTTTGACTCCAACCAGAGAAATCCGGCAGGCTGTGACTCTTGTGGGTCAGTCCGGGTCCCTGGGCCCAGACTCTAGGAGTAAGACACCAACCCATGAGACCAACGGAGCCTCCACACCAAAGACCGAAGGCACCAAGGTCCCGCAAACCTCGAAAGCTGTAACCAAATCACGCCCCGCAACACCTGAGGTTAAACGGGCTAAAACACCAACCTACGAGTTCACGACTTCGAGAACTCTCTCTGGGCGGTCGAAAACACCCTCGTACCATGTGGCTCGAGTTACCACACCAGTCTTCGAAATATCAAGACCTAATCCTCTTTTATTTTGTGTGTCACCAATCCCAGTAGAGTCAGGGAGGAAGACTCCAACAGCTGTCCCGATGATGAGTTTGTCCACGCCACAAAGTGTCAAGACAAAGGATGCACTAACTCCAAATGGGGACATCCATTCAAACATCACACCAGTACAGCCACCCATAGATGTTTCAAAACCAAAGTCTGTGCCTTCTGTTGCTGTGAAAGCAGAACAGGAGATCCCTGCTGCACCACCAAGTTATCCAAAGCCTGAAACTCTGCCTTCGGCACCGTCAGAACCACAGATAACCTCCTCCGGTTCCCCGAGGCATAAAACACCTTCATATGAAGCGCCAAAACCAGCGGCCCCCCAAACCCCTTCTCACCCGGGGCCCAAACCTCCCAGCACCCAGGGGTCTCCCAGCACCCAGGGGTCTCCCAGCACCCAGGGGTCTCCCAGCACCCAGGGGTCTCCCAGCACCCAGGGGTCTCCCAGCACCCAGGGGTCTCCCAGCACCCAGGGGTCTCCCAGCACCCAGGGGTCTCCCCTCGCAACGACAGCACCTGGGCTCCCCAGACCAGGGCCCCAGAGGACTTCATATGGAGCTCCCGTATCTCAGAGACCCAAGACGCCAACCCATGGGGGGTCCAGGTCTTCGTACCGGGGCTTGACACCAGCTGAGTACGTTGCTCACGGTGGGATCCAGTGCTACACTCCAGCATTCGGGTTATCTGGGGCAAAGTCCACTCAAGAAGAACCTCAGACCACACACATAATGTCAGTGAAAACTGAACCAGCAACCCTAGAAGCTTCTGTAACACCAAAGGTTGTGGCTGCTGAGGTGTCTGAAGGTGGAAAACCGTCAGGAAAGAAGGCAGAGGAGGAAGTGTCCTCCAGACTGCCAGCTATCCCGATTCCAACTATTGTTGTTTCCCAGGCATCAGACATCCCAGAACCAGCCTCATCACACCAGGCCGTCGTTACAACAGCGTCTGCAAGAACTGTGTTACAGGACATCGCAACCACCACACCAACAACAGCAGCAGACAAACCAGAAGTTACAACTCCTATGAAGAAGATAAGTCCTGAGGTCCCTAAACCAGAGAATCAAGCCAAGCATTCTTCAGTCACCTCAGCAAGTAAAACCGAAGACAAAGTTCTTCAGAAACAAACAAAAGAAGCTCCAGCTGTTTCACCGGAGACAAAAACTAAGTCCTCAGCCCAGAAAGCGTTGGCAGGGGTTTTCGGGGTCACCAGGACCCAGAAACCAAAGCCAGGCGTCCCTTCAACACAAGGAGGCTCGGCGCCTGGCCTCCCTGCTGAGGCGTCCGCTGACGCAACACCTAGCACAGGAAAAGATGACAAACCTTCATCCTCTCCTGCAGCCAAACCGGCCCGCCAGGAAGAAGCTGACTCAGCCCAGGCGGCGCAGGTTCTGCTCAAAGCCCTCGGGAAGCCAAAGGGAATGAAATCCAAACTGAGCGGATGGTCCCGCCTCAAGAAGCACATGGTGGTAGAGCAGGAGGAGCCCAAGTTCCCAGAGGGGACAGAAGGGAAGAAGGAGGAGGCAGGAGGGCAGGTTGTGGCTGAAGCTAAACCTTCAGATGGGAAACCCGCCAGCAACAGCGACACATCAAGCAAAGACGCTCCCAAGGGAGCCATGATGTGGAATGCTGTCCTCTTCCAGATGTTCTCCACCAAGGAAAACATCATGCACCAGATAGAGCTCAACAAAAGCGAGGAGGAGAAGAACGAGGGGGGAACAAAGGACGAGGACAAGGAGATTCCGGCATTCGCCCATCGCCTCCCCATCCTGCTCTTCAGCCCCAAGTTCGACGCCAAGAAACTGAGGGAAGCGGCGTCGAGACCTCTCACGAAGATCTCCACCGTGTTTGAGATGGGCCTGATCGGCCGCAAGAACAAAGAGGAAGAACCGAAAGACTTTAACAGAACGGCCAGAGGCTTCATCGTTTCTTAGAAACATGCCGACAGCCAGAATAGAGTGCCAAAGTACAAACTTTGTGGAGAACAAATGTCTGTTTCTAAATGTTCTGTGTACAGGTGACGTAGAATAGTAATAAAATACATGTACAGGACGTTTTTAGCATCTGTGGTATCCGTAAAGTAGACAGTTACTTCCAAACTTTATACTTGAAATGCATCATGTTGTATCTGGGTTCAGCTGTTCTGATTCTTGTCCAAGGATAAAAATCTCTTGGGGTGTCTTTAAATCATGCATTTTGTGTTATTTCACAGCTTCTCTAATGTCCATTATGGATTATTTGATCAGACGTTGAAACATGAATTCACCATGTTAAGTGCTTAGACCTTAAAACAACTTACGCATAAAATAGACATATGTTTCACACTAGTACTGTGTGCAAATTCTTATTCAAAAATACTGACTTGCCGACTTCAATAATGTCTCACTAAATATTGCAGTATTATCCTTGAAAATAAGTAGACGTCGTAAAGTTGTCTACTCGTGTTCTCATGTTCGGTGCATAGTCTTCTGACTTGTGCGTACCAGGGTTAAAACCCAATGTTTAACATATAATGGTTATCTCTAATCATGTATGATTTTGTGGTAAATAATGGTGCTAATTATTGATATCACAGTAAGCTTTGTATCTTGATTTAGTTCAGGTTTTGTTGACCTGAATGCTTGTGGCTTTTATAATGATTAGATTTAGTAGCTAGTAGTTAGACCTTGCTAACTGAGAGGTTAGTGGCAAGGTTTGCAGTTAGTAAGGATTTGCTATTGGTTAGGCGTTGTTATTGCTAAGGTTTTGCTAAAGCTAAGGACTTCACTAATAGTAAGGCCTCGTTTATGGTTTGCTAATAATTAGACTTTTTCTAACTGTACGATTTTGGTATTGTTAAGGCTTTGCTTATGGTTACACTGCTAATTAATAATGGTTAATCTTTGCTAGTG
>JACYXH010000705.1:1520000-1627500 GCA_026745465.1 Lota lota | reverse complement strand
TTGATTCTGAATTTTTGATTCTGTATCTGGATTTAAGATACTTTATTATAAATAATGGATAATTGATTATTTAGTTTAGTTTGGGTTATTTGATCATTCAAAATACACCAAGAAACATGCATGAATAAAACTGTTGAGATACAATATCAAATTACAAATGCATTCCCACTGCAGTCCTCTTACAATCGATGGATTATATTGATTATAGATCACAGAATATATATCGATTATGGATGATATAGATTCTAGATGATAAATTATATAGATTACAGATGATAGAGACAATATAGCGATAGACAATTTAACAAACAAGTAGATCAATGCAAATCGTCCGCCCCATGGAAACAGGTTGCCATGGCGGCAACACGTTACATGAGTAAGCACATGCTATGAGCCACTAACACACACACACACACACACACACACACACACACACACACACACACACACACACACACACACACACACACACACACACATTTACACAGTCCAAAACCCACATGAAGAAACACACACACACAAGCCTGCAGAAACACATGCATGTACACACACTAAAACACATGCACACACTTATACATTCACACCTCAAACACACACAGGCAGAAAGCTGTAACACACACACACACACACACGCACACACAGGATCCTCACCAAGAGTGAACTGTCTGCATCTCGACCTTCACCACTGTCTGTCTGAAATCACACACTCATCGTAAACACACAGTACCAGACACACACGGCACAATGACACAAGACACACATGCACTGTAACACACACAGTAACACACACACAGTGTAACACGCAGTACAACACACACACGCTGTAATATATCACACCTAACACACAAACATTAACACAGACGCAGTGTAACACACTGTAAACCACATAGCAATACACACACAGTAACACACAAGCAGTAACACACACAGTAACACACACGCAGTGACACAGTATACAATCTGAATGTAGTTTACAATCTGAATGTAAATTACAACACAGGTGAACACAAGTAAACACAGGTGAACACAAAAGTGAACACAGGTGAGCACACAAGTGAACACAGGTGAGCACACAAGTGAACACAGGTGAGCACACACGTGAACACAGGTGAACACAGGTGAACACACAAGTGAACACAGGTGAGCACACACGTGAACACAGGTGAGCACACACGTACAGCTCAAACTCATGCGACTTACGCGCTGTAACTCAACATAGGCTGTAGAAACAATGAGGTCAAAGTTATGCGTCAATATTAATAACACAAGATGCAGGGGTATTTTATCTACACATCTACTAGTAGCGCTACTAGTACCTTGAGGCGGGTGTATGCCCTTGTGTAAGGGGTATTTTGGGGCAGGTGTTTTTATCGTTTTAGTTTATGTGATCACCAAGAAACACGCGTTCAAAATAAAGTTGATCATGTTCCTCCTCTAATGAAACCATCGAGGCTCACCACGATACACTCCTCTCCACTGGGGTCTGCTAAGTTGGGGGCAGGTGGAGGGGAGGAGGTGAGGTGGGGGTGAGTTGGGGGTCTTACCTTGGGTGTGGGGACTCGGGGGCAGACTGGACTGACCACCTCCTCCTGGTCGGAACTGGAACAGCTCAGCCTCTTCACCTGGTGTGCAGCCTGCGTCCTCCTCCTCTCCATCTCCCCCTTCATGCTGCTGCGCTCCTCCTGACCACACAAAACAAGCGCCTCCACGTCAGCTCCTCATTCCAGCTCTGAGGTTCTGCAGGTGCTGAAGGGCTCTGAGGTTCTGAAGGTTCTGGAGGTGCTGAAGGGCTCTGAGGTTCTGAAGGTTCTGGAGGTTCTGAAGGGTTCTGGAGGTGCTGAAGGGCTCTGAGGTTCTGGAGGTTCTGGAGGGTTCTGGGGGTGCTGAAGGGTTCTGAGGATCTGGAGGTTTCTCAAGGTTTCTGAATGTTCTGAGGTTCTGGAGGTTCTGAAGGTTTCTGAAGGTTTCTGAAGGTTCTGGAGGTTCTGGTCTCGATCCCATTGACCAGGGTATATATACCCGGGTGTATATACACCATAGTAAGAGGCTGACATGTCAGGTGAATGTGAGTCAGTGAATTCAGATCCATGTCAGTAAGGAGCAGGTCTCTGAGGGGGCATCTTGCTCTAGAAGGCCTGCAGGTAGAATGTGGACATTGGGGATCGAACCCAGACCCTTCCAGCTGGGAGTCAAATACCCTGAAAGATAGACTACCCTACCCCCTGCTTATAGTAGTTAATGAGGTACTTAGTCCTAACTAGACTAACCCCCTGGTGTTTAGTCCTAACGATACGGGAGTGTAGAGGAGTAACTCACCTCCTCTTGAGCCAGGGGGAGCTGCTCCCCTTCATCTCTGCGTTGCTCCTCCTCCCGGACTCTCCTCCTCTCCTCCCTCCTCCTCTTCAGCACCTCCAACTCCTGTTCTGCCTCCTGCTGTCTCTGTCTCAGCTGCTCCTGCTCCTGGTTCTCCTTCTCCTGGTGACTAGGTCAGGTTAGGGTCAGGTTAGAGTCAGGTTAGGATCAGGTTAGGGTCCGGTTAGGATCAGGTTAGGGTCCGGTTAGGATCAGGTTAGGGTCAGGTTAGGATCAGGTTAGGGTCAGGTTAGGGTCAGGTTAGGGTCCGGTTAGGGACCGGTTAGGGTCAGGTTAGGATCAGGTTAGGGTCAGGTTAGGGTCAGATTAGGGTTAACCAGTTTAATTGAATGAAAACATTCATACCTGATGGGCCTTTTTGTTTTCATGTTCATGTATGATGTCACTTCCGGTGGGGCCGTGTTTCCGTTGGTGTTGCTGTGAACCACTTCCTGTTGGAGGAAGACCTTGGATTTGTTCAAGTTCAGTTTCGCTTCCTTCTGGTGTTCAATCTGGAAGTAACAGATGAGGCGAAGACACTGAGTACCACACAAAACAAACCTTTCTTCAGGATGCACAGACGGACGTGATGGACCGTACCTCTCTGTTTGGTGCTGGAGAGACAACCTCTCTCCCGTTCCTGGTCACCTTCTCCTCCTTCTCCCTCTCCACCCTCTCCCTGCGAGCCGCGCCTCCTTGCTCCATCCTCCCGTCTGTGGCCTCCTTCTCCTCCTCCTGCCTCTCCTGCCTCCTGAGGCGAGGCTGTGAGGAGACCCAGGTGGTCTCCTTGGGGAGCACCTCCTCCTCTCCAGAGTCCAGGCCGGCCTGTCTCCTCCTCGCTCTCTCCCTCCGCTGGGCTCCTCCATCGCTGAAGCCCTCGTCCTCCTCCAGGGAGGACACCTGGCCAGGCTTCGGCTCCTCATCGTTCCTGGACGACAGGGGGGAGCAAACGTTAGGGGTTAGGGGACTCCCTGTCAAAAGGTTCCTGGTTTGATTCCCACCTTCTGATCCTTGAGAACATGTTGGTGTAAGACGCTTTGGATTAAAATGTCTGAATGATGAGGAAATAGTCCAAACCAGTTAAAGCAGGTTCTGGTGAAACAGCCACATAGTCGACCCTTCTCTACACCCGAAGGACAAAGTCTCATAAAATGAGCATAAAATGGTGCATAATAAGCATTCCTTCCATGGTAAAACATTTCCTCCAGTTTGGTGTTAAGCTATTAAAATGGAGAGTATCGACACATGTGGACAGACTGCATGAGTCATAGGGTTCATTGTTGATGATTTGGATCGTAACACAAAGCATCGTTAAGGATCAGCTTGGGTTGGACAGCCGTTTATGGCCAGCCTTAGGCTGCTGGTGAACTAGGATCTAAGAACTCCTCAAACTGAACAACACTGATGTGTGCACACCAGGAGAACAACCTCCTGTTGTTCTCCTGGAAGCACCCACTCACCAGATCAAACTAGATGTTTAGAACAGGACCTCCAGATGGTGGTTATCTGTATAATAGACTAACTAGATGTTTAGAACAGGACCTCCAGATGATGGTTACCTGTATAATAGACTAACTAGATGTTTAGAACAGGACCTCCAGATGATGGTTACCTGTATAATAGACTAACTAGATGTTTAGAACAGGACCTCCAGATGATGGTTACCTGTATAACAGACTAACTAGATGTTTAGAACAGGACCTCCAGATGGTGGTTACCTGTATAACAGACTAACTAGATGTTTAGAACAGGACCTCCAGATGGTGGTTACCTGTATAACAGACTAACTAGATGTTTAGAACAGGACCTCCAGATGGTGGTTACCTGTATAACAGACTAACTAGATGTTTAGAACAGGACCTCCAGATGATGGTTACCTGTATAATAGACTAACTAGATGTTTAGAACAGGACCTCCAGATGATGGTTATCTGTATAGTAGACTAACTAGAAGTTTAGAACAGGACCTCCAGATGGTGGTAATCAATCTGCAGATGTCAGACCACAGCTGGGAAGGAAGGGAACTCTCCGCAGTCTATACAAACCACGTTGCTAAGTGTCTACTTAGACAAATGTCATCAGCATGAATCACCAAACCCCCGAGACAAGCTGCTCTGAACCACCTCTCAGCCTGAACATCTCCGGACAGAAGCTCAGTGAAGATGTGAGGAATGCTCCGGAGAAAGGAGTTCAGAAACCCAGCAGGAGGGCCCCACCTGGACAGCATGGCCGTCCCCTGCCCCTATTTTCAAATAAACTGACGGGGGTCACGCAGAAGGTGGTGGAGTCGACGATGGTTCGTTTTACGAAACAACACGAGCCACTTATGATACAACCAACACTAAATACCGTTGTTTTTGACGTCTTCAAGGTGTTGCAGTATTGCAGTACTGCATTTACTTGAAAGGAATGGACAATTGGAGTGTAGTCTGAACTAGCCGCCCCTGCTGGGCGTAGATGATACCTTTGATTGTTTTATTATTCATTTATCTATATAATTATGATTGCTAACGGTGGAGACTTTGCCTCAGTACACCTTAGCAATGGAGATTAACCGTAGTGCTGTTGCCTGAAATCGAACTCTAGTACTGGAACGAAGGACAGGTCTGCTTATTGTTCCTGGTCTGGAAAATGTCCCCCCCCCCCCACCCCAGCTCTCTGGACTGGGTCAATATTGACCTATCTGTGGTCAACAAACAGGACATGGAAGAGTCCATCAATCACTGCCCTCGCTCCCCAGGTCAAACAGCTGTCTGGCCTCTGATGCACGTTAGCTACTACACCGCTTACGCTAACCCTAGCACTGGATAAACACAGAGAGAGTCCAAGGTTTAGCACATCTGCCACAACACACGGCTGTCATGACTGACCCTGTGGCTACGCTGACCTCTGTCCAGTGGTTTTGGAAATGAGGACATGCCGAACCTTGTTCTCAGCCACTTTGGATAAAGGGTTGTCTGTACTGACTCTATACTGTAGCTAAAGGATAAAGGCTTGTCTGTACTGTCTGTACTGACTCTATACTGTAGCTAAAGGATAAAGGGTTGTCTGTACTGACTATACTGTAGCTAATGGATAAAGGGTTGTCTGTACTGTCTGTACTGACTCTGTACTGTAGCTAATGGATAAAGGGTTGTCTGTACTGACTCTATACTGTAGCTAATGGATAAAGGGTTATCTGTACTGTCTGTACTGACGATACTGTAGCTAATGGATAAAGTGTTGTCTGTACTGTCTGTACTGACTCTATACTGTAGCTAATGGATAAAGGGTTATCTGTACTGTCTGTACTGTAGCTATGCTGAGAGAGGCATGCCCAGGTGGGCTGCACTGTGAGACTCTCCGCTAGATGGATAGATTACTGAGCGTGTTTGAATGTATTCTACCCACCCCCCATGACAACAACACATAACTCAAACATAGCTCTAATCCATAATTCTCATGATTCTAATCTCCAACACATCTCCATCATTAACTGGAAGTAACACAGAGGACATAATCCTCTTGTTACTGTGTATGTCATGTCACTGTTCTGCTGCTACTAATAACCACTGCTGCATGTTGGCGTACTACTACAGGGTGGAGGCACCTCCTCCCCCAGGAGAGGGGACGACATGGAGGAATCTAGAGGGCTTTAGTCCGTAGATTAGAGGCTTTGAGAACAAAGCTCTGTTATCCTCTCCTCCCCCCTCTCATCCCCTCCCCTCTCCCTTCTCCCCTCCCCTCTCCTTTCCCTTCTCCCCTCCCCTCTCCTTTCCTTTCTCCCCTCCCCTCTCCTGGAGACATCAGGGCTTGTACCAAACCAATACATTTCAATAAGTTATTTTGCCTTTGATGATTACAGCATCATCACTTGCTTTCTTGGAGTTGTATTCATATTTAATATCTTCGTATACTACTTTCTGTTTTTATAGCTCTACTTCTTTCTAATTTCTACCACTGTCCTGTCTGGGACTGATCGAGTCTGCTCTAATTTGATCTAACCTTTTCTAAATGAGTTGCCCCTGCAGAGTGTTGTGGTGGCCCAGAGCTTCTCAGCTCTCTAATTACAGACGAGCTCAGGTCACCCCTGTCCTCCTGAGCGGGACCACCACTAGATACCAATCCTGTTGTGGAGAAGAGAGGGGCCGACGCGTCCTGGTGTAGCTGCTGGGGTGGTGGAGAACAGAGAACACCATAATAACACACTGGCAGTGTGGAGGAAACATTCCTGCTAGATGTAGTCATGGCCCAGCCAGCTGTCGCCACCTCCTACAGGGGGGGGGGGGGGGGGGGGGGGGGGGGGGGGGGGGGGGGGGGGGGGGCTCCCAAAGGAAAACATTTGTAACATTTAAGAATGCATCCATTAACTCACAGAGAGTGGTCTCAAGAAGATGAATGAGAAGAAGATAACGTTTTATCATGGAATATGATAGCTACAGAAGAACAGCCCTAGGATAGAACGAGTTTTCACTCGCTGAGGGGTGATACGTTACCCATTGTGTTGTCTGGAGAGAGGGAGAGAGATATCCAGCAGATCTTTTGATCGTCAGACATGGACACTAGAATAGGAACTTTTAAACCTAGA
Source organism: Lota lota (assembly GCA_026745465.1). Lineage (NCBI taxonomy): Eukaryota > Metazoa > Chordata > Actinopteri > Gadiformes > Lotidae > Lota > Lota lota. The sequence goes on along the minus strand of JACYXH010000705.1, from coordinate 1,620,582 downwards.
CGCATTAATCACATGCTTCTCCTCACTCTACTCTAGGTCCCTGAGTTAGGTCATCTGTGGCTTGATTTCAGATTGTGGTGATGATGAAAACAAAGTTTGTTCTGCACCAGCAGCTGCTGTGAAAGGAAACATGCCCATATTTGGTCCTTCCTGCTAAATTTCCATACAAACTGTTAGCGTTACCGTTAGCGCCGGAGGAGAAAGCGGTTTGAGAGAAGCTAACGGCAGTGGGCTTGTGAAACAACTAGTGTGAAACGTCTGCAGTAGGGTTCGACTGAGACAAATAGATGGTATATATATTTGACTATTTTTCTAATAATCCTTGTTGGAGCAGCATCTCTCGTTCCAGAGAGCCCTGGCCCCTGGCCCCTGGCCCCTGGCCCCTGGGGGAGAGAGACACACACACTAGGGGCCCCACCTCCGAGGAGCACAGCGCTCCAAGTTGATTCAAACACTCACGGTCCGCGGTGGGCCTCCTCCTGAGGGTCAGCTGACCTGCGGTGCGCCTCCTCCTGAGGGTCAGCTGACCTGCGGTGCGCCTCCTCCTGAGGGTCAGCTGACCTGCGGTGGGCCTCCTCCCGTAGACGGCGGCGCTGCTCTCGCTCCACCTCCTCCGCATCCTCCACGCTGCGCTGCGCCGTCACCCTGGCAACCGAGACAGAGGCACCCACGTCAGAGCCGCGCCCCAGCAGAGTCCTGGCTTCCACTGGGAGCCGCCCAGTACAACCACAGTCTGCTACTGGTTCTACTGGGAGCTGCCCATTACAACCAGTCTGCTACTGGTTCTACTGGGAGTGTGGGGTTTTCGATGGCCAGACGAACTGGTCGATAGATTCCATCTGTTTGCTGCTGGGTCGGGTTACCACACACACACACACACACACACACACACACACACGCAGACGCTTAATGACTTCCAGGCATTATGTCCATCTGCTTTCCCGACCCTCTCCCCTCTGACCCCAACATCTGGCGTGACCCCTGGATGTCAAACCCAGGTACCGCCTCAGGTTCAGTATATATGACCGCACCAGTCGCCGTGACGACAAGCTAAAGAGGCTGAGGCGGTCCCATGCCCTCCGTTTGCTCTGCTGACGTTAAGACCAACGGTCATCCGCCCGCCCGCCTCCATCCTTCCTGCTCCGCCACCGCGGGGTGCAGCGGTCACGTCCTGTCGCCACGGCAACCAGCGGAGAGGAAGAGAGAGGTCAGGGGTCATCCTGCAGCTGGTCATGTTCAGATAGCATATAAAGTAATAATAATTATAGAGGGTGCAGTTTACTGAAGGAGATACGAGTGTCTGGGAAACTGGGTGGATGCTCACAAGCTAACATGCTAACATAGCATGTTATGTAGCATAACTGTGCGCTGGGCGCACTGACTCTATATATATATCTGGCCAATGGGCTATGAGGTAAAGTGTGCCAGCCAACCTGTGCTAGCTTACTCGTTTTATCTAACCAGTGCTAGCCAGCGTCAGCTAGTGACAGCCTGCTGGCCAACACGTGCTAGCTACTTAGCACACATCATAATAGCTACGCTGGGATTGGTTTAGCGCTGGACGCTGAAAACAGAAGAAGGAGATGCGTGTCAAAATGTGGTAGATAAGGATATGTTGAGCTGGACGAATTCGTTTTGGAAAAGGTTTTATGAGGCAGATGGCGACCAGCGTCCTAGCCTCATTCATCTTTAATTATTCATCGAACACGTGGGATTAGATAGATTATCTGATGCCGCCGGATTCAGAGCGATTAACCTCCTTTCAGACGAGCGTTTGGATGGTTCTTGTTTCACCAGGATTACGACGCCTCTGTGTCTGTTGATCCTGATGAGAAGACATCCCCAAACCATTAAGGTCCCGACATCTTTCAACAAGACAGCTCAGATCCCAGTGGGTGAAGAGACAGGTGTCACCAGGTCTAGACTCACCAGGTCTAGGCTCACCAGGTCTAGGCTCACCAGGTCTAGACTCACCAGGTCTAGACTCACCAGGTCTAGGGTTCACCAGGTCTAGACTCACCAGGTCTAGGGTTCACCAGGTCTAGGGTTCACCAGGTCTAGGGTTCACCAGGTCTAGACTCACCAGGTCTAGACTCACCAGGTCTAGGTTCAACAGGTCTAGGGTTCACCAGGTCTAGGTTTTAACCAGCTCTATGTTTTAACCAGGTCTAGGTTTTACCAGGTCTAGTTTTGGAACCCCGTGTCTCCCCAGGAGATCCGTGCTCTTAGTGCAGAGACAGAGACACTGGGGGTAACTGGGGTCCATCTAGTCCATAGACTAGGAGCCTAAGGGCCTTTCAGTGCACGTAGTTGTTACAATGTGTGTGTTCCTGAACACAAAAACTAAATATTAAGTGCGACACGCCTGGACTAGTTTGACCAGGATGTTTAGTGCTCACACTCAATGTCTTCCTCTCCTCATGTTCAGACTGTTGTCATTGTCCCCTGATCCCGTCACAAGATGGAGAGAGGGGGAGAGGGGGAGAGAGGGGGAGAGGGAGAGAGGGAGAGAGGGAGAGAGAGGGAGAGAGGGGGAGAGGGGGAGAGGGAGAGAGGGAGAGAGGGAGGGAGAGAGGGAGAAAGACAGGGAGAGAGGGAGAGAGTGGGAGAGGGGGAGAGAGTGAGAGAGGGAGAGAGGGACAGAGGAAGAGAGGGAGAGAGGGGGAGAGGGGGGGAGGGGAGAGGGGAGAAAGTGAGAGAGGGAGAGAGTGAGAGAGGGGGAGAGGGGGAGAGAGGGAGAGAGGGGCTAACAACATTAGCTCTCAGAGCTCCTGTGCGACGGCTCTGCTGTCATCGCTGGCTGAGCGTTGCTATGACGAGATAATAACGGGTTTTTGTTCCGGTCGGGACGGGCCTGTCGCTACCTGCAGGAAATCTGAGACCAGCGTTGGCACGGTGATGTCACAGGGGTCCGCAAACAAGCGCACAAACACACACACACACACACACAAACACACACACACCACACACACACACACACACACACGCACACCACACACACACACACACACCACACACACACACACACACGCACACCACACACACACACACACACACACACACACCACACACACACACACACACCACACACACACCTCGTCTTATCATGTTGTACCGTAAACAGAGTACCTCACCGCAGGGTGTACAGTGTGTGTGTTAACCAGAGGGGAACATTCTCCCACAGTCGCTCCCTAAATGCCTACCAAGTGACATCATCCCCCCCCCGAGTGGAAGCAGAGGCGGTCTGCTGACCCGAGAAGGTTCTGATAAACAGGTCTGAGCATCGCACTGTGTGGTACCAGATATTAATGACTGTCTAACCCCCACCCCACCGCTACACACACTAACTCCTTCCTAAGATGTATATCATCATTTCCTTACTGAAGCTCATTCTAACCAACCCTAGTTCCTAACTACCTAACCCCTAGCTAACCCTAACTACTAGCCAACCCTAACCCCTAGCTAACCCTAACTCCTAACTAACCCGCAACCTCTAGCTAATCCTAACCCTAGCCAACTACAACCAACCCTAATCCTAGCTAATCCTAAAGCGGTTGGGTAAACTCTGACCTGGAAACGAGTCATCAGGTTTTAGTTTGATGTTCTGACTCACAGGAGGACCTTCATGAGTCCCAAGTGTTACGCACTAGTGATGTCACAGCACTGGTGATGTCACAGCACTGGTGATGTCACAGCACTGGTGATGTCACAGCACTGGTGACGTCACAGCACTGGTGATGTCACAGCACTGGTGACGTCACAGCACTGGTGACGTCACAGCACTGGTGATGTCACAGCACTAGTGACGTCACAGCACTGGTGACGTCACAGCACTGGTGACGTCACAGCACTGGTGATGTCACAGCACTGGTGATGTCACAGCACTGGTGATGTCACAGCACTGGTGATGTCACAGCACTGGTGATGTCACAGGCCATTAATGAAGTCGTCTCGCAGAGCTCGGGATGTACAGCTAGTGACGAACAGTGGTGTCAGAGCACTGAGACATAAAAGTCCTATGAGAAGATGACATCACACCACTCCAGAGTTCCCAAATGCATGACAGGAAGTCCGTCGGCCCGAGATAACCCAGAGAACAATCTGTGATCTCTCACCTCCAACCCATACGTCCAGTCTTCTCCTGTCTGACTCAGCCAATCCTGAGGCGGGGCCTCCCCCTCTCTCCCCACTCTCTCCCCCCTCTCTCCCCCTCTCTCCCCACTCTCTCCCCCCTCTCCCCCCCTCTCTTCCGAGCGCTAGCACCAATACAGCTTCAATAGAGTATTAATGAAGTTTGAGGTTAGCTTCAAGCAACTTGAAACAGAAACTGTTTTCAAAAGACGATCCCTGACTGAGAACACCCACACACACACACACACACACACACACACACACACACACACACACACACACAAAGTCCATAACACATTCAAACTAGTGCTTTAAAAACGACATCCATACTAAACACACACAAAGAAAGAAAGATTGAAAGAAAGAAGAAAGGTTTAGAAGATAGTTTAATGGTAGTAGGTTGTTTAGTGGAAGTAACGGTAGTTAAGAAGGAAGTTTAGTGGTGGTAAAGGTAGTTTAGAAGCTAGTTTAGTGGTGGTAAAGGTAGTTAAGAAGGAAGTTTAGTGGCGGTGCAGGTAGTGAAAGGCTGTGGTTGAGGTGGTACCTGAGCAGCTTCTGCAGGCCTTGTTTGCTGGAGTTCCTCCGTAGTAGAGCGGTCGACATGTCTGAGGAGGTTGGGTAGGTAGGTTAGGTAAATCAGTTCTCCGCTTGTTGATCTGAGCTGGAGGAAGAACCCCGATATGAACAGTCCTGTCTGCTCAGAGCCTCCAACGTACTCACACACGCTCTCTCTCTCTCACACACTCCCCATCACACACCTCCCCTCCCTCTCACACACTCTCACACACACCTCCCCCTCACACACACCTCCCCTCTCCCTCTCTCTCTCTAAACCCTCACTCACACCTCCCTCTCTCTCTCTCTCTCTCTCTCTCTCTCTCTCTCTCTCTCTCTCTCTCTCTCTCTCTCTCTCTCTCTCTCTCTCTCTCTCTCTCTCTCTCTCTCTCTCTCTCTCTCTCTCTCTCTCTCTCTCTCTCTCTCTCTCTCTCTCTCTCTCTCTCTCTCTCTCTCTCTCTAAACCCTCACTCACACACACCTCCCTCTCGCCCTCAGTCTCTCACACTCCCTCCCACACAACCCCCATTGCTCTCTCTCTCTCTAACACTCCCTATTGGCACTGTCAGTCCCTCCCCCATCCCTCCCCCACCCCCTCTCCCTACATGTGGTTTTCATTCAGGGTTTGCAGCTTTTCCCTCCTTTTCTCACACACACACACACACACACACACACACACACACACACACACACACACACACACACACACACACACACACACACACACACACACACACACACACACACACACACACACACACACACACACACACACACACACACACACACACCCAGTGCAGCCCCACAAAATGTCTGCTAAAGGAGATTAAAAAGAAAACAAAGAGAGAGAGAGTGAGAGAAAGAGGGAGAGAAAGAGAGAGAAAGTCTTGTCTTTAAGTTAAAAAAGTTATCTTTCAGGTTATGGATTAATACAATACAGTACAGTACAGTACATACAGTGTGGTTGGTTTGTGTTCATTGATTTAACCTTTATCATAAGTCATTAAGACCTAATCATTCATGTGTTCATTGATTTAACCTTTATCATAAGTCATTAAGACCTAATCATTCATGTGTTCATTGATGACGGGTCTGTATTCCTCATTGGTACATCATGTCCGTCTATTTAGTGGTTCCACGACGCCACACCAGCAGCTGTGGGTGTTGGAGGGTCATGTGACCCTTAAGGTCACATGTTCCAGGACACTTGGGTTCTGATCCACCCCCTGCTGTGGTGTGTCGTCAGGGTCTTTACAGCGACCCCAGAGGCTCTGGAGGAGAGCCAACACATCATTCAGATAAACTCAGTAACAAAACCCTATAAATAAGTCTACTGGTTCTACTGGGAGCTGCCCAGTACAACCAGTCTTCCACTGGTTACACTAGGAAATATCCAGTACAACTACAGTCTGCTACTGGTTCCGCTGGGAGCTGCCCAGTACAACCGCAGTCTGCTACTGGTTCTACTGGGAGCTGCCCAGTACAACCACAGTCTGCTACTGGTTCTATTGGGAGCTGCCCAGTACAACCACAGTCTGCTACTGGTTCTACTGGGAGCTGCCCAGTACAACCACAGTCTGCTACTGGTTCTATTGGGAGCTGCCCAGTAGAACCACAGTCTGCTACTGGTTCTACTGGGAGCTGACCAGTACAATGACAGTCTGCTACTGGTTCTTCTGGGAGCTGCCCAGTACAATGACAGTCTACACAGCCCACAGCCTTCCCCGTAGGCTGTGTTCTGGTGGTATAGGGGGAAGGATATCTTCAGGTCACAGTAAGCAGTTAAACCTTCAGCGTTTACACCCATTGCCATGCCAACAGCGGGTCAGGTGACTACTCTGAATCCTCAGTGCAAACAGCAGCCCTGATGAACCAGTGTTTACACGGGTTCTACCCCAGTTCACCACTCCTCTGCACTGGCTCCCACTGGCTGCTCCAATCAAATTCCAGTCACTGGTACCTGCCTACCGTCCACCTCGCTCCAGGCTGTCCTCACTACGAAAAGACCCCAGCCGTCCACCTCGCTCCAGTCCTGGAGCGAGACCTGTCCTGGACCTCAGGACAGCTGAAACCCTGCTAGTCCTGGCTCCACCATGGAGGAACGAGCTCCCCACTGACCTCAGGACAGCTGAAACCCTACTAGTCCTGGCTCCACCATGGAGGAACGAGCTCCCCACTGACCTCAGGACAGCTGAAACCCTACTAGTCCTGGCTCCACCATGGAGGAACGAGCTCCCCACTGACCTCAGGACAGCTGAAACCCTACTAGTCCTGGCTCCACCATGGAGGAACGAGCTCCCCACTGACCTCAGGACAGCTGAAACCCTACTAGTCCTGGCTCCACCATGGAGGAACGAGCTCCCCACTGACCTCAGGACAGCTGAAACCCTCCTAGTCCTGGCTCCACCATGGAGGAACGATCTCCCCACTGACATCAGGACAGCTGAAACCCTACTAGTCCTGGCTCCACCATGGAGGAACGAGCTCCCCACTGACCTCAGGACAGCTGAAACCCTACTAGTCCTGGCTCCACCATGGAGGAACGAGCTCCCCACTGACCTCAGGACAGCTGAAACCCTACTAGTCCTGGCTCCACCATGGAGGAACGAGCTCCCCACTGACCTCAGGACAGCTGAAACCCTACTAGTCCTGGCTCCACCATGGAGGAACGAGCTCCCCACTGACCTCAGGACAGCTGAAACCCTACTAGTCCTGGCTCCACCATGGAGGAACGATCTCCCCACTGACCTCAGGACAGCTGAAACCCGAGCCGTCTTCCCTCACATGTAAACTCATCTGCTCAGACCGCACCGTGGCCCATGAAAAACACGTTTCTGCACTGCAGCACTTGAAGCAGTTGGCCTATTTGATAAATGTCACGTTCTCGCACGATTCTCGCATTTTCTGGGTCGTCCCTTAATGGCTGAATGCCCTCATGGAAGTCTCTGGGGACAAAAGCGTCAGCTGAATAAACGTAACGTTTAGACGCCAAACGTTTCTTCATGGCGTGTAGAAACGACCAGAGGGCATAACATGAGGTACGCGTCCTACGCTTTGATGACGTCATGACCCCGCGCCAGACGGAGCCCCGTCTGGGTCTGGCTCCCAGTCTGGGTCTAGCTCCCCGTCTGGGTCTGGCTCCCAGTCTGGGTCTGGGTCTAGCTCCCCATCTGGGTCTGGCTCCCAGTCTGGGTCTGGGTCTAGCTCCCCGTCTGGGTCTGGCTCCCAGTCTGGGTCTGGGTCTAGCTCCCCGTCTGGGTCTGGCTCCCAGTCTGGGTCTGGGTCTAGCTCCCCATCTGGGTCTGGCTCCCAGTCTGGGTCTGGCTCCCAGTCTGGGTCTGGGAGAGGGGCTGTGGGAGGACTGACTCAACCTGCACCAAGCCTCAGGGCGCGGGACGAGACAACAGCTGCTTCTTCTGATGAATCACAGAGGCCCTGACGCACACGCTAACACATCACGCTATCACGCTATCACGCTATCACGCTAACACGCTAACACATCACGCTATCACGCTATCACGCTAACACATCACGCTATCACGCTAACACATCACGCTATCACGCTAACACGCTAACACGCTAACACATCACGCTATCACGCTAACACGCTATCACGCTAACACATCACGCTAACACATCACGCTATCACGCTATCACGCTAACACATCACGCTATCACGCTATCACGCTAACACATAACGCTATCACGCTATCACGCTAACACATCACGCTATCACGCTATCACGCTAACACATCACGCTATCACGCTATCACGCTAACACGCTAACACATTACGCTATCACGCTATCACGCTAACACGCTAACACATCACGCTATCACGCTAACACATCACGCTATCACGTTATCACGCTAACACGCTAACACATCACGCTATCACGCTAACACGCTAACACATCACGCTATCACGCTAACACGCTAACACATCACGTTATCACGCTATCACGCTAACACGCTAACACATCACGCTATCACGCTATCACGCTAACACATCACGCTATCACGCATCACGCTATCACGCTAACACATCACGCTATCACGTTATCACGCTAACACGCTAACACATCACGCTATCACGCTAACACGTTAACACATCACGCTATCACGCTAACACGCTAACACGCTAACACATCACGTTATCACGCTATCACGCTAACACGCTAACACATCACGCTATCACGCTATCACGCTAACACATCACGCTATCACGCTATCACGCTAACACATTACGCTATCACGCTAACACGCTAACACATCACGTTATCACGCTATCACGCTAACACGCTAACACATCACGCTATCACGCTATCACGCTAACACGCTAACACATCACGCTATCACGCTAACACATCACGCTATCACGTTATCACGCTAACACGCTAACACATCACGCTATCACACTAACACGCTAACACATCACGCTATCACGCTAACACGCTAACACATCACGTTATCACGCTATCACGCTAACACGCTAACACATCACGCTATCACGCTATCACGCTAACACATCACGCTATCACGCTATCACGCTAACACATCACGCTATCACGCTAACACGCTAACACATCACGTTATCACGCTATCACGCTAACACGCTAACACATCACGCTATCACGCTATCACGCTAACACATCACGCTATCACGCTATCACGCTAACACATCACGCTATCACGCTAACACGCTAACACATCACGTTATCACGCTAACACATCACGCTATCACGCTATCACGCTAACACATCACGCTATCACGCTAACACGCTAACACGCTAACACATCACGCTATCACGCTATCACGCTAACACGCTAACACATCACGCTATCACGCTAACACGCTAACACATCACGCTATCACGCTAACACGCTAACACATCACGCTATCACGCTAACACATCACGCTAACACGCTAACACGCTAACACATCACGCTATCACGCTAACACATCACGCTAACACATCACGCTATTGTGCTAACACATCACGCTATCACGCTAACACGCTATCACGCTAACACATCACGCTAACACATCACGCTATTGTGCTAACAAATCACGCTAACACATCACGCTATCATGCTAACACACTTAGATCACGTGATGTCATGAGTGAGTGACTTTTGGCTCACCACGCTCTACGCTCCGAATCACAGAACCATAAACCCAAGAACCGCTGTAGAGACCCAGGTGGAGACCAAGGTGGAGACCCAGGGGGTAGAGACCCAGGGGGTAGAGACCCAGGGGAGTAGAGACCCAGGGGAGTAGAGACCCAGGTGGAGACCCAAGGGGTAGAGACCCAGGGGAGTAGAGACCCAGGGGAGTAGAGACCCAGGGGAGTAGAGACCCAGTGGAGTGGAGACCCAGGGGGTAGAGACCCAGGGTATAGAGACCCAGGGGGTAGAGACCCAGGGGGTAGAGACCCAGGGGGTAGAGACCCAGGTGGAGACCCAGGGTATAGAGACCCAGGTGGTAGAGACCCAGTGTGGGAGACCCCCTGATGTGGTGTGTGTGTGTGTGTGTGTGTGTGTGTGTGTGTGTGTGCATTCCAGTCGGCTGAAGTCATGTGCGAAGAGAGGCTGATCAGGCCAATCATAGAGCAGCAGTGTGTGTTGTGTTCTAGAAACCAACACACACACAGAGCATAACACAACTCATGCCAACACAACACATACCAACACAACAAATTTACAACAAACGCTTGCATACACACATTTCATCTGAACTGCATGTAGAGATAGTGACGAATAGATTAACGTACTTTAACTATTCAAAGCCAGTGTATACTAACAGCATGTGAGTGTGTGTGTGTGTGTGTGTGTGTGTGTGTGTGTGTGTGTGTGAACATTACAAACTGTAAGGTTCACACACACACGCACAGGTGAATATGTTTGGAATAATACCTGAGTTCTGAAGCGCCGAACAGAGCCTGAACAGGAGAGAAAGGCACGGCCGTGTGTTCCCTACCTGGAGACACAGCTCACACACCTGAAGATCCTTACCTGAAGATTAACCCACATGTGCACTTACCTGGGACCACCAGCAGGGGGCAGGCTGCGTCAATACACTAAATACACAAGGATCCGAGAGAGAGAGAGAGAGAGAGAGAGAGAGAGAGAGAGAGAGAGAGAGAGAGAGAGAGAGAGAGAGAGTGAGAGAGAGAAAGGGGGTGGGGGGGGGGGGGGGAGAAGGGGAGAAGGGGAGAAGGGGAGAAGGGGAGGGGTGCATAACGGGGTCTTTTCAGGCAGCAGACCCGCCCCCTAGTGGTTGTTACTGGTATGTTTCCTCCTTTCTACTCCTCATCACAGCAGGAAACCACAATAAACAAAAATACATGTTAATTCATGTTGAATAGCGACAGCATAAACAAACAATTTTATATATATATATATATATATATATATATATAAATAATATATATATATAAATAATATATATATATATAGTATAGTATAGTATAGTATAGTATATATAAAGTATATATATGGAGGAGGGTACTCTTTGCATCCAAACTCCCTGGAGGAGGACTCTCTTCTGTGGTCCTTCTCCAGGTCTCCCCTCTGGGTCTGGGGAGGTTCTCCTCTGAGTCCTTTAGAGGACTGAGGTTTGGGGGGGGGGGGGGGGGGTCGTGTAATGCGGGACTGTTAGTGGGATGAAGAGGCTGGACTAAAGGAGGGGGTCCACCAGACCACAACACCTGGCAACTGAAGAACCTCACATCCAAGGATCAGTCCAGAAACTCGGGCTGGCGCTGAGGGTGGCCAATCAGATGTCTTGGGGCGGTATGTGCCACCCCAGGCCCCCTAGAGGACACGCCCCTGGGTGCTCTTCCCCAGGGTCCCAGCAGAGCGCGGGCCTCAGAAGAGGACCAGGCCTGTCCAAAGAGCCTGTGGTGCCAAACTTAGCCCTTTGCCATCCTGGCATTCCCGCGGGGCCCGAGGATAAACTTAGCCAGACCCGCTGCCCTCGCTGCTACGTGAGCTCCCTGGGCCAGGGGCCCCCCAGGAGCCATTAAATACCGCCTGGGGAGACCATAGAAGGAGTGTTAGGGTAGTGTTGATCCTGGGAGGGGGGGGGGGGGGGGGGGGGGTGTATCTGGGTGTAAGAGCATCAACACACCTATGATCTCTCATTATGGTTATCATGGTCTGGAGATGATTAGAGAACATCACAGATTATCTAGCTAGTGTGTTAAAATGGACGATTCAACGTTACAATGGCATCCGAGCCATTCCTGCCTTAGCACAGCTTAGCTAATAGTTTTGATTAGTGTTGGTGATAACCATAATGCTGCTTAGCTAATAGTTTTGATTAGTGTTGGTGATAACCATAATTGCTGCTTAGCTAATAGTTTTGATTAGTGTTGGTGATAACCATAATGCTGCTTAGCTAATAGTTTTGATTAGTGTTGGTGATAACCATAATGCTGCTTAGCTAATAGTTTTGACTAGTGTTGGTGATAACCATAATGCTGCTTAGTTACTAGTTTTGATTAGTGTTGGTGATAACCATAATGCTGCTTAGCTAATAGTTTTGATTAGTGTTGGTGATAACCATAATGCTGCTTAGCTAATAGTTTTGATTAGTGTTGGTGATAACCATAATGCTGCTTAGCTAATAGTTTTGATTAGTGTTGGTGATAACCATAATGCTGCTTAGCTAATAGTTTTGATTAGTGTTGGTGATAACCATAATGCTGCTTAGCTAATAGTTTTGACTAGTGTTGGTGATAACCATAATGCTGCTTAGTTACTAGTTTTGATTAGTGTTGGTGATAACCATAATGCTGCTTAGCTAATAGTTTTGATTAGTGTTGGTGATAACCATAATGCTGCTTAGCTAATAGTTTTGATTAGTGTTGGTGATAACCATAATGCTGCTTAGCTAATAGTTTTGATTAGTGTTGGTGATAACCATAATGCTGCTTAGCTAATAGTTTTGATTAGTGTTGGTGATAACCATAATGCTGCTTAGCTAATAGTTTTGACTAGTGTTGGTGATAACCATAATGCTGCTTAGCTAATAGTTTTGATTAGTGTTGGTGATAACCATAATGCTGCTTAGCTAATAGTTTTGGCTAGTGTTGGTGATAACCATAATGCTGCTTAGCTAATAGTTTTGATTAGTGTTGGGGATAACCATAATGCTGCTTAGCTAATAGTTTTGATTAGTGTTGGAGTGATCTCCCATCTGAATCGTCTCCTTACTCAACTACTTTTGATCCAGGATTTTATTTATACTATACCAGCCCTAGATCCTAGATGTACTTCCTGAGCATGACTCTTCAGATGAACCCCTTTACAAAGGTCCGTCAGGGTGGTTACTGAAGACTTCAGAATAGCTTTGAGTGTGTGCGTCCACACGGGTTGAACAGGTATCAAAGCCTCATAAGAGAACAAGCCCCTTAACACCAAGGCAGGACTTGAGAAGCACCAGGAGAAGTCCTAACGACCTTAAACAAACACACCAAGGAACACCCAGTCAAAGAAGAGAAACACAGAACAGTGGGACAGCTCGTATTGGTTTTTCCTCTTTTATTCGATTTCTTTGAACAAAGTCGAGTTGCCTGACGTAGAAGCTGTGAAGCACGGGGGTGTGTGAGAAACCAAAGACCCTGAAACCTGACGTGAAAACAACCTGACGCCGTGCAGAACCCCCCCCCCCGATCGAGAACCTTCTGGACGTTCTCCAACATGACACATCCAAGAACCCTCAGACACACACCTTGTTGACCAAACAACCACCTGGTTCCCCCAACGGATAAGACTAGCAGTTTATAGAGACGGACGGACGGCACACAGAGACAGAGACACGGCCACGACGCTTAGGACGTCTCAAACATCTTCTTCCTGTCAGCCTTGTCCTCAATGTTCTTACGCCAGTCCCCTGCCTCCACCGCCTGGGGAAGAGAACGTTCTTTAGTTTCACTCCCCAGCTCCTCTGATCAGACCACTCTCACCCCTTAAGGGTTCACTTACATCAAGGATTACCAGAGGAACGTTAGAGATGTTCTTCTGAACTAAACAACGCCGCTAACATGGACCATCTTTGGCAGATCAATGACGACTTGATAAATAAAAGAAATGGTTGCTCACCTCCTCCTTGACCTCCTTCTTGACCTGCTTGAGGTTGGACCTCAGGTCCATGGTGACCTTGTGTTTGGAGCCCAGCAGGGCCTGCAGCATGGAGTCAGCAGACATGCGCACCTTCTTCAGGGCAGGCTTCTTCACGCCAGCCAGGTCCACCACCTTGATCTTCAGGTCCTCAATCTGGGAGAGACACACGGCGAGGATGATGGTGTAAACGATGACGATGACGATGGGGACAACAAATAAAATGATGGTGTTGATGTCAATGGAAAGTTGTCTGGGATGGTGAAATAGGTGTAATGAAGGTTATGATAATGAAACTAATGGTGATGGTGACGTTACCTCTTTGTTGGCCTTGGCCACTTTGGCCTCGGCATCGTACCTCTCCTCATCAATCTGGTCAATCAATGCCTGCAGCTTCTTGCACGTTTCCTGTTCACACACACAACAGTACAGCGCTAACACTTTAGTGTGCTTCCAGCAGGGCTAACTGCTTCGCGCACCATGACTATACAGTGGTGTTTTAGCACAAATGATTTGCGTTTTTTACATTCTAGCACTGTGGTGGTATTATAGTGACGTAATGTCCTAGTTATGTGTTATCCTAGCATGCTAGCTGCATGTTAGCTAGTGAGTGTGTAATCCCAGCATGCTAGCCGTATGTTAGTTAGTGAGTGTGTTATCCTAGCATGCTAGCTGTGTGTTATCTAGTGTGTAATCCCAGCATGCTAGTCATGTGTTAGCTAGAGAGTGTGTTGTCTTAGCATGCCAGCCGCGTGTCAGCTAGAGAGTGTGTTGTCCTAGCATGCTAGCCGCGTGTTAGCTAGAGAGTGGGTTGTCCTAGCATGCTAGCCGCGTGTTAGCTAGAGAGTGTGTTGTCCTAGCATGCTAGCGGTGTGTTAGCTAGAGTGTACCATGAGTGCGGCCTGGTCTCCAGAGAGGTCGGGTGGGGAGCAGTTCTCAGACATGTAGTTCTCCTTGGCCACGATGCTGTCCTTCTTCTCCTGCTCGATCCAGCTAGCCGCGATCTGCAGGATCAGACTCTACAACCACACACAATCATTATGAAAATACTCATTACTCACTATTCACCACTGATACACTCATTACTCACTATTCACTACTAATACACTCATTACTCATTATTCAATATTATCGAGCTTGGTACATCAATAGCTGGAGTAATATAGTAGGAATGTTCAAATATCTGTGTATGTGTGCGTGCGTGCGTGTCTGTTTGTGTGAGCGTGTGCGTGTGTGTACCTTCAGGTGGTGCCTGCGGCTGGATGTCATCTTTTTCCTGTCAAGAAAAAACAAATTGTCATGATTTGGTGTTATTGTGATTTGGTGATGCTGTGATTACATCATTTTGTGTTGGCTTGATTTGACGATGTTGTGATTTGGTGATGACATGATTTGGTGATGTCATGATGTTATGACTTGGTGATGTAATGTTCTGCATTAATGTATGTATGCATGACTGTATTGTATTATTTTATTTGTTGGTGTGTCATTTCTTCCAGTCTGAATCTAGGAGCTGCAGTGAGGTCCAGTCTGAATCTAGGAGCTGCAGTGAGGTCCAGTCTGAATCTAGGAGCTGCAGTGAGGTCCAGTCTGAATCTAGGAGCTGCAGTGAGGTCCAGTCTGAATCTAGGAGATGCAGTGAGGTCCAGTCTGAATCTAGGAGCTGCAGTGAGGTCCAGTCTGAATCTAGGAGCTGCAGTGAGGTCCAGTCTGAATCTAGGAGCTGCAGTGAGGTCCAGTCTGAATCTAGGAGCTGCAGTGAGGTCCAGTCTGAATCTAGGAGCTGCAGTGAGGTCCAGTCTGAATCTAGGAGCTGCAGTGAGGTCCAGTCTGAATCTAGGAGCTGCAGTGAGGTCCAGTCTGAATCTAGGAGCTGCAGTGAGGTCCAGTCTGAATCTAGGAGCTGCAGTGAGGTCCAGTCTGAATCTAGGAGCTGCAGTGAGGTCCAGTCTGAATCTAGGAGCTGCAGTGAGGTCCAGTCTGAATCTAGGAGCTGCAGTGAGGTCCAGTCTGAATCTAGGAGCTGCAGTGAGGTCCAGTCTCAGTGTGAAGACTCACTCAGACATCTTGGTGCTTTCTGGGTTCCACAATCTGTAGAGAGACAGAGGCCGGTCAGAGGTCAAGCGAGGAGGTCAGGGGTCAAGCGAGGAGGTCAGGGGTGACCGAAGAAGAGTGGTGTGGGGGGGGGGTAAGCGGCTGATCTCAGCAGGTTGGTAGCAGGGCGGTAATGGAAGCTGAGGAGCGTCTAAACTTGGCGTGGGATCAGATGTCCCAGCGGGCCATCAGCACTTCTTCAGAATGTACTGTGACTGTCTTACAGAGCGTTTACATCCTCTAATAATATACTCATGGTTAATAACCACCGGTGAGCGCATGCTGTTGAAACGGTTACAAGTTGGAAGTAGTGATTACTTAATTCAAATATAATTAATTCCTTAGGTGTGGATTACATACTTGTAGGCACCATTGGAGCCATCCCAGTCCAATTCAAAGTCTTGTTGGCGATGAAGCCATACACGTCTTATAAAACCATTCCAATATTCATCCATTAACGTTACAAAATCTTAAACATGAGAAAGGGTCTGCAGCTAAACTAATGGTTACAGTGGATGGATGACATGAAATGAGATAAAATGGTTCTTTATAAAACGGGTAATCTGGAACTTCATAATTGAGTGAGATTTGCCAAGAGTCTCCCAAATAATTCAACACAATGACCTAACTAACCACTGGCCATCTAACTAACCACTAACCACCTAACTAACCATTAGCCACCTAACGAACCACCTAACTAACCATTAGCCACCTAACTAACCACTAGCCACCTTACTAGTCACCTAACTTCCCACTAGCCACCGATCTAACCACAAAACCTAACTACCCACCTCACTAGACACCTAACTAACCATTAGCATCCTAACTTACCAAAGCCAGCCAACCCACAACTAGTCATGCTCTGAAACCACTATGTTCTCCTCTTGTCAGTACTTCCCAGTTGAACAACATTATGGGATGGAATAAGGAACTTTTCTTTCTTGGAAAGTCTCTCCTTAGGGCCGCCGTCGGAGTGAGAGGTGAGGGTTTAAGCTTTTCACGACTTAGCGCAAACCTTAGCGTTAGCCTCCACTAGCCTGGGGTCGCGACCCCCCTCCAACGCCGCAGGACAAACGGCTGATAAACCAGGAGACAGGTCAGAGGTCAACGACTAACATCTAGACCCCCTTGAGGGAAGAGGAAAGAGAGTGATGCCTTGCTCATAGCGTGAGGAAGAAAAGAGGACTTTTGGTCTCACCTTAAGAAGGAAGAGGAGTACTGACACACTGGGTGGACGATGAAGAAGACTCGCCGCGGACGCACAGAAAGATCCTTTACAGTATATATGGCTGGCTCGCGTCCTCTTTATGGAAACGCTTTACATCCCTGACCAATGGGCCTGCGAGCTCCTGAAATACCCTGCCCAACCCTTCTCTCGCACCCCCCTCTCCCCCGTCTCACCCCAGGCATCTCACAGCAGCTGACGGCTTCTTCAACATGGCCGCCATGTTGGGGTCTCAGTCTGGCTCTGAGGAGTCCGTTTAGGTATTAGGTTCGATGTATAGCCATGAGGTGAATAACAGCTTTGAATTGTTTGATGGAAGATGTGACAGCTGTTGATTAGTTAGTCCGTTTTAGTTTTGTTTGGGGCTAGCTCACGTGCTTATTACATTATCCTCTTCAAACACAAGAACGAGAGAATGTGAGTTTGAAAACACTTTAGGTTGTTCTCTCCAGGGTGAGTTGGACATTAAGTAAATAAGTTGAATATCAAATTTGATTAACAAAACGTGTTCTTTTACAAACACATTCCAAGCATTTGGGATATTGTGAATTATTTACACTGGATTAAAAATCTTTCAGGGGTGAACATCTGTATTACGGTGATTTGTTTAGTGTCCAAAGTTGAAACTGATTGCTGCTTACCAAAGTGTGTGAAGCTTCTTATCCAACATAAAACATGTCACAAGGTCCAAGGTGTGTAAAACTACACACACAATACTCAGAACAGTCAACTTATGAAAAGAACAAAGGTTTCCACAAAGTACCGACAACGTTCTGATAAACTTAACAAATGAACCAATAAAGTATTAATTCAAAGCATTTATTCAACAATTCCAAGAAACCTGTACAATATGAAGTTGGATTCCTAACTGTTAACATGAGAACTGAAACAGCACTAACTGCGTACGTCTGTCCGCCTGTGGAATCAAACCCCGACAGCGTGAAGCAGGAGGAGCTGGCCTCCCGTCCTCCCCCTTCGGGACCTCTCTAGGACGTCTCAAACATCTTCTTCCGGTCAGCCTTGTCCTCGATGTTCTTGCGCCAGTCCCCTGCCTCTGTGCTCTGAGGAGAAGACAGGAGAGGAGGTTCAGCTTTCACCGCGCCCCTCACTCCTATGTACAGACCCCCGGATGGCTCTACACAGTCCTCACCTCCTCCTTGACCTCCTTCTTGACCTGCTTGAGGTTGGACCTGAGGTCCATGGTGACCTTGTGTTTCCCTCCCAGCAGGGCCTGCAGCATGGCGTCAGCAGACATGCGCACCTTCCTCAGGGCAGGCTTCTTCACACCAGCCAGCTCCACCACCTTGATCCTCAGGTCCTCAATCTGCCAGAGGAGGAAAAGTTCCGTAACATGTTAGGTATAAAAGTTATGTTGTCCATGGAACCACAAAGCCGTCAGAGATGGGTTTATCTGAAACCACTCCAAAAACCGGTCGGACAGTTCAGAGACAGGTCATTAAGGAGCAGGTAGGGGTTAGACAGTACAGAGACAGGTCATTAAGGAGCAGGTAGGGGTTAGACAGTACAGAGACAGGTCATTAAGGAGCAGGTAGGGGTTAGACAGTACAGAGACAGGTCATTAAGGAGCAGGTAGGGGTTAGACAGTACAGAGACAGGTCATTAAGGAGCAGGTAGGGGTTAGACAGTACAGAGACAGGTCATTAAGGAGCAGGTAGGGGTTAGACAGTACAGAGACGGGTCATTAAGGAGCAGGTAGGGGTTAGACAGTACAGAGACAGGTAATTAAGGAGCAGGTAGGGGTTAGACAGTACAGAGACGGGTCATTAAGGAGCAGGTAGGGGTTAAGGGGCATCTTGCTCTAGGATGTTTACAGGTAGACTGTGGTCTTTGGGGTTTCAAACCCAGAACCTTCGGGCCGGGAGTCAACCCCCTGCCCACCAGACCATGGTGCGCACCTCCTTGTCAGCCTTGACCACCTTGGCCTCCACGTCGTAGCGGTCCTCATCGATCTTGTCGACGGCCTGGGAGAGCTTCTTGCAGAACTCCTGGAGAGGACGCAGAAACCATCAGCCCTCGCCCTCAGCTAGCATCCATCCCCCCAGAACCAACACTTTCATATACACACGCACACACGTACACACACGCATGTACACACACATGTACACACACACACACATACACACACATGCACACATGTACACACGCACATGTACATACACGCACACATGTACACACACACACGCATGTACACACACACACACGCACACACATGTACACACGCACACACACGCATGTACACACGCACACACACATCTATGGTGAGTTGACGAGGAGCTGAATCCTCCTCAGGTCATGCAGTTCTTCCTCATCAACAGTTCACCAGAGTACATCAACTTCCCCTTTAGGTGGCAGCAAACTCAAATGTTATCTGGGCGCCCTAAATGAAGACCTTGTATGTATGAAGTACTATCAGAGATCTGAGATACTTTAATAACGTAACACTGAAATCATGGCGTGTATCTCTGACTTCATGTCTCTACTCAGACCGGGGTTAGGGTTCAGGGGTCAGGGGTCAACATGAGGGCTAGTCCTACCATCAGAGCAGCATGGTCTCCACTCAGGTTGGGGGCAGGACAGTTCTCTGCCATGTAGGCCTGCTTGGCCTCCACCAGCTCCTTCTTCTCGTTCTCCAGCCAGGCGGCCGCGATCTGCAGCATCAGACTCTGGAGACCAGACCAGAAGGGTTACCCCCAGGACTTACACACCTGGAGTCCTGCACCATGGATCCAGTCCTCTCTCTTCCAAACCACCATCCTGCCTCTCTTCAGTCTTCTGTCCATCCAAAATATCCAGAGCGGTCTCCGTGTGTAATGAATACTAGATGTACTGGTTAATATACTGGTGAATATCACAGTGATGGTTTTACCTTCATGTGATGCCTACGGCTGGACGTCATTTTCTTTCCCCTGTAGAGAACAACAGATTTCATTACATCATGTTTCATTACATCATGTTTCATTACATCATGTTTCATTACATCATGTTTCATTACATCATGTTTCATTACATCATGTTTCATTACATTATGTTTCATTACATCATGTTTCATTACATCATGTTTCATTACATTATGTTTCATTACATCATGTTTCATTACATCATGTTTCATTACATTATGTTTCATTACATTATGTTTCATTACATTATGGTAGATTACATTATGTTTGATTACATTTCCTTACGTTACTTTATGTTTGATAAAGTTACTTTACATTACATTGTTAGATTAGACTATATATACTATTTTACACACATCTAAAAACATAAAATATACACACCAAAAAGCAACACACATGCACAACAAACATCTCAACACACGCGTCAACACTGGGATGCAGCAGCGTTTCAAAGGAAGACCACCACTCACTCAGACATGACGAGGTGGGATCTTTACGTCTGTTGAAGATGGAGAGAACCAGGGGAACAAAGAGGCAGGCGTGTGAATGGGTGACGACATTATGTCAGCAACATTACCTGGCCCTGAACACTCGGCCCCCAGGCACCGTTTCACTAAGTAGGCCAGGCCTGAGCCTACTGTAGTGAAACAGCCTGAGCCTGGCCTGAGCCTGGCCTGAGCCTGAGCCTGAGCCTGAGCCTGGCCTGAGCCTGAGCCTGAGCCTGAGCCTGAGCCTGAGCCTGGCCTGAGCCTGAGCCTGAGCCTGAGCCTGGCCTGAGCCTGAGCCTGAGCCTGGCCTGAGCCTGGCCTGAGCCTGAGCCTGAGCCTGAGCCTGAGCCTGAGCCTGGCCTGAGCCTGAGCCTGAGCCTGAGCCTGAGCCTGAGCCTGAGCCTGAGCCTGGCCTGAGCCTGAGCCTGAGCCTGAGCCTGAGCCTGAGCCTGAGCCTGAGCCTGAGCCTGAGCCTGGCCTGAGCCTGGCCTGAGCCTGAGCCTGGCCTGAGCCTGGCCTGAGCCTGGCCTGAGCCTGGCCTGAGCCTGAGCCTGAGCCTGAGCCTGAGCCTGAGCCTGAGCCTGAGCCTGAGCCTGGCCTGAGCCTGGCCTGAGCCTGAGCCTGAGCCTGAGCCTGAGCCGGCTAATCCTGGAGAGATTCCTCCAGCACGCAGAGACCAGATGCTGTGAACACCGAGGGCTGCCAGACACGCAGCCACAGCCGTTCACACCACAGCGTCCCAGTGGCCCACCAGCACCGCCCCCGCTGTTCCAGTAAACACCAGCAAAGGTTTCAAATGTTTCCTGAGTCACGCCTCAGATTAGCCAACAGATGACTACTGACTCCACCTTTGGCACACACGCACCCATGGAAATATGGACAGAATATATATATAGATATGAGTATAATATGTATTTATTCATTTATTTAAAATGGCTCCCAAACCACGTTTACAAATTATCTGTTTAACTGAACTTAAATATGAACATTAAACAGAGTAAACATTAAACAGAATAGAAAGGTATAGTAACTATACGTTTCTATTAAAAGAGAGTCTAAAGCTGAGAATATACATGTATAAATAAAACTATATAGTTATTTACACTGTATTATTCTTAAAACTGTATTAGTAAATCAATCCCATTACCGGATGAATACACTTGCACTAACTCAATACACTGAATTAAAACATCCTCGATGATTCATATTAAAATACCCAACATTGATACTCCTCTTAGTAACTGTACTTAGTATCAACTTTCCAACCAACCTGTGTAACGTTTCCAGTTCATAATATTGATGTCCTTATTTCTAGAGGTCCTCTGTGCAGAACACAATAGGACATCACAACAATGAGATCATTCAAATCTGCATCACAAGACCTGTAGTCCTGCTGACTTCCCCTCAAACATCTCAAATATCCGTCAGCCAGCGGCCCCTGAACCCCCCAGCACCCACCAGGGCTCCGTCGGGCGGACGGGGGTCTTACCTGCTCAGAGAGAAGGTGGAGGCTGGTGAACACGGTGCAGCAAAACACTGGGGAGTCCGAAACAGCCGAGATGAAACACGGGTATATAGCGCGTGAGGCTTCACGTCAGCACAATGCGCAGCCCTCTTTATGGTCGCGGACAAACCTGCAGACCAATCGGCCAACAGCCTCCCAAAATACCAGCATACCTCCACAACGACGCTCGTAAAAGTGCCTGAGGAAGTTGTCTCAGGGACACAAGAGGCTTCTCGGGTTGCACAGCGAGGAGGGAGAGTCAACAGGGGACAGAATGGCCTCTGTTGTGTCCTGACTCTACGCCCTCGGTCCTGATCCTCTCAGAACTGCAGAACAACGTCCCCATCTCCATGGTAACACAACAGAGATTTAGTGGGACACTTAAACAAAGAGTGACGTCGTCATTTAAAAACAATGTGGCAAAGTGGACACTGTGTCTTTCAACATTTGGTCGGTTCTTTATAAAAAAATATTTCCAAGCAGTTAGCAGTCAATCATCCTTCCAAATAACAGCCTGGATGAGAGCCCCTCATGCACTCAGCAGTTCATCCATTCATTCACTTCATTCATATCTTTATTTGAACAAGCTGCCGCAATATTTATCAAAGAAGGATTTGTCAAGTGTCTACATAAAACACTTGAGTTTTCTTTACTTTTAGGTTTTCTGGCATTGTGTTCTCACAGTCGCAGACGCCATTAAAGAGAAGATTGAGAAACAAAAGGATGTGTACTCACCCTTCAGGGTTACCAAGACAACCAGACACGAAGAACTACAAACAGGAGGTCACTACAAAACAGCCAGGAATAAAACCACTGTGTTTGACAGGAGGATCCTCTATGAAGGTAGGAGGCCCAGCATCCAGCGGAGAGGAAGCCAGAGACCAACGGTCCAGGCTGACTCTCTACTGACATCTGGTGGTTGGTTCTCAGAACAACCTGTTCCCTTTTAATCCCCCACTCCCGGAACCCTCTTCAACAAACGACTCACTGAGGACATCTAAATTCACGTGCACCCTGAAGAAGACTCCAAGAGCACATCAAAGTCTTATTCAAAAGATTTAATGGGAAAAAGCAGATTATTCCAGTTCCATGAAAAAGTCAAAATCATCAGTGAGGAAAAGTAAAAGTCTTTAGGAAGTCTCAAACATCTTCTTCCTGTCAGCCTTGTCCTCAATGTTCTTACGCCAGTCCCCTGCCTCCACCGCCTGGGGAAGAGAACGTTCTTTAGTTTCACTCCCCAGCTCCTCTGATCAGACCACTCTCACCCCTTAAGGGTTCACTTACATCAAGGATTACCAGAGGAACGTGAGAGATGTTCTTCTGAACTAAACAACGCCGCTAACATGGACCATCTTTGGCAGATCAATGACGACTTGATAAATAAAAGAAATGGTTGCTCACCTCCTCCTTGACCTCCTTCTTGACCTGCTTGAGGTTGGACCTCAGGTCCATGGTGACCTTGTGTTTCCCTCCCAGCAGGGCCTGCAGCATGGCGTCAGCAGACATGCGCACCTTCTTCAGGGCAGGCTTCTTCACGCCTCCCAGCTCCACCATCTTCAGCTTCAGATCTGAGATCTGTGAAGGGAAGAACAGCAAGAACATTGAGCATAGCTTTATCCAGCAGTCCAAAAGAACATCAAGTGGCTTTCATGTTGCTCTTGATAGGCGCCATAGAGCTTAGGAACCTTTAACCACTGGGCAACAGGAAAGAGAACTCCCAACCCCCACTAGTGCTGAGGGACCACAGGATTAGAACCCCAAACCTCTGATGAAAGGAAGCCTGGTGCCAGTCACCAGTTGAAGAGTACCGTGAAGGATGAGGATAAGCATGAAGGATGCTTAATGAAAGCACGGGAAGATGCTTGGTTATCCACTGAGAGTGTAGGTGTGTATATTCCCATGGCCATGCTTTCATAAAACATAAGTAGTGATATATAAGATGTACACAATAAGTACCTCCTTGTCACACTTCTGTACTTTGGCCTCTGTGTCGTAGCGTTCCTCATCAATCTTGTCGGCAGCCTGTTGAAGCTTCTTGCAGATTTCCTGTTGACGAAACATTGTCTCCGTTAAGATCCTAGATCAGCGCAGAACACGCCATCCAAATCATGAGATCGTAGCGCGGCCGATGGCTTCATGATCATTCAGATCACTCACAGATGAGTTTATCAAGGTAATAATATCTGGGTAACAAAACAGGAAACGCTGCGTGATGCGGCCCCGCCACTCTCTGGTTTCCGGCCCAGGCTCTGAGCACCTGTCTCTCCCCAGAAGTTGGGCTACAGCATTGACGAATTCTGGATCCGAGATTAGCATTATGCTAAAGGTTAGAACTAGCAGATGTGAGAAGAGGGATTAGCTGTATTGGATATGTGTTTAGTGTTTATTAAGGAACGGTTAGCTTTAGGGTGGAGTGTTTAAGACTAAGGGCTAACGCTAGGGTTAGCTTAAGGTTGAGTGTTTAACACTAAGGGCTAACGCTAGGGTTAGCTTAAGGTTGAGTGTTTAACACTAAGGGCTAACGCTAGGGTTAGCAACAGGTAGTGAGGTCCAGTCTCCAGTCATGTCAGGGGTTAGGGTTCAGGGTTAAGGTGTTAGGGGCTAGGTGCTAGGGGTTAGGGGTCAACATTAGGGTGAGTCTTACCAGAAGAGCAGCCTGGTCTCCACTCAGGTTGGGGGCGGGGCAGTTCTCAGACATGTAGGCCTGCTTGGCCTCCACCGCCTCCTTGGACTCCTGCTCCAGCCACTCAGCAGCGATCTGCAGGATCAGACTCTGGAGGAAGGACAACAACAGCTTTAGCATTCGTATTCCATCATCTATTACCGGTCCACCATCCTTCCACTTAGTCTGCCGTAATGTAACTAGACCTGATGTTTTGGGTTTGCTGCCCCCTAGAGGTAGAAAATGCCTGGTTGGTGTGACTCTGATGTAGGCCTGTTGTTGGTGTTTTAAATTGTTCGAGGTTCACAAAGCCGAGGTTTCCAGACTGTAAGAATCGTACGTGTTCTCAGCCTGCTGGGTGTTGCTCAGGTCCTGACACCTTCATGGGTTTAGTTTTCCTTTTCTTAACATGGTCAATGCCACGGATTCGAGTTTTGCAATTTTTATGTCATTGCTAAAATGGTATGTTTGAAATTACAACCAAACACTCCCCTACCGTCGAGTCCTGATCCTCTATATCACCTACATATAAGGTACTTTAATGGCCCCCATGCTTCCAGGGTTCAAGCATGTTTCTGAGTAACTATTGATCTGTAGTAACGCAGTACTGAATGAATTGTTCTCGTATTAGCGTTGTGCTGGGTTGGTGCTGGTGTCACGCATGTTCCTCCTCACCTTGAGATGGTGCCTACGGCTGGACGTCATCTTCTTTCCCCTGAAACACGACAGAGAGCCCTACATTACATCACACCACTAGCCAGGACAGTCTGGTGGTTAGCCCAAAGGTTCGGGGTCTGATCCCCAGTCTACCTGCAGGCATCCTAGAGCAAGATGACCCCTCACTTCTCCAAACAGTAACTAAAGAATTATTCCATCATTCTGTTGTTTTCTCCACGCTACAGCTGTCAAATGTGGGCGTGGCTGTAACTGTTTCAGCCTGCATACTAAAACATAAAGAACATAAAGATAAATAATTTTAAAGCATAATACTCACTCAGACATCTTGGCGAACGTCGACCTGAAAAAGACAGACAAGAAGTTTATCAAACATGGACATTTCTTTGGAGTTGGCCCGTGTTCTGAACTCATGTCCCTTCAATCATAACTTAACCCTGTCAGCGTTCCAGCTGTTTTCACACCCTAAAACCTCCTGAAACATTCAGCTCACAGTCTAGCCAGCTCCCCTTAAACCGTCTCAGCACGGTGGAGATCTAAAACAGAGTTATATCAAACCTCAACATTTGGTGCCCAACAGACTTCACTGCCACGCACACAATTAAATATGAAATATTATGCCACGTCCAGTGTGCGATAGGGTTGGTTCTAGGAGCGTATTTCTACGTTCTGCTATGGAGGTCTGCGATAGGGTTGGTTCTAGGAGCGTATTTCTACGTTCTGCTATGGAGGTCTGCGATAGGGTTGGTTCTAGGAGCGTATTTCTACGTTCTGCTATGGAGGTCTGCGATAGGGTTGGTTCTAGGAGCGTATTTCTACGTTCTGCTATGGAGGTCTGCGATAGGGTTGGTTCTAGGAGCGTATTTCTACATTCTGCTATGGAGGTCTGCGATAGGGTTGGTTCTAGGAGCGTATTTCTACATTCTGCTATGGAGGTCTGCGATAGGGTTGGTTTTAGGAGCGTATTTCTACGTTCTGCTATGGAGGTCTGCAGCTCAACCTGAAGCAGGTGGTCTGACTAATTTGAGCTGAGGGTCGAAGGTTACCAGAGACATTTTTGGAATCACTTTATGAGAGCAGTGATGGGGGAGGGGGGAAGGGGATGCTCAGCCACAAAACTACAAATACAACCTAGTTCTGAAAACCAGACTACCAAGGTCCTTAGTTAACAGTCAGGACTAGTTAGGTCCTTAGTTAACAGTCAGGACTAGTTAGGTCCTTAGTTAATAGTCAGGACTAGTTAGGTCCTTAGATAATAGTCAGGACTAGTTAGGTCCTTAGTTAATAGTCAGGACTAGTTAGGTCCTTAGTTAACAGTCAGGACTAGTTAGGTCCTTAGTTAACAGTCAGGACTAGTTAGGCCCTTAGTTAATAGTCAGGACTAGTTAGGTCCTTAGTTAATAGTCAGGACTAGTTAGGTCCTTAGTTAATAGTCAGGACTAGTTAGGTCCTTAGTTAATAGTCAGGACTAGTTAGGTCCTTAGTTAATAGTCAGGACTAGTTAGGTCCTTAGTTAATAGTCAGGACTAGTTAGGTCCTTAGTTAATAGTAAGGACATTAGTTCATAGTTGGGTCATTAGTTGGTAACACTTCACAATAAAGGTACATCAACTAACATTAGGTACTGCGGTTATAAGCATTATTAATAGCAATAGCATAGGGTCAGGGTGCGGGTCAGGGGTCAGGGTCAGGGTGCGGGTTAGTGGGAGGGTTAGGGTTCTAACCCTATTGGCGTTATTAACTGTTAATTAAAGGCTAGGTATTGCTTATTATTATATTCACTAATGTTAAAATACCCTTATCGCAAAGTGCAACCCATTAGTTAATAGTTTGCAATAGTTGGGTCATTCAATAGTTAGTACCAGTTATGTTTTGATGAGTACCTTCTCCAATCTGCTACACCACAAAGTACTTTATCTACTATGTTGTACCAGAGTGCCATGTTGTACTAGAGTACTATCTAATTATAGAGTAATATCTAGTTATAGAGTAATATCTAGTTATAGAGTACTATCTAGTACTAGCGTTCTATGTTTTACTTCCTCTTTGTTGGCGCTACACATGAGATACAAGACTCACACGTTGCCATATGTTGAGCACTTCAAAAGACTTGGCCTGTACTTCCAATCAAATATATATGAAAGTAAAACACACTTCCGTACAAAGACCTACTTCTATACTAGCACACAGAAGCCGATCGCATCAGCACATGACATGCATTCTGATCAACAGGAGCAGGCATCAACAGAAGGAGTTTCTCACCTTGGGGGCTGTGAGGAGAAGAGGGGATGAGAGGGCACTAGCAGTAGCAGTAGTAGCAGCAGCAGTAGTTGTATATATGTGCTTCTCTTTGCTCCAGGACACTCTCTTTATGGTAATGACGTAAGAAACCAATGAAACGCTGAGCTCCTGAAATACATCATCTTTTGACCAGGAACATCGTAAATCCTCCTCTCTGGACGGGTTTGCGACATGGATGGACAGCTCAGCAGTCCTGCAGCGGAGGAAGGGATGGGGGGGGGGGGGGGGGGGGGAGACCAGGAGTCAGTTAGTACTGCTCATGGATGCAGCTCCTTCCATAGACAACAGTAGTACAACAAGAGAGTAAAAAACCAAACAACTAGGGAGAGAGAGGGACTCACGTTGGGAGGACCCACCCTGAGTCAGCACAACGTCCTCTTCTTCATCCTGCTCTGGGGGTCTGCTTCTGGAGAGAGGACAGACATACAGACGGTTCAGCTGAGTGCCAACAGACACACAACACAACACACAACACACAGTCACACACAGTAACACACAACACAGTCACATACAACAGAACATAGTCACACACAGTAACACACAACGGACAATAAAACACAACACAAGACACACAATAGACCGTAACACACAGTAACACAACAGACCGTAACACACAGTAACACACAACAGACCGTAACACAGGAAGATTGAATAGAAAATATGTAGAAACCTTTTGGCTCACCTTTCACACAATGAAGGTTTCTTCTTGTTATTGTCTTGTGATTGGCTCAGAGTTTGAATGTAATGTTTTGGCCCTTGGTACAGGGTATAATCTATTGTGATTGGCTTAGGGTTTGATAGTTAATTTTATGGCGTAGGGTTTGATATAATGGGTTTGTTTTAGGGTTCAATAGTTTGTTTTAGGTATTGTGCTTGTCTTTCTTGGGGTTTGATAATCAAGGGTCTTAGGTTACGGGGTACAGGGTAGTTATAGGGTTACTTCGTTTTAGGGCTCAGGTCGTCGGGAATAGGGTACAGTGTGGTGATAAAGATCATAGTTAGGCTTTGATCATTAGTTTCAGGGCTCCGGTTTTAGGTTAAAGGGTATTGGGTCTTCTGCTTGTGTTTTGCCCACTAGTCCTGCCATTATTCTGGGTTTTAGTGGATCCAAAATCCAAAAGTTAGGAGGGTTCTAACAACACCTTGTTCCATAGAGCTCACCAATAAAGGAACATCAAGGAGATATCTGCTCGAGATGTTCTGGTGTATTTAAACTACTGGTAGAAGTTTTCTAGGGTTAGCTAAACTCAGATCAACTGTCGAGAAGTGGTAAATCTAAATAGAAAGCTACGACGGAATCCAAAAGCGAATGATTCACAATGAAGCCTCCACAACCTGAACCAGCTGGTGAACATTTGAGAGACCTGTCCACCCGTAGGAGGTACTTTAACAAAAAATCCTACAGCAGAGAATAAGACTGGAGCATTTTTAGATTTTTGCTCAAAAAACCCTATTGCGCAGACAAAGTTACAAGAACACCCCTTGTTTGAATTTTCAGCATTTTGTTAATTAACTTTTTGTGATGTATACACTGTCCAGAGCGCTGTGTAAAGATATTGTGAATGAAAGTGGTGTCATTTAGTGAAAGATAGACTAGATTGACTTAAAATCACAACGGTTTCTTTATGTGCGTCACAAGGGAACATCAACATCTCTGCTACGCTAACGTCAAACAAAGGAACAAGAGGACATTCGAGGCTTTAATCAGACAGAAGACACATCAGCCTGAACTTCTACCACTACGGACACCAATACTGTCCAACGGAAACGTGACGAGGGGCCAGAACAGTACTACGGGAAAGGTGTCGTTTAGTTCGTCTCGAACATCTTCTTCCTGTCAGCCTTGTCCTCGATGTTCTTACGCCAGTCTCCGGCTGCCTCTAAGGGCTACGGAACACAGAGAGGGACATTCAGAACACTGCTTCCTTCTGCACCATAACACGTAAAAAGGACCAGTTCTCCTCCTCCAACACTCACCTCCTCCTTGACCTCCTTCTTGACCTGTTTGAGGTTGGCCCTCAGGTCCATGTTGACGGTGTGTTTGGAGCCCAGCAGGGCCTTCAGCATGGCGTCAGCAGACATGCGCACCTTCTTCAGGGCAGGCTTCTTCACTCCAGCCAGGTCCACCACCTTGATCTTCAGGTCCTCAATCTGGGAGAGACACACGGCGGTGATGGTGCTGATGGTGATGGTTGGTGCTGGTAATGGTGCTAGGGGGTGTGGTGATGGTGCTAGTGGGTGTGGTGAAGGTGATGGGGCTGGTGATGGTGCTAGGGGGTGTGGTGATGGTGCTAGGGGGTGTGGTGATGGTGCTAGGGGGTGTGGTGATGGTGCTAGGGGGTGTGGTGATGGTGATAGGAGGTGTGGCGATGGTGCTAGGGGGTGTGGTGATGGTGCTAGGGGGTGTGGTGATGGTGCTAGGGGGTGTGGTGATGGTGCTAGGAGGTGTGGTGATGGTGCTAGGAGGTGTGGTGATGGTGCTAGGGGGTGTGGTGATGGTGCTAGGGGGTGTGGTGATGGTGCTGGGGGTGTGGTGATGGTGCTAGGGGGTGTGGTGATGGTGCTAGGGGGTGTGGTGATGGTGCTAGGGGGTGTGGTGATGGTGCTAGGGGGTGTGGTGATGGTGCTAGGGGGTGTGGTGATGGTGCTAGTGGGTGTGGTGAAGGTGATGGGGCTGGTGATGGTGCTAGGGGGTGTGGTGATGGTGCTAGGAGGTGTGGTGATGGTGCTAGGGGGTGTGGTGATGGTGCTAGGGGGTGTGGTGATGGTGCTAGGAGGTGTGGTGATGGTGCTAGGGGGTGTGGTGATGGTGCTAGGGGGTGTGGTGATGGTGCTAGGGGGTGTGGTGATGGTGCTAGGAGGTGTGGTGATGGTGCTAGGGGGTGTGGTGATGGTGCTGGGGGTGTGGTGATGGTGCTGGGGGTGTGGTGATGGTGCTGGGGGTGTGGTGATGGTGCTAGGGGGTGTGGTGATGGTGATGGAGAAGAGGGCGCGGTGATGGTGCTAGGGGGTGTGGTGATGATGCTAGGGGGTGTGGTGATGGTGCTAGGGGGTGTGGTGATGGTGCTAGGGGGTGTGGTGATGGTGCTAGGGGGTGTGGTGATGGTGATAGGGGGTGTGGTGATGGTGCTAGGGGGTGTGGTGATGGTGCTAGTGGGTGTGGTGATGGTGCTAGGGGGTGTGGTGATGGTGCTAGGGGGTGTGGTGATGGTGCTAGGGGGTGTGGTGATGGTGCTAGGGGGTGTGGTGATGGTGCTAGGGGGTGTGGTGATGGTGCTAGTGGGTGTGGTGATGATGCTAGGAGGTGTGGTGATGGTGCTAGGGGGTGTGGTGATGGTGCTAGGGGGTGTGGTGATGGTGCTAGGGGGTGTGGTGATGGTGCTAGGGGGTATGGTGATGGTGATGGAGAAGAGGGCGCGGTGATGGTGATGAAGGTGTTTTTACCTCAATGTTGGCCTTGGCCACTTTGGCCTCGGCATCGTACCTCTCCTCATCAATCCTGTCAATCAATGCCTGCAGCTTCTTGCACGTTTCCTGTTCACGCACAGAGTTGGGAGTCACCTCGAAGCCCAAGCCAGTGTAATCCTATGGAGCACTGAAGCCCAACCTAGCGCTGACCTGGATGTAGCACACAGCTCAGATAGTCCTCAATACATGTTTCCATGGTTTCATGAGACAACAGCGCTGAACTCCCTGCTGTTGGCGGGCGTTATTCTGAACGCCCGACCTGTTGTGTTGCACTCGTCATGTGGCTTTTAGCATGTTAGCACTGTTGCGATGTGGGTCACTATCATGGTCACATGCTAACATTGTGTATTTATGTAGTGTTTCAGCATGCCATTACTGGGTGGTTGGTGTGGTGTTTTCAGCATGCTAGCAGTCCACAGGAATGCGTTTTCCTAGCATGCTAACCATGTGTTAGCTAGCTTAATCTTGCTGAACTTCTGTTTTGCTTGTTTAAGCTAACATTCTAGGTCTGCCATTTCAGTGCCCGTCACCCTGCCAACGTCCCTGGGAGGAGGGCCCTCTTCTGGGGTCCTTCTCAAGGTCTCTCCTCTGGGTCTGGGGAGGTCCTCCTCTGAGTCCTTCAGGGGACTGAGGGTGAGGGGTTAAGGTGGGGTCTGAGCCCTGTGAGACTGGAGCTGTGAGGAAGGGGTTAATGGAGGTGTGCGTACCATGAGTGCGGCCTGGTCTCCACTCAGGTTGGCAGGAGGGCAGGCCTCAGCCATGTAGGCCTCCTTGGCCGCGATGTTGTCCTTCTTCTCCTGCGTCAGCCAGGCGGCGGCGATGGAGAGTATCAAGCTCTGGAGGGCAAACAAACAGCTGTTAGCCTAGCCACAGCTAGCCCAGCCCGATGAACCCACATCATCCACACTACACCATCTGTTCCGATCGGTCCATCGACCTATATATCGCACTATCTAGGGTGTCACCATTTTGTTGTGTTTTCTGAAATAAATGCACCTCGAGTGTGCAACTGATGTACAAACTATATCCCATGATGCATAGCGGTTTTCATTTCATCCAATAGAGATGGTGGCCACACTCAGGTTATTTCTGTAAGTGCGCCCTCGCAGCGGGACCTCCCAACATGCATCACGCCGTTTCAGCGACGACACGTCATGCTGACAGACTCCCGGGTCATGATCACAGTCCGGTCTCCCCTATCCTTACTCCCTAAATAGTGTACTGGGTAGTGTTCACTAGAGAGGGCATGAGGGAACAAGATGGCATCTGCTCAGATCCTGATAGAACAGCTGAGATAGACTGGCCCTGCTCCACCACTAGATGGTGCCACCAGAGTGTGATGAGGAGGAGGAGGAGGAGGGGGAGGAGGAGGAGGGGGGGGGGGAGGAGGGGAGGAGGAGGAGGGGAGGGGGAGGGGGAGGAGGAGGGGGAGGAGGCGCTCAGATGAAGTGATTCGACAGCTGTCTCTCTCTGTCTCCGCGTAGGAAGACCTATTCCTGGACTAATGAGTCCAACACATTGATGGGGGGGGGGGGGGGAAGGGGGGGGGGGGGGGGGTATCTGTTTTCCACAATTTCCTATTCAGCCATTAGGCAAACACTTTAATCCAGTGAGTACAGATCCATGTCCTAAGGAGCAGGTGGGGTTAGACAGTACAGAGACAGGTCATTAAGGAGCAGGTAGGGGTTAGACAGTACAGAGACAGGTCATTAAGGAGCAGGTAGGGGTTAGACAGTACAGAGACAGGTCATTAAGGAGCAGGTAGGGGTTAGACAGTACAGATCCATGTCCTAAGGAGCAGGTGGGGTTAGACAGTACAGAGACAGGTCATTAAGGAGCAGGTAGGGGTTAGACAGTACAGAGACAGGTCATTAAGGAGCAGGTAGGGGTTAGACAGTACAGAGACAGGTCATTAAGGAGCAGGTAGGGGTTAGACAGTACAGAGACAGGTCATTAAGGAGCAGGTAGGGGTTAGACAGTACAGAGACAGGTCATTAAGGAGCAGGTAGGGGTTAGACAGTACAGAGACAGGTCATTAAGGAGCAGGTAGGGGTTAGACAGTACAGAGACAGGTCATTAAGGAGCAGGTAGGGGTTAGACAGTACAGAGACAGGTCATTAAGGAGCAGGTAGGGGTTAGACAGTACAGAGACAGGTCATTAAGGAGCAGGTAGGGGTTAGACAGTACAGAGACAGATCATTAAGGAGCAGGTAGGGGTTAGACAGTACAGAGACAGGTCATTAAGGAGCAGGTAGGGGTTAGACAGTAGAGACAGGTCATTAAGGAGCAGGTAGGGGTTAGACAGTACAGAGACAGGTCATTAAGGAGCAGGTAGGGGTTAGACAGTACAGAGACAGGTCATTAAGGAGCAGGTAGGGGTTAGACAGTACAGAGACAGGTCATTAAGGAGCAGGTAGGGGTTAGACAGTACAGAGACAGGTCATTAAGGAGCAGGTAGGGGTTAGACAGTACAGAGACAGGTCATTAAGGAGCAGGTAGGGGTTAGACAGTACAGAGACAGGTCAGGGGTTAGACAGTACAGACAGGTCATTAAGGAGCAGGTAGGGTTAGACAGTACAGATCCATGTCCTAAGGCGCAGGTAGGGGTTAGGGGTCATCTTGCTCTAGGAGGCCTACAGGCAGGGGTCAGGGGTCATCTTGGTCTAGGAGGCCTACAGGTAGACTGTAGACATTGGGGTTCCAACCCGGAACTTCTCCGCATGGAGTAAAACACCCTGACCGCTAGACTTCCCCGGCACCCCAGCTGAGTGGGTAGGGGGGAGACCCCTGGGTCTCCCCCCTACCCCCCCCCTACCCCCTACCACCTACCCGACCCCCTAACCCTAAACTAAACTCAGAGACAGGCAGGCAGGCAGACAGGCAGACAGGCAGGCAGACAGCAGACAGACAGGTACCTTCAGGTGGTGCCTGCGGCTCGATGTCAGCTTTTTCCTTTTTGTCAGAAAAAGAAGATTGTCATGATTGGGTGAGGTCATGATTGGGTGAGGTCATGATTGGGTGAGGTCATGATTGGGTGAAGCCATGATTGGGTGAGGTCATGATTGGGTGAGGCCATGATTGGGTGAGGTCATGATTGGGTGAAGCCATGATTGGGTGAGGTCATGATTGGGTGAGGTCATGATTGGGTGAGGTCATGATTGGGTGAAGCCATGATTGGGTGAGGTCATGATTGGGTGAGGTCCTGATTGGGTGAGGTCATGATTGGGTGAAGCCATGATTGGGTAAGGTCATGATTGGGTGAGGTCATGATTGGGTGAGGTCATGATTGGGTGAGGTCATGATTGGGTGAGGTCATGATTGGGTGAGGTCATGATTGGGTGAGGTCATGATTGGGTGAGGTCATGATTGGGTTTTTATCACAAGAAACAGCGTCACTTACTCTGACATCTTGGCTGTCTGTGTGGATCCAAACCTGAAGGAAAGGAAACAAGGAGAGAAGAGAGGGGGTGAGGCGAGGAGATCAGAGTTACATCCTAAATATGACCAACACCCCGGGGACCCCGAGCTCATCAGATCTCACTGGGTGGACCACCCGTCTGTCAACACCAAGAACCTCCGGGGGTATCGTGTTCGAAACCAAACACCTGGTCACCCTACAGCACCCAGCTAACAGCACCCAGCCAACAGCCCCCAGCTAACAGCCCCCAGCTAACAGCCCCCAGCTAACAGCCCCCAGCTGACAGCCCCCAGCTGACAGCCCCCAGCTAACAGCCCCCAGCTAACAGCCCCCAGCTAACAGCCCCCAGCTAACAGCCCCCAGCTAACAGCCCCCAGCTAACAGCCCCCAGCTGACAGCACCCAGCTAACAGCCCCCAGCTGACAGCCCCCAGCTAACAGCCCCCAGCTGACAGCACCCAGCTGACAGCACCCAGCTGACAGCCCCCAGCTGACAGCCCCCAGCTAACAGCCCCCAGCTGACAGCCCCCAGCTAACAGCACCCAGCTAACAGCACCCAGCTAACAGCCCCCAGCTAACAGCCCCCAGCTAACAGCACCCAGCTAACAGCACCCAGCTGACAGCCCCCAGCTGACAGCACCCAGCTAACAGCACCCAGCTAACAGCACCCAGCTAACAGCCCCCAGCTAACAGCCCCCAGCTGACAGCACCCAGCTAACAGCACCCAGCTGACAGCACCCAGCTGACAGCACCCAGCTGACAGCACCCAGCTTTGTCACCATGGAAACGCCTGTTGAGGAACCTGAAGGTGAGCAGAGGCTCAAAGATAAGCTAGAGAAGAGAGGTCGGATTCCCTACACCCTGAATCACTACACATCTTTCATGACGTGATGATGAACATGCAGAGGAACCGTCTCAGCAGATAGCAGAACATACACCTCCTACACACAGAACCACCTTCTCTACACACAGAACCATCTCCTCAACCTACAGAACCTTCTCCTCAACCTACAGAACCATCTCTGCACACAAAACCATCTCCTCAACCTACAGAACCATCTCCTCAACCTACAGAACCATCGTCTCAACCTACAGAACCTTCTCTACACACAGAACCACCTCCTCAACCTACAGAACCATCTCTACACACAAAACCATCTCCTCAACCTACAGAACCATCTCTACACACAAAACCATCTCCTCAACCTACAGAACCATCTCTACACACAAAACCATCTCCTCAACCTACAGAACCATCTCCTCAACCTACAGAACCATCTCTACACACAAAACCATCGTCTCAACCTACAGAACCATCTCAACAGACCAAACCATCTCACACCAGAACAGAGAACCCTCTCCAAATACAAAAAACCGGACCACCATCTCAACAGACACAACTCAAACACCAGTTCTTTGTGGTCCCCGTCATTAATGTCATGCCTTGTTGTTCTCGGCCGCTGTGGTCTTCAGCTGACTGACTGAAGGTAAAGGGAACAATGTTCTGAACGGACAGGAGAACACTAGTGTAATGTGACTCCAGAAATCAGCTCATCAAAACTGAAGAGCACCCTACCGTGAACACGCAGGACCAAATAAAACTGCTACACACACTACCAAATACTTCACAATACTGCAACACAATACTTGAACACACAACAACACATACTAATACACACACATTAACACAATACTGCAACACAATACTTGAACACATACCAACACACACACACATCAACACAATACAACACAACACACACTAACGCAATACCTTAAAACACACACACACACACCCCAACACTACTGCACACAACATTGAAACACTCCAATACCCTAAGACACACACCGCAACCCAGTTAATCCACAACATCCTCCTTAACCTTATTCTCAACAGTACTTAAATGCCAGACTTCCACCCTGTACCCCAGACGCCCGATCGCTCCCCAGAACCACGAGAAGCCGGTCTCACCTTGAGGAGAAGAGGAGGAAGGACCTCGGAGATTCAGGGACACACTGAGATGGCAGCAGAGGCTCCGCTGGGTTTATATCAGATCAAATAAGGAGCTGGCTCTCCTCTTTATGGAGATGAAGCCTCCTCACACCCATGGGTCCGCCCGCGCCTGAAATATCACGGCCTCGTGCCAGCCGAGATGAACCAGATACCTCCTGGAGCGCCGCCGTGTGGGGGGGCAGAGATGGGGGAGGGGGGGTATAAGAATCAGAGCGCTGAGGAGATGGAGTCAGAGCACGGGGAGAGAGGCTGGGTCTGTATGGATGGGGGTCCAGGGTGGTCTTAATAGAAGAACACATGTAGTCCAAATGGATTTCACTTCTCAAAAGTGATTCTGAATGTCAGTGTTTCAAGGGGACAAACACTTACTTTTTGTTCTTACTTTGGTAAGTATTGATTGATTATTGATCAGTATGTCTACAT
Organism: Lota lota; assembly: GCA_026745465.1. Lineage (NCBI taxonomy): Eukaryota > Metazoa > Chordata > Actinopteri > Gadiformes > Lotidae > Lota > Lota lota. The sequence goes on along the minus strand of JACYXH010000705.1, from coordinate 1,583,585 downwards.
GCAGTGCCAATACCTTCCTCCTGTGTATTTAAGTAATCTGATCTAATCTGATCTTCAACAGGACCAGTTGTCGCTGGACCGTAAATAAGCAGTTATTAATAACAATAGCTTGTCTCTGGTCTCCATCACTAGTCTGCTGAACTCTCTCCTCTCCTTCAGTCATCTGTTCTTCCGCCTGAAGCTGCATCAGCACTTTCTATAAGCAGGGCTGTGGTCCCCAGGGTGGGGGCAGGGTGGGGGTGGGGTTGGGGGCGGGGCCAGGGTTCCCGGTTGTTCATTCAGATACAGGAGTTTCAGATCAGACACATAGACCTGTCAGCAAAACGTCTTACTGTTTGACTACTGCTGCTTCAGCAGCGGCACCTGGATGCTGATCTTATAGCTTCATTAGCATGAAGCTATTGCAAAACTCTCTCTCTCTCTCTCTCTCTCTCTCTCTCTCTCTCTCTCTCTCTCTCTCTCTCTCTCTCTCTCTCTCTCTCTCTCTCTCTCTCTCTCTCTCTCTCTCTCTCTCTCTCTCTCTCTCTCTCTCTCTCTCTCTCTCTCTCTCTCTCTCTCTCTCTCTCTCTCTCTCTCTCTCTCTCTCTCTCTCTCTCTCTAAATACGTGTGATCTTTGATGAGTGTAGTGTTTCTTGGTGAACAGCCCGGTCCTCCAGGAGCTTCTCTGGCAGCCGGGGGCCCTCTCGTTTTAAGACGATCAAATAAAATAATCTAATCCGCTAGCATCGCGTTACCGCCGCCGCTAACCCCAACAGAAATACCTTCTCAGCCCGGTTCGGCTTCAGACCGCCCCCCGTCCTGAGGACCGCGTCCCGTCCTGAGGACTGGGCCCCCCGTCCTGAGGACCGCGCCCCGCCCTGAGGACCGCCCCCCGCCCTGAGGACCGCCCCCCGTCCTGAGGACCGCGTCCCGACGGGACCGTCCTTTTATGGGAACGAAAAGTGGCAGCGCGACAGGATTCAGAAGGGCTGGTGACTCAGGACAGGAGTACACACCGTACCAGTACAGTACCAGTACAGGAGTAAACACCGTACCAGTACAGTACCAGTACAGGAGTAAACACTGTACCAGTACAGTACCAGTACAGGAGTAAACACCGTACCAGTATAGTACAGCAGCAGGACAGGAGTACACACTGTACCAGTACAGTACAGTACAGTAGCAGGACAGGAGTAAACACTGTACCAGTACAGTACCAGTACAGGAGTAAACACTGTACCAGTACAGTACCAGTACAGGAGTAAACACTGTACCAGTACAGTACCAGTACAGGAGTAAACACTGTACCAGTACAGTACAGTAGCAGGACAGGAGTACACACTGTACCAGTACAGTACAGTAGCAGGACAGGAGTACACACTGTACCAGTACAGTACCAGTACAGGAGTAAACACTGTACCAGTACAGTAGCAGGACAGGAGTACACACTGTACCAGTACAATACCAGTACAGTAGCAGGACAGTATCAGTACTACCAAGTACACAGGCCTGGGCTGACTGAAGCGCCTAGCATGCGGTTAGCGTTAGGCTAGCGCTAAATGAGGAGTTACCAGCCTAGGCTAGCATAAGTTGAGCGTTAGGTGAGGAGTGACCAGGCTAGGCTAGCATGAGTTGAGCGTTAGGTGAGGAGTGACCAGGCTAGGCTAGCATAAGTTGAGCGTTAGGTGAGGAGTGACCAGGCTAGGCTAGCATGAGTTGAGCGTTAGGTGAGGAGTGACCAGGCTAGGCTAGCATGAGTTGAGCGCTAGGTGAGGAGTGACCAGGCTAGGCTAGCATGAGTTGAGCGCTAGGTGAGGAGTGACCTGTGTTGCCCATCACTGACAGCTCCCTGTGAGGTGCAGACAGCGGCCATGTTGGAGTGTCAACCATGCAGTGTGTGTTTCCTCTGGAATGCAAAAGGTTTACGTTAGCTCCTACCATAGGAGCCCCTCTGAGTGTGTGTGTGTGTGTGTGTGTGTGTGTGTGTGTGTGTGTGTGTGTGTGTGTGTGTGTGTGTGTGTGTGTGTGTGTGTGTGTGTGTGTGTGTGTGTGTGTGTGTGTGTGTGTGTGTGTGTGTGTGTGTGTGTGTGTGTGTGTGTGTGTGTCTAACCCTGTAGAAAGGTGCACACGCATTCAAAACATGTTTTGAATGCACGTTTGTGTAACGAGGGGAAAGCGAGAGAAAGGGCGTAAGCCATAAATATCTCATGATTCATATTCTGCAAGGGAAGGTTGAGCCAACAGTCATAAATATCTAGACGACCGATACCCTGCAGACACATCTACTCTACCTTGCTAAACATGGTTGATTTATGAAACAGGATCTATAATGAGCGTAGAAGATGTAATATGAAGAGAACTGAATTCATCGCATAAATGGATTCTGCCTCACAATTGACTATTTAGTCATTTACTATATTTATATGAATCAAATGGACTAACGGTGACTTCAGAGACACTAGGGAGCAAGTCAGGTTTGGGTCATCTTGCTCAGGTGAGCCCCGAACCCAGAACCTTTCAAAGAACCCCCTAACTAGTAGACTATCCTATTTCCATTATCAACAAAAGCCCACTTTACTGAAGGAAAGGGTCTATTTGCTGTCCGGTGGACAGGCAGCACCAGGGCATGGAGTCACATCAGTTCATTGGGATGTACGCAATAAGAAAAGCTTCATCACTAAACCTCCTCACAAAACCTCCTCCAAAAGACACATGTCTCACGTCCTGGGGGTGAGACATGCAGCTATGTAACAGCTACAGTACGTACCTCTACAATCTGTCTCACCGCCGTTGGAGAGGTAGACCGCTCTGCAACCTAGTGAGGTGAGACAGCCATGTAAAGCACTGTTTGTGGGTATAACTGAACTTTTGGGCCGGGGAGATGGCTGGAATACTTTCCCATGCCCTAATAGGCTGCTTGATCCCGGGGATTGTCGGCTTTAGGAAGGGAGCTGTAATATCTCACCCGAGTGAGGAGCAGCTGCTGGGCTGGATCTCATCGGGGGATATTTATAACCTGTGGTGGCTGCCCTAGAGTACCCCGAAACACAAGACTGCTTGGAGAAAGAGGAGCGACAACACACCTGTTCTGAACCTCAACCCTTGTTAGGACACTTAACCCTCGTTAGGACACATAACCTTTGTAAGGACACTCAACCCTCGTTAGGACACATAACCTTTGTAAGGACACTCAACCCTCGTTAAGACATAACCCCTCGTTAGGACATCTACCCTCATTCATATGTTTTACTGAAAGTCGGTCTAGGACAGGCTCTGGGTAGAAAGAATTTCTATCCAAGAATCTGATATCTGGGTCAGTTGGAGAAGATTTATGTTATAGATATTATATTGTAAGTGTTTTACGAGAGCTCACCATTCCTCAAACCAAACCTCTTGCCCTCCAGCCTCCTTCAGACCTTACAGTTTTCCAGGTTCACATCCAGCCCCTTCCAGCCCTCCTCCACAGCTCACCAAGCGTCTCTGTAGGAAGAAGAAGACAAGTAGGTTGTGACGATGTTTGAAATAGCAGCCCCTAAATACCAAGAGAGTGAGGTTACTTACTTGGCTGTGGTGGAAGGCTTGAGTCCTGGTTTGATACTGAACTCTGACCCCTCATGATCACACTGCTGCTTGCTTGTTTACGTACTGCTACGTTCCTTAGAGGGACTACATGTAGGGAGTGGTGAGACGCTAGAGGGCCGCCTGTACTGCATCCCCCTTCTGGGGTCTTGAACTTAAGGTGCAACCGAACACTAAATTCAAACGGCTGGGGCAGCGCCCCCGCTGGTGGAACCATGGTACTACAACCGTTGTTTCTGACTGGTGCAAATTGGTGCCAATGACATCATCTGGTTCCATTTATAGCCAATCAGAAAGGGTTGTTGGTGCCAGCGCTGTGGACGAACATGCAGTGATTGGTTAATACTTGAATCAGAAGATATTCTGCCGCGCAGGGTGACAAGACTGGACTGCCAAACAAGGTGACCGTAAAACATTCGTTTTTAATCTCAAGAATAAAACCCAAGAACAAAACACATTGAAGAGATATTGTTCTAAAACAGTTCTTCAAATACATGACAATGTTAACCACCTTAAGAAGCCATTTAGTCTTGAATCCAAACTTTTCCGAAAACTATTTGTAAACTCGACATCAGAACCAAAAAGATTTAAAAAACAATAGATGATTTGAAAGAAAATTCAGAAAGTGTATTAACTTTGTACTTTGTAACTTTCTCACCAAATTGGCAAATTTCTTTTTTAGAAAAAGATTCAAGATTCAATTTTAGGTTCATATATAATATTGTCTTCTTTCTAAAAGGGTTAGTGGTATTCTAGAATAAACGTCTGCTCGATCCTGTCATTTCAAACAACCAATCACGTAGTTTTAACCGTCCAGCAACCAATCAGCATCTTCCATTTTAACTGTCGAACATCTTCTTCCTGTCAGACTTGTCTTCAATGTTCTTACGCCAGTCGCCCACGTCCCGAAGCTGCTTGTCCTGCAGAACAACACACACATGAGCATGGTACACACACACACACACACACACACACACACACACACACACACACACACACACACACACACACACACACACACACACACACACACACACACACACACACACACACACACACACACACACACACACACACACACACACACACACACACACACACACACCTCTGAACCTGGTCCAGACCAGAAGGTCTGAGCTGGAATGCATTCCATACGAGACACTCACCTCCTCCTTGACCTCCTTCTTGACCTGCTTGAGGTTGGACCTCAGGTCCATGTTGACGGTGTGTTTGGAGCCCAGCAGGGCCTTCAGCATGGCGTCAGCAGACATGCGTACCTTCTTCAGTTTGGGCTTCTTGAACTTCCCTCTCAGATCCACGATCTTGATGTTGAGATCTCGGACCTTGAAAAACACATGGTATAGGTTTAATATGTGTACTAGGTATGTGTTCCATGTGTACTAGCTGAGAACTAGGTGAGTACTAGGTGTGTACTATGCAAGTGAAGTAGGTGTGTACCTGGTGTGTAATATATATGTACACTAGCTGAGTACTATGTATGTACACTAGGTGTGTACTAGCTGAGTACTATGTGTGTTCACTAGGCGTGTACTAGCTGAGTGCTATGTGTTGTTCATATCTGGGAAGGGTTCCCACCTCGTTCAGAACCAGACCCAGTTTAAACTCGATGCCGTATTTTTCTTCTTCACCAAGGTTGATTTCGTCGTGGAGTGTCTGACAGAGTTCCTGTGGGCAAACAAGATGATTACTATTGTTAGTGTACTGGTTAGCTAGAGTACTGGTTAGCTAGTGTACTGGTTAGCTAGGGTACCGGTTAACTAGGGTACCGGTTAGCTAGGGTACCGGTTAGCTAGTGTACTGGTTAGCTAGTGTACTGGTTAGCTAGTGTACTGATAAGGGTATTTCGCTCCCAGCTAAAAGGTTCTGGGTTCAAACCCCAATGTTATCAGTCCACCTGTAGGCCGCCTAGAGGAAGACCAGTATGTACCTTGGTATAAAGGTACTTGGTACTGGTACCACAGTACTGTGCTGGTACTGTTTTGGTACTCTAGGAATAGGGCAGGTCCAGGTAGGGCAGTAGTACTGTGTGTGTACTATGTGCAGTATTACTGGTACTAGTACTCACTGTGAGCTCCTCTCTGGAGTAGGGCAGGTCCAGAGGAGGACAGTTGTCCTGCAGGAACTTGTCTCTCTCCTCAGCCTTCACCACGGCCTCAGCCTCCAGGAGGTCCTTGGCCACAGTCAGCATGCAGCTCTGCCATGACATCATCAGCGGCATCACATCACACTTCAAAGTAAAAGCTTCCCCTTCAAAATAAGTCAAGTCAATTATATTTGTAGAGCTCTTAATCTCAGCTCCAGTCTCATGGAGCTTCAGAGCTCCACGCTAACCCCCCCCGTCTGCCTTCAGCCTCCTGTCCACAAAGCTTAACAGTCCTTGAAACGAATAAGTAGATAAAAGCTGAAAGATGGGGAGAGAATGGATGAGGCTTCTGTCTTTACCTTCATGTTGTGCTTGCGGCTGGACGACATGCGTTTCCTGCAACACACAGTGCACAGTTAGTTCTGGACATAAGGAAGAGAAACGCCATGTTAGATGTACACAGAGTACTCACTCAGTCGCCATCTTGGATGATCCGTTTACCCCACTTCCTGTTGAAGGGAGAACATCAGTGTTGCGTTAGCATCAGTAACATTAATAACACTAGCTTGACCAAAATGCCCTCTGTACTTCTATTTTGTAATTTAGAAGACTGAATTTGTAGAGACTTAGTGATTACAGATACATGTCATTAAGGTGCAGGTAGGGGTTGGGGTAGGGTCAAATCCCTACCTGCTCCTTAGTGACCTGTCTCTGTACTGTCTAACCCCTACCTGCTCCTTAATGACCTGTCTCTCTACTGTCTAACCCCTACCTGCTCCTTAATGACCTGTCTCTGTGCTGTCTAACCCCTACCTGCTCCTTAATGACCTGTCTCTGTACTGTCTAACCCCTACCTGCTCCTTAATGACCTGTCTCTCTACTGTCTAACCCCTACCTGCTCCTTAATGACCTGTCTCTGTACTGTCTAACCCCTACCTGCTCCTTAATGACCTGTCTCTGTACTGTCCAACCCCTACTGGCTCCTTAATGACCTGTCTTAAACATCTATGGTTTTATATATGATTATGTTCTGATACAAGATCAGTGTAACTGAATACTGACCTCTTCTGGAAATCTCGCAAAAGCAATATAATTTTTTACACTATAAATCAACATGTTGCGACTGTGATTTGGTTAGCATGCGCTAGGTCAGCATTCACTAGATTAGCATCCGCTAGGCTGTTGCCATTGTTTTAGGGTTTCCGTGCAACGACATCGCTACATCCACTGTGATACTGTTGGAATCAAACCCTCCTCAACCATCCCAGTGTTAGTGCCTTGCTCCCCAGAGGACCCCAAACTCGCACCCGGACAGACGGATGCAGCTCCCCCTGTGCTGACTCTGTAACCCCAGACGACTACTGTACTTCAGGCAGGGGAGGGGGAAGATATGTAGAACAGAGGAGATATCTGGAATAGGTTGTAAATCTCCTGAGCCGCCTCAGAGGGACGGTAGATTAAATCTCTATTCCTGGAGCCACAGCTGCTGGTTCCCTTCCCACAAACAATCCATGACTTCACCAGGGGGACAAAACCCTTGAAAACACGGCTGCCTCCTCACGCCAGAGCCCAAGACGTCCGGGAACGTCGCGACGCTCCAAGAACAACACATGGCGTCTGTAAGGCTAGCCGGCCGGATAATCCCGACGACTCCTTCAACCTTGACAAGAGGTTTCCCGGAGATAGAGCCGGCCTGGGGCATTGTTATGTGTTGTGGTGGTCGTGTGGTCGGAAGGCTGGCAGTAACTCGACCCCTCGGCTTGTGAGCCTGAGCTCGCGGAGAATCCCGGAGACCGGAGAACAACCCCGGCCGGGTCCAGCTGTCCCCCCTCAGGAGGTCTTCCTCGACCGCTTTATATTCTACTGATCTCTAAAACGCACGCCGCACAAAGAAAGAATGAAGGAAAAGTGGAGCGCACATTTAGAGACACAAATCATCTTCCTTGTGGGTTAGGGTCGGGACATTTGTACCAGAGAACGACGGACGGTCGGACCAGCTGTTCTGGTCCGACCTCCTGGTCTGTCTCCTACTCTCTCCTCACAGCCCCAACGCTGCGTCCACCACGGAGACAGACCAGGAGACCCTAACCCTGAGGACCAGGGGGGGCCTGAGGACCAGGAGGGGCCTGAGGACCAGGGGGGGCCTGAGGACCAGGAGGGCCTAACCTTGAGGACCAGGGGGGGCCTGAGGACCAGGAGACCCTAACCCTGAGGACCAGGAGGGCCTGAGGACCAGGAGGGCCTGAGGACCAGGAGGGCCTGAGGACCAGGAGGGCCTGAGGACCAGGAGGGCCTGAGGACCAGGAGGGGCCTGAGGACCAGGAGGGCCTAACCTTGAGGACCAGGAGGGCCTGAGGACCAGGAGGGCCAGGAGGGCCTAACCCTGAGGACCAGGAGGGGCCTGAGGACCAGGAGGGCCTGAGGACCAGGAGGGCCTGAGGACCAGGAGACCCTAACCCTGAGGACCAGGAGGGGCCTGAGGACCAGGAGGGGCCTGAGGACCAGGAGGGCCTGAGGACCAGGAGGGCCTGAGGACCAGGAGGGCCTGAGGACCACGGGGGGGCCTGAGGACCAGGAGGGCCTGAGGACCAGGGGGGGCCTGAGGACCAGGAGGGCCTGAGGACCAGGGGGGGCCTGAGGACCAGGAGGGCCTGAGGACCAGGAGGGGCCTGAGGGCCTGAGGGCCTGAGGGCCACGGGGGGGGCGTGTAACGAGCCGGGCGTCGACCGCAGGATAAGCATCGGAGGATCAGAGGGTGTCGTCTTTCTGAGGCGTCCTGTCCTCCATCTTCAGCTACACCTAACCACTTCCCCTCCAGACAAACCCGACACGGGCCACGTCCATTATCACATCGTAGAACTAACGAGCAGACGACAACATGAAACCAGTCCTCACTACAACGGTTAGCACACAGATAACATGAAACCAGTCCTCACTACAACGGTTAGCACACAGATAACATGAAACCAGTCCTCACTACAACGGTTAGCACACAGATAACAACATGAAACCAGTCCTCACTACAACGGTTAGCACACAGATAACATGAAACCAGTCCTCACTACAACGGTTAGCACACAGATAATAACATGAAACCAGTCCTCACTACAACGGTTAGCACACAGATAATAACATGAAACCAGTCCTCACTACAACGGTTAGCACACAGATAACATGAAACCAGTCCTCACTACAACGGTTAGCACACAGATAATAACATGAAACCAGTCCTCACTACAACGGTTAGCACACACATAACATGAAACCAGTCCTCACTACAACGGTTAGCACACAGATAATAACATGAAACCAGTCCTCACTACAACGGTTAGCACACAGATAATAACATGAAACCAGTCCTCACTACAACGGTTAGCACACAGATAACATGAAACCAGTCCTCACTACAACGGTTAGCACACAGATAACATGAAACCAGTCCTCACTACAACGGTTAGCACACAGATAATAACATGAAACCAGTCCTCACTACAACGGTTGGCACACAGTTAGCGCTTTATTCTTTTATAACGGCCACACTAAACTAAAAAGTCCAGATGTTCTACGTAGCTTTAAAACAAACCGCACACTCCTTCACTTTGAGGGAGGACTGAGGGTGCACACGGCTCGCTGCCAGACGAATAAAACACACGACATCCCCCAAAAATGACAATTTCTCTTGATGACAGGAAGCCGTTTCAGCATCCGCTGGCTACAGCAACACTCACACCATGTCCCCATCAGAAAAAAACCCAACCAGCCTCCGTTCACAACCAGCCTCCGTTCACAACCAGCCTCCGTTCACAACCAGCCTCCGTTCACAACCAGCCTCCGTTCACAACCAGCCTCCATTCACAACCAGCCTCCATTCACAACCAGCCTCCGTTCACAACCAGCCTCCATTCACAACCAGCCTCCATTCACAACCAGCCTCCATTCACAACCAGCCTCCATTCACAACCAGCCTCCATTCACAACCAGCCTCCATTCACAACCAGCCACCATTCACAACAACCAGCCTCCATTCACAACCAGCCTCCATTCACAACCAGCCTCCATTCACAACCAGCCTCCATAATACTTGTTATGTTAGTGAAGTTATCGGTCAGACCGACCAACATGGAAGCATCCCGCTCGCGGAGTATCCCACCCAGGTTCAGTCTCTACGTTTAGGAGAGCAACAACAACAACAAGGTTAACCAGAGGAAACGGGCCTACCGTGTGACTGGAGAGACGAGAGACAAGGTTAACCAGAGGAAACAGGCCTACCGTGTGACTGGAGGGACGAGAGACAAGGTTAACCAGAGGAAACGGGCCTACCGTGTGACTGGAGGGACGAGAGACTGCTAAGAGACAGAACGGACACACACAGACCTACGGCGCACAAAGTATATATTGCATTCTGAGTTAGCCGCTAAATCCCCGACTTTCTCTTTATGGAGGTGGATTATGCTTCAAACCAATGGGCAGACAAGGTCATGAAATACAGTACACTGTCATCCCCCTCCCCCCCCCCCCCCCCCCCCACCCCCCCCCCCCCCCAACCCATTATAAATAACCCGCCCTTTCTTAGAACACCCTGCCAACTCCATCAGTTAAATATGGCCGCGCCCCTTCAGCCCATGTCACCGCTTCATCTCACCAGACAGAGGGGCTTAGAGACCTCCCTCTGGACCCGTCAACCGATGAGCTAACTAGCACCACGCTAACCGAGGGACAGCTAACACGTCGAGCCAGTGGGTTAGACGAATGAGGTAGGTCAACGCGTTGATGTCATGAGTTAGAGGACAGTAACGGTCCAGGTGATCAAACCCCCCCAGCCCCCCCCCAGCCTGACAGGCGGTGTCCGGAAGAAAAGGGGTTCATCAAACGAGTTCAACGGATTGGTTAAGCAGATGGGAGGAGGGCCTACCTTGGAGGGGTCTGGCCGGAGACGCCTGCGACCACATCTTGGGAGGATGAAGCTCTTGGAGGCCACCACCTGTTGAAGACCAATAGTCCCATTCGTTAGTCTGTTGAAACCATAAGATGGATCCTAGATGAGACAGGAAAGGTGACTTACCGCAGATGTTCAGTGGATGGACCTGGTTCAGGAGACTCAGAGACTAAGTCAACGATGTCCTAAACCATCAACCTCACCAGGAGGCCATTTGAAATGTCAGGGACTTTGAATTTGTTAACTGTTCAATCTTGTGTATCTAGATACATGCATTTTAATCCTTAAACTAATGCTAGTTTCAAAGGCTAAATCTGATCCCTTTAGTAGCCTACTGTCCACCCAGTAGAACAAGGTTGAGTAGGGAAGGTCAGGGTTAGGGTAGAACAGGGTAGGGTTAAGGTAGGACAGGGCTAAGGTAGAACAGGGCTATGGTAGGACAGGGTTAGGGTAGGACAGGGCTAAGGTAGGACAGGGTTAGGGTAGGACAGGGCTAAGGTAGGACAGGGTTAGGGTAGGACAGGGCTAAGGTAGGACAGGGTTGTAGGACAGGGTTGTAGGACAGGGTTAGGGTAGGACAGGGCTAAGGTAGGACAGGGTTGTAGGACAGGGTTAAGGTAGGACAGGGCAGGGTAGGACAGGGCTAGGGTAGGACAGGGTTAGGGTAGGACAGGTTAGGGTAGGACAGGTTAGGGTAGGACAGGGCTAAGGTAGGACGCATCTTTAACATATTTACTGTTATTTAAAAGCTGATTTCTACGAAGCGCATCATCACATTGTACTCCTACTCCCTCCACGTAAATATAAAGAGCTTTGATGGATTCTGAACCCTATTACACACTGGTGTAGGGTTGTTCAGAAGCTGTCTGACCAGCGGTATTTCATCTGAATATTAGCTATAACGGTATTGACACATACAGGCCCATGAAGCAGAGGTTAACCATTTATTAAATTGATTGAATATGAAAGTCTGCTCGTTCTGGGACATACACTCACTGATGTGCATCCAAGACAGCTAATAAGACGAAGCCACATAATACGACGTTAGGATCAGTTTCAGCTCGGATGGGAAGTGTTCATCATCATGATGAAGAGGACGAAGAGGGTCTAGGCCTCCGCCTCAAACATCTTCTTCCTGCCGTCCATGCCAGACTTGTCCTCGATGTTCTTACGCCAATCGCCGACATCACGCAGATCCTTATCCTTTCAGATCAGAAGCATCATCACCTTCAGGCCAGCTTTCACTCGCTAATGATGCTTTAAACCAACTACTGAACTAATTGGTAAAACACTGTTTGAGATTTTAAGTTTCAGTGCTGGATGGCAAAACAACTTTGTCTTGTACGATATCATTTCAATAATTATAATAACAAGAATAATATGAATATGAATCTTTGCTTATTGTACTGATGGCACCTTTAAAGCGTAAGTTATAGGTGCTTAACAAGACTTCAACACACAGACGGGGTCGGAACAGTGACGGACGGTCGAGCATGAGGAACATCTAAACATCTGAAGAGCTCCTCACCTCCTCCTTGACCTCCTTCTTGACCTGCTTGAGGTTGGCCCTCAGGTCCATGTTGACGGTGTGTTTGGAGCCCAGCAGGGCCTTCAGCATGGCGTCAGCAGACATGCGTACCTTCCTCAGCACCGGCTTCTTGAACTTCCCCTTCAAGTCCTGGACCTTGATGTTCAGGTCTTCAATCTGGAGGACGGACAACAGCTTTGACTCCCCAGTGGTAGTGCCTGGTGTGAATATCTATCTATCTATCTATCTATCTATCTATCTATCTATCTATCTAGTCATGCTAGCATTGAGGAGAGGAGATAAGGAGTTAGGAGATTACTTTACCTCCTTGTTGCATTTGTTGACCTTCATCTCAAGGTCATATCTCTCCTCGTCAATCCTCTCGATGCTGTGATGAATCCCTCTACACATATCCTAGAACACATAAACACACAATACTACACATCTCCTATAACACAGACACACAACACACACACTACTACACAGACACACAATACACCTCCTATAACACACACACTACTACACATCTTCTATAACACAGACACACAACACACACACACTACTACACAATACACACTACTACACACCTCCTATAACACACACACACTACTACACATCTCCTGTAACGCACAGTACACACACCTCTACACCTCCTGCAACAACACTCCTCGTCAACACAACACCACAACACAGATGAACACAACTTCAACACATCAAGAAGACCCAATCACCAAGACGCAATAAAGAGGAGCAAGGCAGGAGCAAGGCAGGGCAGAAGAGGAGGTGAACCTGCAGCTCCTGCATGGTCCTGGGGAGGGACGGGGGGGGGCAGTGCTCCTCCATGTAGCGCTGCCTCTCCTCCTCTTGCTCCTGCACCTCCTGCTCCAGGAGGTCTTTAGCGATGGCAAGCATCAAGCTCTAGGAGAGAAGGAGAAGGAGGCTCAGCTTCATGTTCCTCACACACGATGGTCTGGAGAACATGACTACCACACGATGGTCTGGAGAACATGACTACCACACGATGGTCTGGAGAACATGACTACCACACGATGGTCTGGAGAACATGACTACCACACGATGGTCTGGAGAGCATGACTACCACACGATGGTCTGGAGAACATGACTACCACACGATGGTCTGGAGAGCATGACTACCACACGATGGTCTGGAGAACATGACTACCACACGATGGTCTGGAGAACATGACTACCACACGATGGTCTGGAGAACATGACTACCACACGATGGTCTGGAGAACATGACTACCACACGATGGTCTGGAGAACATGACTACCACACGATGGTCTGGAGAACATGACTACCACACGATGGTCTGGAGAACATGACTACCACACGATGGTCTGGAGAACATGACTACCACACGATGGTCTGGGTCTGGTCAACATGACTTTACCTTGAGATGATGCTTGCGACTGGATGACATCTTCTTCCTAAAAGAAAGAAAAAGAGATTTGATATTGATGTTAAAATATAAGACTTCAGTTAAAAATATTATATTTATTAAAAAGTATAACATTTGGTATTCCATTACTGCAGTAGCTTGAGACAAAGACATCTGACTCTTTGACTTTTCATGAAACACTATCTATTGACGGAAGACATTTGGACCAACATCAAGTCTTGAGAAGAGCATGACTTACTCCGACATCTTGGCGACGTTTACTTGAACCCCTGGAAGACAGAACAACAGAACAGACAGAAGGAGAGCACAGACCGTTATGTGGGGAAAATACAAAAAGGTCCACTAGAACAGCACTGGGGCCCCTAGAACAGAACCGGGGCCACTAGAACAGAACCGGGGCCACTAGAAAAGCACTGGGGCCACTAGAACAGAACAGGGGCCACTAGAACAGAACAGGGGCCCCTAGAACAGAACCGGGGCCACTAGAACAGAACCGGGGCCACTAGAACAGAATGCAGGCCCCCAGAAGCAGCCCAGGAATGTTCCAGTCCTCTGGGGTGATGAGGACTCCACTTAGAGGCAACTCAACACCAACTCCTCCCTCAGCATCTTGCTCAGAGGAACTCCACCAGCTCAACCTGGGGCCAGCTCTCAAGATCCCCCCCCCCCCCCCCCAGATGTCCAAAGGACTCTGTCTTCTAGGGGGATTATCAGCCCCCGGTGGGACACACACACACACACACACACACACACACACACACACACACACACACACACACACACACACACACACACACACACACACACACACACACACACACACACACACACACACACACACACACACACACACACACACACACTAAATTAAACTCCCATAATGCACCTCAAATCACCACCCATTGTGGCTCTAACGGGGCCAAACCCAAACCCCTCTTCAGTCCTAGAACTAACTTCACCTTGACTTTCATTAGGTCCTATTAACTTAATATAATATAAATTGTAGCATCTAAACTATAAACTGTAACCTAAATATTGATAATATTATAAGTCATTTCTGTAAAAATCGATCTTGAAAATTGACCTGTGATATGTTTCATGTGAATTTTATTAGCTTTAACATGATTGTTTAAACTGTGATAGCTCTTATAATAACAGTCAGGCTAATATCAGATTGGTAATATTATATTAGTACCAATATCTTATCCATTGGCTGGAATGTGTCACTTGCTAATCCCTCCCCAGGTATTTCATGTAGAGAAAGGTTCCCGCGAAGAAGACAGTGTTTACATACAGAGCCATAGAGTTAGTTATGATTCATGTTTTCTATGCATTTTAAGACATCTGAATAACATTCATTTAAACATGAAATACTTGGACAGATAATTGTTTAACTTTATTCAAGTTGCCTTAGATTTATACTTTATCAATACATTGCACATTGATCTGGGTTACTTCTTCACATCATCAACGATGCAACCGCAAAGCCAGCGTCGACTGGAACTACTACAGCTACTAAACCTACACCTACGTACATCCTATCTGGGTGGAGTTAGACTCCTACATCCATCCTACCGCCTACGTGGGTTAGCCTCCTACATCCTATCTGGGTGGAGTTGGACTCCTACATCCATCCTACCGCCTACGTGGGTTAGCCTCCTACATCCTATCCGGGTGGAGTTGGACTCCTAATTCCATCCTACCGCCTACGTGGGTTAGCCTCCTACATCCTATCCGGGTGGAGTTCTACATCTGTGTGCAGAGGAAGGTGTAACAGATGACGGAGAAGCAGAGGAACCTCACCTGGTGTAGATCTGAATGTCAGGAAGTGGAGCGCGGCTGTGAGGCTGGAGGAGTGACGGAGGAAGAAGCTCAGCTAGGTATTTATGACCTCCCCGCGTGCCCGGCAACTCCATCACCTAGTGGCCCCGCCCAGAGCCTCCGACCGTATCGGACCCCCACCCGGTAAAAATAGCCTTTCCTTCCCCATTAGCCAGCCTCCGCCCAGCCGGTGCAGGAGCTGGTCCTCTGTGGGTTGCTTGGGGGTCAGGATGTTGTGGAGCCCAGACTCGGGGCTCAAAGGACCCCTTTAAATACTTTAACTTAAGACAATGGTTGGTGATCTAGTGGATCTGTGGATGGATCACTAGATCACCAACCCTGGTTGTTCTGTTACATTATAGTTCTCTACTCTAAGAGATGGAGACAACAGGGGGGTTAATAATAGTTATGGTGAGAGAATATCATTATTTCAAAGTGGTCTAACGGGGGGGTCTGGTGAGAGATGGATCCCGACAGCGGCTGCTAGCCGAGGGGAGGAGGAGGAGGAGGAGGAGGTGGAGGAGGTGGAGGAGGCGTGGCTGGGCCCAACGCAGACATTAAAACACTTCAACAAGTGACCTCAGCCTGCGTCACACGGAGTAGGACCCAAATCAAACCGAAGCCTGATCTTTAAACCATCAATGGTTCAATGATGGCGTACTTTTAGTGTTGCTATATATTTAGCATAGTCCTTTAGTTATGTGTTCATGTTTCAGAGACTGCCATGGTAGTTGAACTTACCTGTTGCGCCCCTACTTTCCTCCTAACCCTGCCTGGAGGAAGAGCTCTCTTCTGGGTTCCTTCAAAAGGTTTCCAACAGTACAGGTTCGAGTTCTACCAGATCAGCATAAAGGTTAGAGTACTACCAGATGAGAGTACTGATAGGTTTGAGTACACGGCCACATGTTCAGTACTATAGTGGGTAGTACTGACTGGATGAAAGCCTGAATGTTGGCTATTTTTTATAAAGATTCAACATCTTGATCACGATCAAGACATCGCAGATAAAAATGTAATGTAGAAGTTAAATAAGGGAAAGGGATTCTTGACGTTTCGCACTTCATTTTATATATAGTTTTCAATTAGTAATAGTTAACAAAACATTTGAGTAAACAAAACAGTCACTAGAGTTTCACAGTACATCTGCAGGGTGGACTAGAAAACAGACACCTCACACGTTTCACACGGCATTCGTTGAAAACATTCGGCCCACTATGAGTTCACCTGAGAGACTTGCTAGAAAATATCATGTGTTTAACAACAACAACAACAACAACAACCAGCCATCTACAGCAACCGCAGGACCACCGAGAACACACGTCATGTAGCGCCATGGAAATCATATTCAATAATCAAAAGCACCAAACTGAAAAGCTGCAATAAAATCACTTAATTACAAGTCCAATTGAAAACACTTACACAAATAGTGGAAAATATCAAAGTCAATGCCCATGAAATGCATACAGAGTGTGCAAATATCACCTTACCGTCGCGCGGGACTGCTTCGCCCGAAGGCACCGTGCGTGTAGCTCCATCTGGAGCCACTTGAGAAAGTCTCCACACCATTTCATCATACAATCACCACTAGGTCCTCACTAGGTCCCCACTAACAGTCCTACCAAGTCCTCACTAGGTCCTCACTAGGTCCCCACTAACACTCCCACCAAGTCCTCACTAGGTCCCCACTAACAGTCCTACCAAGTCCTCACTAGGTCCCCACTAACAGTCCTACCAAGTCCTCACTAGGTCCCCACTAACAGTCCTACCAAGTCCGCACTAGGTCCCCACTAACACTCCCACCAAGTCCTCACTAGGTCCCCACTAACACGCCCACCAAGTCCTCACTAGGTCCCCACTAACACTCCCACCAAGTCCTCACTAGGTCCCCACTAACAGTCCTACCAAGTCCTCACTAGGTCCCCACTAACACTCCTACCAAGTCCTCACTAGGTCCCCACTAACAGTCCTACCAAGTCCTCACTAGGTCCCCACTAGGTCCTCACTAGGTCCCCACTAGGTCCCCACTAACACTCCCACCAAGTCCTCACTAGGACCCCACTAACACTCCCACCAAGTCCTCACTAGGTCTCAACTTAGTCCTCACACACTCCCAACTAAGTTACCACACTCCCTACTATGTCCCAGCTAAGTCCTCACTAAGTCCCAAGAGACATGCGTAGCATTGAGACAACCTTTCAGTTAGCTTAATAACCTTAAGGTTACCTCAACAAACGTTAGGGTACACGTTTTAGACAACACATTCCCCCAAAGTCACAGACGACATTGTAAAATAAATGTCCACTGAACCACAGCCGATAAAAGGTCATCCATTTCAATTTGTCCAGTCTTACCTCCCAGTTAGGGTTAGGGGATCCTACACCTGTTTAAAAAGGCTAATAGTGTTATACTTTAAATCATATTATAATCCACCTGGGCCATGGTCAGAATTGATAATTTGGGATTTTGGATGAGGTTGAGGGCTACAGGCTGCCCAGCCAACCAGGGCTGCTAACGCACGCTAGAGCATGAGGTACTTATCCAGCGCCATCAGCCTCACCAGCCTCTCCAGACATCCTCACCAGCCTCTCCAGACATCCTCACCAGCCTCTCCAGACATCCTCAGCAGACATCCTCACCAGCCTCTCCAGACATCCTCACCAGCCTCTCCAGACATCCTCACCAGCCTCTCCAGACATCCTCACCAGCCTCTCCAGACATCCTCAGCAGACATCCTCACCAGCCTCTCCAGACATCCTCACCAGCCTCTCCAGACATCCTCACCAGCCTCTCCAGACATCCTCACCAGCCTCTCCAGACATCAATCAATCTGTGATGACACAATCCAGGTTACCCAGGGTGTGCCATCTTGTTTTGTTACATCATTAAGGATGATATATATTACACCATTATCAAAAGAAAAACTAAACCGTGTGCACTTGGACATCCCTGCAACTCATCTTGGAGCAGTATCCCTGAAGCCTAGCGATGTGCTCCTTCCTCACCTTCATCATCCTCACACCCCATGGGTGAGCCTAACTGGGAAGAGGGACTGGGGTGAAGCGTTTAAAAGCAATGCTTGTGCAAACTTAATTCTTGCAATAGATGGCTGTCAGAGTTTATAAATAGTTTAGAGACAAGTTAAAGACGGAAGAGTCCACACTAAAGAGAACAAGGTTCACATCGATGTGGTTTCTGGAAGAAGAAGGATTCTCTTCTCTGGAAGAGCAGTTCATGTTCTTTCATTTTTTTCTTTGTAATCAGGCCCCGTCGTGGGCAGCTCCCTGGGGTCCTTCCAAAGCCTCCCACCCTGTAGTGACATCAACAGTCTCCTGAGTTCCACTGATATTAAACACAGAGCACATCACGCCAAAGACATGTTTACCACAGAGCCCGAGAACAGCGACCACGACAAGCCTATTGCATGTCTTCTCCCCTGGTGAGTGGTGAGGAGGAGCAGGAGGAGCAGGAGGAAAAGGAGGAGTGACATGTTGCAGGTTACACTTGGCCAATCACAACAACGATCACCGTACGCAAGCACAAACACCCACGTTGACCGTAAGCCGGCTAGTCAGCAAGGAGGTGGTCGTTGGGAGGAGAACCAGGAGGAGTCAGGTCCAGGCCAGCCTCCGGGAGAGGGCCTGTTTGAAGCCCTCGGGGGCCATGCCCCCCCCGGGGTGCAGGGCCCGCTCCAGCGCCACCAGGACGTCCTGGTGGCGCTCCCTGATGTTGAGGGGGTGTCGTGAGCGCAGCAGCTCGTAGGCGGGCAGCAGCCTCATGTGGTGCTTCACCATCAGGTACTGGATGACCACGGTGGGCGCCAGCGAGGACCCGTCCCCACAGTGCACCAGCACCCGCTTCCTCCGCTCCGCCGACGCCTCCATGCACCCGTTGATGTCCTGGAAGCAGCGCTGCTGCAGGGTGGGCGCGTCGCCCGGCGCCAGCTCCATGTCCACCTTGAGGCGGGACCAGGAGTGGCGCGCGCGGCGCGAGCAGGTGCAGGGGATCAGGCTGAGGGCGGGGCTGCCGCTGGTGTCGATGACGCTGTCGATGTTGTTCCTGCAGAGCGCGCGGCCGCTGTACGCCGCGTTCAGGTTCCCCACGTAGATGTAGTCCGTCACCTTGGAGATGACCGGCTCCGAGTACTGGACCTGCTCGCCCGGGGCCCCCGTGGCCCCGGGGGGTTGGGGGGGGGCGGGGTCAGGGGCCCGCCGGCTGTAGTTGCGGAGCTTGGTGGAGCCGGAGCGGGACGGGGGGTTGGAGTCCGACTCGGAGCTGCTGTTCCAGGGCGGGGAGAAGAGGGAGAAGCGGCCGGAGGACTTGGTCCGGTGCAGGACCTCCACGGGGCTGGACCCCGCCGCGCAGAACAGAGACGCCCGCTCCAGGGAGCCCGTGCTGCTGGCCGCCCCCACGCTGTGGGCCTGCTCCATCTGGAACAGGAAGGACAACATCTCATCCTGGTCCCTTTAGTCCAGCGTGGTACCAGCAGAACCACCTCTAACCGACGTGGTACCAGTAGAACGGTACCAGCAGAACCACCTCTAACCGACGTGGTACCAGTAGAACGGTACCAGCAGAACCACCTCTAACCGACGTGGTACCAGTAGAACGGTACCAGCAGAACCACCTCTAACCGACGTGGTACCAGTAGAACGGTACCAGCAGAACCACCTCTAACCGACGTGGTACCAGTAGAACGGTACCAGCAGAACCACCTCTAACCGACGTGGTACCAGTAGAACGGTACCTGAAGTGCCTGCCTGACTGACCGTGAGTGTGAGTGTGAGTGTGAGTGTGTGTGTGTGTGTGTGTGTGTGTCTCTACCTGGGCCTTCAGGTTGTTCCTCCACTCCAGGGAGTCCAGGGCCCGGAAGCGTCCGCTGCTGTCGGAGGACACCGAGAGGCACAGGGGCCGGTGTGGCCGCGGGGGCCGGGGGTGCAGCTGGGGGGGCAGCGCCATGGCAACAGGGCCCGGATCCGCCGGCTCAGTCCTGCTCATCATCAGGTCCGGGCAGGAGCCTGGCATGGAAGGGTGGGGGGGGGGGGCGTTAGAATACTGCCTTCTCATTGGGCGAGAGGTCACTGGTTTGCGGCCAACCAGAGACCAGCCCATCGGCAACGAGTTGGGATTTAGATTATATAACATTAGAATGTGAGTGTACAGAGAGTTGGGTTAGGGTTAGAGGTCAAACATACCAGCACATTCTGAGGGGATCTGCAGAGTCCGGTTGGTCCTGAGGATGTTGGAGAGATTATAGGCGACGGCTGTCGCAGAGAAACACCTTACAGTTACTTTCCCATTGCATGTAAATTCAGACACCAAGGATTGAAACGAACGGAAAAGACTCGTCTTACCAACTCTGCCATTGTGCTTGAGGAACGGCTTTTTATCCAACGTCACGTCTTTA
The DNA here is from genome assembly GCA_026745465.1 of Lota lota. Lineage (NCBI taxonomy): Eukaryota > Metazoa > Chordata > Actinopteri > Gadiformes > Lotidae > Lota > Lota lota. Next base: position 1,562,809 of record JACYXH010000705.1, on the reverse strand, counting down.
TTCCACTCCCCCGCCGCCTCCATCGTGCTGTTGGTCAGAGACACACACTATTCAACATGTTTCCTTTCACAACCAAGCGAACCCTTTCACTTGCAATACTGGTGCGGACACGGGAACCCTGGAAGTGAATTTCAAACAGGTCACACTTGAACGCTGCATCGCCGTGGTGGTGCGTTCAAGTCACTTGGAAAATCAACCAACCACTGCTGCACAGAGATGTGTTCAAACTCTTGTTTAAAAACACACTTTGGCTCGGTTCATCACATCAGACCACAGATAAATGTTATAAATAGCCCACCGCGTTGGCAACACTAGCATACAGAGCTAGCTTCATTGCTAGCATTGAATCATTCATTCAAGGGGTCCGCAACAACAACAGCTCTACGCGACTCCACTAGCATCGAGTCACGGTCCTGTCCATCCCGACCAGAGGCAGGCACCCAAGGCGAGACCGCTTGGACCCAGACCACGACGACGACGCCACGACATCACGCTATGGGACCTCAGCAGAGAGCCGCCGTGTGTTCGCTAGCGTCTACGTCTCAACGCGGCTAGCTGCCCACTGACCTCAGGCCGCCTCGTCCGCATGGTTCCGCTCGGCTCCGACAACATACAGCTCACTGACGGACGCGACCCGACGTCCGGGTGGACCAATTGGCGGGGCCCGAGCTTAAATCAGAGCTGCTCGCCATCACGTCGCCGCTGGGTGAGCTGCATGACGTCACGGGGTTGGCCCGGTGGGAGGGGCTAAACTTGTAGTCCATCTACTTTCACTTAATCACGCAATGCTGTTTAACAGTTCAACCATTCCAAAGTGACCGATATTGCAAATGCATGAAACAGTCGTAATTTCGGTTGCATTATATCCAGAATTTGACGTCAACTCTCAAAATCAATAAGTTGTTTTGAACACAGCGATGTTTTCCACCACAAGAGCAACGGTTCAACAACGAACAAAATCCGAGTGCTTAAAGTTAAGTCAGTTGTTTATAATCCAATCAAAATGTAAGACGTTGCTGCACCAAGTTGATCTATTTCATATAATGACTCATTTAAGTAGGCCTACGTTTCGTGTGTTTCTATAGTTCAATAAAAAGGCTCATGTCTAGAATGTGAATCACAAACCTTTGTGCATTTAGCGGATGGATGGTTCCTGGCCTACCTTGCGTCCTGTCGGAAGGCTGAATGAGAGCTCATTAGTGGTGCTGATGCTGAGAAGATGCTCTGGGTGTCAAGGTAACACCTCTGATGTCACTGCTCTCCATAACGACCAGAAAGCGCATCTCTGGCCGTCGTCATCAATAAAAAACCCGTAGGAAGTTCATTACGAGTGGAGGATAACAATTAAGGTAGAAAAAACGACCAGTACTCAAATCTACACTCTTGTTTGAATTGTAATCTCTTCTTTTATTTTCTAATCAACAAGTTCTGCTGTGTCACCCGCGTTTCCTGTCTGTAATTTAAATAAAGCACATCTTCATTTATTATAAGGCCACATTTTATGTTGTCTACGAGAATAATTATATTAATTAATTCAGACCTTGAGACTTTAAACAACATATTTGCAAATTAAATGTATATATATACTCCAGGGTGTATATATTTATGGAGGATAGAGGGTGGGTGTTAAAGCATTTCAAAAAGCCTCCTCGAGGTGCGTACATCCTCAATATCCCCTGGACCTGCATCAACATATTTCATGTGCCTCCTCCCTGGTTATTAAGACACGGTGAGATCAACTTATTCACCCTGGAGGAACACGCTGGTGTTGTGTAACAAGGTCTGGGCTCACGAACCACACAGACCCCTGAGAGCTGACGAGAGAGAGAGAGAGAGCTGACGAGAGAGAGAGATGACGAGAGAGAGAGAGAGAGCTGACGAGAGAGAGCTGACGAGAGAGAGAGAGAGCTGACGAGAGAGAGAGATGACGAGAGAGAGAGAGAGCTGACGAGAGAGAGCTGACGAGAGAGAGAGCTGACGAGAGAGAGAGATGACGAGAGAGAGAGAGAGAGCTGACGAGAGAGAGCTGACGAGAGAGAGCTGACGAGAGAGAGAGAGAGCTGACGAGAGAGAGAGAGAGAGAGAGAGCTGACGAGAGAGAGAGAGAGAGAGAGAGAGAGAGAGAGAGAGAGAGAGAGAGAGAGAGGATTCTGACTGTGATTTAATATACATACTCAACCACTTCCTGTAAGGACATCGACTTCCTGCTGCCATGGAGTATTGCAAAATGAAGTGATATCTGCCGCTTTTGGGATAGCACAATATATTTAATACAGGGTGTAAATATGACAAACAGCCCAGTTTTTTATCTTAACATTTGAATATATAATATTGAATCGATATAATCCAAACGGAGTGATGCTGTTGGTGCTATATGTTACGGGACAGGAGTTCACCGTGGATTAGAGAGAGAAACTGTGAGTGTGCTCTTCTGCTTTCTGCAGAACAACCCGGTGGATCCCAGCCAGCAAGGCGTAGGGACGGCCTGGAGATGAGCGCTCAGTTCCCAGCCAGCAAGGCGTAGCGACGGCCTGGATCTGAGCGCTCAGATCCCAGCCAGCAAGGCGTAGCGACGGCCTGGATCTGAGCGCTCAGATCCCAGCCAGCAAGGCGTAGCGACGGCCTGGATCTGAGCGCTCAGATCCCAGCCAGCAAGGCGTAGCGACGGCCTGGATCTGAGCGCTTAGATCCCAGCCAGCAAGGCGTAGCGACGGCCTGGATCTGAGCGCTCAGATCCCAGCCAGCAAGGCGTAGCGACGGCCTGGATCTGAGCGCTTAGATCCCAGCCAGCAAGGCGTAGCGACGGCCTGGATCTGAGCGCTCAGATCCCAGACACCGGATCCTCCCGTCCCCTCTCCCGGACTGTGGCATCACAGAGAGCCTACACGCCCACAGTCCAGACTCTTCTCAGGTGTGGAACGAGCTCCCTAGATAGCTACAGTCTGCAGAACCCCCCCCCCCCCCCCACCACCCCCCCCCCCACCCCATCTTCAAGAAACATATCTTCTCAGAACACTGGAAGTGCACTCATCTCCTGCTCTCCTAGCATGAGTAGTTAGTTTAAATCTGATCGCCCTGGTGCTGATTCAGCTACTCCCACCAGGTTCTATGTGTCTATACCGACGTATGCTTTGAGTGTCCGCAGCCTGGGCTGATTAAAAGTGTGCTGAATGGCCAGACGGTGGAGGAGTGGAGGGGGAGGAAGGCCCCGCCGTGCTCAGTGGTGCCTGCTGATCATCTTGGGCAGGGCGAGCTTCTTCTTGAGGACCAGGGTGGCGTTGACCTGTTCCGCCGTCAGCAGAGTGTGCCACTGGCCCACGGGCCTCCGCGGGTTGGACAGCATGTCGGCCCAGTGCAGCAGCTGGTTCCCCGTGGCGTCCGAGCCCAGGAAGATCTTCCCCATGGCGTCGTTCCGGGTCACCGCGTCGTGGTCCCACACGGAGATCACCAGGTGCACCCGCTGGGTCACATGGTGCAACAGATCCTTACTACCAACCCTGAGCGCGTCAGCCTCCTTAACCCTGACCATCGCCTTAACCCTGACCATCGCCATAACCCTGACCATCGCCATAACCCTGACCATCGCCATAACCCTGACCATCGCCATAACCCTGACCATCGCCTTAACCCTGACCATCGCCATAACCCTGACCATCGCCATAACCCTGACCATCGCCATAACCCTGACCATCGCCTTAACCCTGACCATCGCCATAACCCTGACCATCGCCATAACCCTGACCATCGCCTTAACCCTGACCATCGCCATAACCCTGACCATCGCCATAACCCTGACCATCGCCTTAACCCTGACCATCGCCATAACCCTGACCATCGCCATAACCCTGACCACATCAGCTTCCTTAACTGAACCATCGCCATAACCCTGAACCCAAAACTCCAACCATAAACCCTAAACACTAAACCCCAACCCTTAACCCTAACTGCAAAACCTAAACCCAACCCTGAGCCCAAATCCCTAACAACCAACACTGAAAGGACTTGGACCCCAGGTTAAGGGCGGACGTTGTCTATGTCCAGAGGAAAATTAGCCATGATCTTTGCTCAACTCACCCCCTCTCGTGGCATACACAGGTTCTGAAATTGGACATTTGGCGAGCCATTGACATGCATCCTATTCCCAACGATTGGTTAGCATCTCCCATAGCTGTATCTTTGTTTGTAAGTCAACACATGCGAACTGCCCGAATGTTTGTATTCTGTGTTTGCAGCTATGGGAGCTGCTAAACACTCGTTTGAAGGAAATGGACGGCAATGACTCGTCAACTGCCCAATCCCGGAACCTTGCATGCACCAGGAGAGAGGGTGAGTTGAACAAATCATGGCTGATTTACATCTGGACATAGACAACCTGAGGTCTAAGCAAACCAGCCCAATCCTTTAACCCTAACACCTAAACTTAACCATCTCTAACCTGCTGAACACAATGCCTTGAGCGAGCTGTGATGTAGACGTGTGTGATGTAGACACGTGATATAGATGTGTGATGTAGACGTGTGTGATGTAGACACGTGATGTAGATGTGTGATGTAGATGTGTGTGATGTAGATGTGTGATGTGTGGTGTAGATGTGTGATGTAGATGTGTGATGTAGTTGTGTGATGTAGTTGTGTGATGTAGACGTGTGTGATGTAGTTGTGTGATGTGTGGTGTAGACGTGTGTGATGTAGCTGTGTGATGTAGAGGTGTGATGTAGATGTAGATGATGTAGATGTGTGGTGTAGACGTGTGTGATGTAGTTGTGTGATGTGTGGTGTAGACGTGTGTGATGTAGATGTGTGATGTAGAGGTGTGATGTAGATGTAGATTATGTAGATGATGTAGATGTGTGTGATGTAGAGGTGTGATGTAGATGTAGTTGTGTGATGTGTGGTGTAGACGTGTGGGCTGTCTTGCCGTGTTTCAGCCATGTTGTCGTACCTGGATGTGGTCGAAGGGGACGTCGAAGGTGAAGGACTCGTTGAAGTAGGGATTCAAGGTCTTCTTCTTGATCGAAGTCTTCTTCTTCTTCCACTTCCTCTTGTCCAGAGCCAGCTGGATCTTCACGTACGGGTCTGCACACAAACAACAGCTTCAACCCTACCGTGGACAGAGTCTCCCGCTCAGAACCAGGACTTTAACGTCTCAGGCTACTTGGGGAATCTGGGTCCTGACCGCTTTTGGACGGGTTTGGACCCCAAATGCAGAATATTTGTACGACATTATTCTATTGAGAAGAAGGATAAGGTGTAGAGGAAGACTAGTCACATTACATTAGTCCTTATCTGATGTAACTTCCTGTCTGACCTGAGGTTCCTCCGTGGTCCATGCTCTTCAGGTTCTTGGCCTCTAGAATGACCACCGTCAGCCGCCCCCCCGCTGGGACGTAGCGCAGAGAGATGCAGATCTCCCCTAGGTCTTCAGGCTGACCACACACACACACACACACACACACTTTGTTTACCTCCCGCTGGGATTCTGATTAGCCAATTACAAGACATTTCAAAATCGACGATGTAGTGGTGACATCACAAGTGGGAGTGTCCACCCAGATGTACGGTGGACAGGCCAGTCTACCAGTCAGTACAGTCCACTGGGTAGACTGGTAGGCTGATCCATCCATCATACATCTGGGGTTATTTTGGGGTAATGACTGGACTGACTGGACTGAGGGTCTGGACTGAGGGGTCAAGGTCAGGGTCTGGACTAAAGGTCAAGGTCAGGCTCTGGACTGGGGGTCAGGGTCTAGACTGAGGGTCAGGGTCTAGACTGAGGGTAAGGGTCTAAACTGGGGGTCAGGGTTTAGACTGAGGGTAAGGGTCTAGACTGAGGGTCAGGGTCTAGACTGGGGGTCAGGGTCTAGACTGGGGGTCAGGGTCTAGACGGGGGGTCAGGGTTTGGACTGGGGGTCAGGGTCTAGACTGAGGGTAAGGGTCTAGACTGAGGGTAAGGGTCTAGACTGGGGGTCAGGGTCTAGACGGGGGGGTCAGGGTCTAGACTGGGGGTCAGGGTCTAGACAGGGGGTCAGGGTCTGACTGACCTCACACTTGAGCGGCTCGCTGAGGGCCTGCCACTCCTCGATCACGTGGTTCCAGTCCATGGAGCTGAGGTCCACTCGCAGCTCGCCGATGACGTCGTGTTTGGTGAACCTGTTGAAGTCGAACACCTGCATGACCACCTCGGACGCCTCCAGCACGCTCTTCATCACCTGGGGGAACACACACCTCAGTCGCCGGCCGTCACCTGCTACATGTGCTAAACTGTGTTTGTTTTATGAGGACTCCTCCTTAGCCTTGTTTGGTTTCTTAGGTACCATATGTACCTTGGAGTGTTACACTGGAATATTACAGTAATGATGCATTCTATCCGAAGTCCACAACCAAGAGCTGAACCCGAAGCTCATCAGGGGGGCGTGGACTCACCTGGAAGGTGAAGAGTTCGTTGAAGACGGGGGTGAGCGTGTTGCGGTGCACCTTGGTCTCGAAGGTCTTGGTCTTGCTGGGGCAGATGTAGACCTTCACGTACGGGTCTGACGTCCCCCCCAGGTCCATGGCTAACAGCTCTGCTGCCTGCTTGATGCCCACCGTCAGCTGCGAGGACAGGAAGAGGAATGAGATACCTGGCAGACAGGAAGTACATACCGGGCAGACAGGAAGTAGATACACAGGAAGACAGGAGACAGATGCCCAGCACACAGGAAGTACATACCGGGCGGACAGGAAGTAGATACACAGGAAGACAGGAGACAGATGCCCAGCACACAGGAAGTACATACCGGGCAGACAGAAAGTAGATACACAGGAAGACAGGAGACAGATGCCCAGCACACAGGAAGTATATACCCAGCAGACAGGAAGTAGATACACAGGAAGACAGGGGACAGATACCCAGCACACAGGAAGTATATACCCAGCAGACAGGAAGTAGATACACAGGAAGACAGTTGACAGATACCCAGCATACAGGAAGTACATACCCAGCAGACAGGAAGTATATACCCACAGGAAGTATGTACACAGCAGACATACAGTAGGTATCCTGCAGACCGGAAGTAGAAACCCAGGAAGAACCCATGAAGACAGGAAGCAGATACCCATCAGACACAAAGTAGATAGTAGAATCATCAACACCCTGATGTTAGGAGGGAATATTGATGGGTGGGAGGGGCTTGAAGGTGTAACCATGGTAACGCTTACCTCGGTCTTGGCGGCGTTGTACTCCAGAGAGTACAGCAGCTTCCCTCGCATCTTCTGGGTGGAGCCATACCGAGCGTCATCACCGCTGGAGCCCACCTGGCAGAACACACACATCCAAATAACTACACAACACGATAACACACATCACAATAACTACACAATAACAACATGAAAGAACATACCGTCCACCACACCACACTACAAAACATAACGCAGCAAAAACACAACAAAATCGGGACTTGTTAGCGGAGTGTCCAGCAGGGGGCGGTCTCTCACCAGAGCTGCTCCGGACGCCCCCTTCAGCCCTTTGAGGTCCACCTGGTCCTTCTTCTTCCTCTTCTTGGCCTTCTTCCTCTTGCAGTGGCAGCAGATGCAGAGGCAGATGATGAGCAGGACCACCAGCCCCCCTGCTGCCAGGATGGCGTAGAGGACCCAGGGCGGAACTACAGCCCCCGGTGGACATGGAGGGTACAGCGGGTTAACACACATTCAAACACTAGAACCACGCATCTTAGAAGAAGTGTGTTGGTGTGTGACCAGGTGTGTGTTGGTGTGTGACCAGGTGTGTGTTGGTGTGTGACCAGGTGTGTGACCAGGTGTGTGTTGGTGTGTGACCAGGTGTGTGTGACCAGGTGTGTGTCTGGTGTGTGACCAGATGTGTGACCAGGTGTGTGTTGGTGTGTGGCCAGGTGTGTGACCAGGTGTGTGACCAGATGTGTGACCAGGTGTGTGTTGGTGCGTGACCAGGTGTGTGTTGGTGTGTGACCAGATGTGTGACCAGGTGTGTGTTGGTGTGTGGCCAGGTGTGTGACCAGGTGTGTGACCAGGTGTGTGTTGGTGTGTGACCAGATGTGTGACCAGGTGTGTGTTGGTGTGTAGCCAGGTGTGTGACCAGGTGTGTGACCAGGTGTGTGTTGGTGCGTGGCCAGGTGAGGGACATGGTTTACTTACAGGGAAGGTCATTCAGTATTTGGTCGATGAAGCCAGGCGTGGCGGTGGTGGAGTTGGGGGGTAGCTGTGTGCTGATGGTCAGGGGGGAGGGGGTAGTTGGTGTACTATTCTTCATGGTTACGTTCTGGAAAACAAACAAACATGAACCGGACAGTGATACCAGAATTGGCCACTCGGAAACGTTTGCCTTGACTAGGGGGTGTAGGGGGTTGGTCTGTGCAATGCAGACGACATTTCTACCAATGCGGAGGGCTTGTGCGTTCCATGCGCTGTAGACATGAGTTTCTGACCCACTGCCCCCTAGAGTTTGGGAGGCAGTCCGTTTGAACACAGTGGATAGAAGCTCAAATCGCTTGCTCGTCATGATTCTGTCTCGCGTCTGAACGCCTTTAGGGTTGTACTTCCAGCTCTAGTGGAGGGAGACAGTATGTAGCAAACTCCACTGCCACACTCCACCTAGGTGGCTGCCATACGCCACCTAGGTGACTTTCCTCAGGCTCCTCCAAACAAATGGACACAGGGTGGTGATGTTGAAAGACCGGTTTTTTGTAAAGGTTGAGTAGGATGCCACAGACAGCTGGTGCTCCATGCTGCCATGTAGGAGATCTCTCCCTGAGTGTGTGCAGTGATGGCTGGTTTAACCTGTGCACACTGATTGCTCAATGTGCAACAGGTGTGCAGCCTCACCCAGCTCCAGACTCCAATCAGTCTGACTCGGGCCAGGTGAGGCTGCTTCAACCAGCCGTCATCCACACACACTCCCACAAAGTATTACCCAGAATGGGGTTAATGGTTTGGGTTTAATGGGTTTTACGTTACTCAGCAGATAGAGCGAGACACCTCCCACTGCCAGGGTGAGCAGCTGTATTCCTTCGAGGCTCCACACTCTGTACTGGGTGTTGTCGTGACACTCCTTCGTGATGTAACATCCTGTGTGGCTCCCCGCGGCGGAAGCCTTGTTGAGTTAGGCTCTTTGTTGATCTTGCTGTTCAGGCCGTTAGCTAAGGGCGGGGGTCCTCTGATAGCATTCTCCACCAACGAGGCCAATGCCTGAAACCAGTGCAGACCCAGACCAGAACCGGAACCAGTCCAAACCAGACCAAGACCTGATCCACCAGAACCAGTCCGAGACCAGACAGAAAGTCTCTAGTTCACTGTGCCTGAACAAATATTTAACAAAGGCTTTTACTTCAATTCCACCCAGAAATCAGATTTAAGCAACATCCTTGTGTTGGAATACATTTAACTGATTAAGATTCACATTGCTTTTTTAATCCTGGATGGAAGTTTCAGCTTTCTGCCACCATTGCACTTATTAAGAGATATGAATTGAAATAGTGTATTTTTTTAACGAACATTAGTTAAGTAAATAAAAAAAACACAAGAGTGGGTCTAAAGCAAGGCAATACAAAATGTGCATAATGAAATACAACTTATCACTGCGTATGAACTAAATTAAACTTGTAATTATGTTTTTGACTAGTAATGTTGATGTTCACGATGTGGAGTTAGAAATAGTTTTCTTTGGAAACGACCGTTGAAACCGCGACTACCTCCTCCATCTTTCGCCTGGTCAGACGCAGGGCTTTCTGTGGCCTGGTTAACATATGTAGGCTAACATTAACTTAATGTTTCCGTCATTATCGGATTAAAGGCTTCAGATCAGGTGCATTAGTGAGGTTGGTCAGTACAGCTAGCAGCAGATCTGGTTCACAAGGCAAACACAAGATGCCAAACACAGCGCTAAGTCAACTCACATTAGTCATAGCAGTTAAAAGCTGCTCTCCATGTTTCTGTAACTACTAGTCTGCGCTTCTCTTTCCCTCTCTAAACTTTGTCCAAAACAGGTGAAATGGTGGTCTTACCTGGTGACTGGTTTGGGTGACGTTTGATCCGTCCACAACTCTGATGATGTCAATCACATATCGGCTCCCGTTGTTCCAGCGCTTTCATTACGCACAGCACGTTCCTCCACAGCGAGGCCATTCTTTCTGCCTGATGAACTCAGCGACACCACACCCACACTGTACACACTGCAACCACACTGTACACACTGCAACATGCTAATGCTCAGAGTGTAAACTTTACAGCATTTATTGGTTGGCTGTCGAGTCGAGCATCACCACACACGCAACCACAAAGACAAACTTCACACACACCCCCCCCCCCCCCCCCCCACACACACACACACACACACGCAACAACAACAAAGACAAACTTCACACACACAACTAATGAAATGTTAAGTAATAACTTGTGTAATATTATGTACTATAACGTGTGTAATATTAACTTACGTAATACTAATGTTGTCGTAATTAACAATTAAACTAGGTGGTAGATACAATTACCTGGTAGATAAAATTATCTGACATATCTGTAGTCAATGCTGACCAATAGTGATTTCAATAATGTTATCAATAAAATAAAGTCCTATAACCGATGCATTCTACAAATAAAATATGCTGGCCTGCCCAAACCTCCGTTTGTTTGTTATCTTACTTTTGACACTCCTAAACCCCTCCCACTCACCTAAACCCCGCCCACTCACCATAAACCACGCCCACTCACGCCTCCCAGCCAGCTGAGCTGCGCTAGCTCGCTGCACAGCCAATCAGAGGACAGATTAACTCTGTTAATGAGTGGTTTTAATTCTGAAAGTCTCCCGCCTAACAACTGGGAGGGGCTTAATCTTACACATTGCAACTATTAGTACTTCTGTTACACAAGTTGTGTCACATAGTATATAGTATTGCAGTATTTCAACAGGTACTCTACTGTAACATTAAGTACTATAAAGTGTGTAATATTCTCTATAGTACTGCAGTATTTCACCAGGTACTCTACTGTAACATTAAGTACTATAAAGTGTGTAATATTCTCTATAGTACTGCAGTATTTCACCAGGTACTCTACTGTAACATTAAGTACTATAAGGTGTGTAATATTCTCTATAGTATTGCAGTATTTCACCTGGTACTCTACTGTAACATTAAGTACTATAAGTTGTGTAATATTCAGATAATCCAACCTAGATTATAAAGACGAGATTATAAATAAATGACTATTGATTCGATTGTTCTGTTGATCGATTTCTGATCAATAAAGAAAGCAACACCGTGTGATCTCTGGCCAATAACTTTATTGTTCTCAACAAACGTTTAAATAAAGTATCGCACAGCAGAGGGGCGGGGCTACTGGTGGTGGTGTGCGTGAGTGTTTCCTGGGTCAGAGGTCGTAGAGAGAATGATTATGTACAGAGACAGGGGGGGGGGGGGGGGGGGGGGCGGGGGGGTGAGAGGATCTTAGAAGTTGATGGCTTTCCCGAAGGACGCGGCGAGGTTGGCTTCTCTGAAGGCTTCCGACACCGTCTGGAGAGAGAGCAACGCTCAGATGAACGAGTGTCAACACGTCCTCGCGCTACACGAGCTACAATCACGTTCTAAAGGCGCTGGATGTAGCGAGGCTCACGATTCAAACACTTTATTCTGCGCGTGCATTGGGCTCAGTAGCAGTGCTAGCACTAGAGTAGTAGTACTAGAGTAGTAGTACTAGGAGTAGTACTCACAGGGTGGGCGTGGCAGACGCGGGCCACATCCTCACAGGAAGCGCCGTACTCCATGGCTAACGCTGCCTCGTTGATAATCTCTCCTGCCCCCTGGTGGACACAACGCAGCATTACACTGTTAAACATGCAGTCTCACACTACTGGACACATCTCTCCTGCCCCCTGGTGGACACAACGCAGCATTACACTGTTAAACATGCGGTCTCACACTACTAGACACATCTCTCCTGCCCCCTGGTGGACACAACGCAGCATTACACTGTTAAACATGCGGTCTCACACTACTAGACACATCTCTCCTGCCCCCTGGTGGACACAACGCAGCATTACACTGTTAAACATGCGGTCTCACACTACTAGACACATCTCTCCTGCCCCCTGGTGGACACAACGCAGCCTTACACTGTTAAACATGCGGTCTCACACTACTAGACACATCTCTCCTGCCCCCTGGTGGACACAACACAGCATTACACTTATAAACATAATTACAAACGCATGCCTGTGTGTGCGTGTGCATGTGTGTGTGCATGCGTGTGCGTGCGTGCGTGTGTGTGCGTGTGTGCGTGCGTGTGTGCGTGCGCGCTCCTCACAGTCCCCAGGATGTGGGCCCCCAGCATGCGGTCTGTCTCCTTGTGGCTGAGGATCTTCACCAGACCGTCCGTGTCCGCGTTGGTCTTCGCTCGGCTGTTGGCAGCGAAGGGGAACTTCCCCACCTTGTAGGGCACGCCCTGGACACACAGTATACATATATATACACACACACACTACAGTACTAGTACTCCTTCACCACTACAGTACTAGTACTCCTTCACCACTACAGTACTAGTACTCCTTCACCACTACAGTACTAGTACTCCTTCACCACTACAGTACTAGTACTCCTTTACATGACTGACGTTTCCATTCAAACTAATAACCACGGTTAACCTGGTTACGGAAAGACGATCAGGTCATTCAAGACTCCTAATCACTTCACCATTTGGAAAATAAATCTCAAAAGACTAGCCCTGATTCAGGCCAAATCCATTTGGACCCGGACACGGCGGCGTCCAACGAGAAGACATCACCCATGATTCCTAACCGCCACGCAAACATGGTGTACCTTAGTGTGACCATCATTCAGCCAAGCCTACTACACCCACCTCCTCTTTGAGCTGCTCCTCCGTCTTGCCGATCCAGGCCACCTCAGGGTGGGTGTAGATGACGGAGGGGACACAGTTGTAGTCGATGTGGACCGCTCCTCCAGCCATCCCCTCCACACAGATGATGCCCTCGTCCTCCGCCTTGTGGGCCAGCATGGGGCCGGCCACCACGTCCCCGATGGCAAAGATACTGCTCACACACACATGGGGGGGGGGGGGAAGAGAGAGAGAGAGAGAGAGAGAGAGAGAGAGAGAGAGAGAGAGAGAGAGAGAGAGAGAGAGAGAGAGAGAGAGACAGAGACAGAGACAGAGACAGAGACAGAGACAGAGACAGAGACAGAGACAGAGAGACAGAGAGACAGAGAGACAGAGAGAGAGACAGAGACAGAGAGAGAGAGAGAGAGAGACAGAGAGAGAGAGAGAGAGAGAGAGAGACTTTAATGCTGCAGCTAAACACAACAGTAAGTTAAGAACAGTGGATCCATCGGGTATGGATCTCGAGGTAGAATAGGGAAGATCTGAAATAAAGTGATCTAAATTGGAGCGCGTCTGTCACCTCTTCAGCTAAACATAACCTGGTTACCTTGGTGATGCTGTCTGGTAGCGGTTGTTGAGCAGATTGGCCCCGTTGTCCAGGGTAGTACTGCAGTACTACTGTAGCAGTACTACTGTAGTACTACACTGTAGTACTACACTGTAGTAAAGTGTACCTGGGTACGGATGTCTGGAAGCGGTTGTTGACGGGGATGCGACCCCTGTTGTCCAGGGCGATGCCAACACTGTCCAGCCCCAGGTTGGAGGTGAAAGGTCGTCTCCCGATGCAGACCAGGAGGACGTCACAGCTCAGGGTCTCATTCTTCCCCCCCGCAGCGGCCTCCACCCTGATAGATATTATACATAATAGTATAATATAATATAAAATGTAATATAATATAATATGTAATATAGTATAATATGTAATATATAATATATAATATAGTATATGTAATATATAATATAAATGTAATATGTAATATAGTATAATATGTAATATATAATATAAAATGTAATATGTAATATAATATGTAATATAGTATAATATGTAATATAATATAATATGCAATATGTAATATGTAATATATAATATATATTATATATTATATAATATATAATATAAAATATAAAATATATAAAATATAAAATATAAAATATAAAATATAATATGTAATATATAATATAATATAATATGTAATATATAATATAATATAGTATGTAATATGTCGTATGTAATATAATATGTAATGTAATATGTAATATAATATCTATAATATCTAATGTGTAAAGCAGTACTGACGCCACGTCTATCTTGCCGTCCGCCCTGCGCGCGGCCCCCATGACCTTGGTCCCCAGTTTGAACTTCAAGCCTTGCTTCTGCAGGATGCGCTGGAAGTTTTTAGAGATCTCCATGTCGATGCCCAGCCCCCCCACATGACCCAGGAACTCCACCGCCGTCACCTTGGAGCCCAGCCGCTGCCACACTGACCCCTGCAGGTCGGGAGGGGAAACACACCCCTTTAAAACTCAACTCGACATTTAACATGGTCTACTAGTTACCCTACAGGTTATAGTTAGTCTACTAGTTACCCTACAGGTTAGTTAGTCTACTAGCTACCTTACAGCTTATAGTTAGTCTCCTAGTTACCCTACTGGTTAGAGTTAGTCTACTAGTTACCCTACTGGTTACAGTTAGTCTACTAGTTACCCTACAGGTTACAGTTAGTCTACTAGTTACCCTACAGGTTACAGTTAGTCTACTAGTTACCCTACAGGTTATAGTTAGTCTACTAGTTACCCTACAGGTTATAGTTAGTCTACTAGCTACTAGTAACCCTACAGGTTATAGTTAGCCTACTAGCTACTAGTAACCCTACAGGTTATAGTTAGTCTACTAGCTACTAGCTACCCTACAGGTTATAGTTAGTCTACTAGTTAATAGTAACCCGGTGAGTTGGTCTCACCAGCTCCACACCGATGACGCCGGCTCCAATCACGATGAGCTCTGGAGGAACCTTGCTCAGAGACAGGGCTCCCGTCGACGACACGATGGTCTCCTCATCGATCTGGAGACAAGAGAACCAGAGCTCAGATCTAAAGAACCAGAAATCAAGATAACCTGAGGTCAGATCTAGAGAACCAGAGCACCAGAGCTCAGATCTAGAGAACCAGAGATCAAGATAACCTGAGGTCAGATCTAGAGAACCAGAGCACCAGAGGTCAGATCTAGAGAACCAGAGATCAAGATAACCAGAGGTCAGATCTAAAGAACCAGAGGTCAGATCTAGAGAACCAGGTCAGATCTAGAGAACCAGGTCAGATCTAGAGAACCAGAGATCAAGATAACCTGAGGTCAGATCTAGAGAACCAGGTCAGATCTAGAGAACCAGAGATCAAGATAACCTGAGGTCAGATCTAGAGAACCAGGTCAGATCTAGAGAACCAGAGATGAAGATAACGTGAGGTCAGATCTAGAGAACCAGAGGTCAGATCAAGAGAACCACAGGTCAGATCTAGAGAACCAGAGGTCAGATCTAGAGAACCAGAGATCAAGATAACCAGAGGTCAGATCTAAAGAACCAGAGGTCAGAGCTAGAGAACCAGGTCAGATCTAGAGAACCAGAGATCAAGATAACCAGAGGTCAGATCTAAAGAACCAGATCAGATCTAGAGAACCAGAGGTCATATCTAGAGAACCAGAGGTCAGATCTAGAGAGAACCAGAGGTCAGATCTAGAGAGAACCAGAGGTCATATCTAGAGAACCAGAGGTCAGATCTAGAAAGAACCAGAGGTCAGATCTAGGCGGAGGTTACCTCAATGCCGGGGAAGGGCGTGACCTCTGACCCGGTGGCAATCAGGATGTTCTTGGTGTTGATGACCTGCTCGCTTCCGTCGTCTGAGATGGCCGTCACCTGGTTCTTACCGCTCACCCGCCCGTACCCGTTCACGTGGGTCACCTGACAGGAAGTGAGGTCACAACATCAACACCTGACTAAGACTCAAGTTACAAATACAAACCGAACTGAACGGATGGTTGCAGTATTAACACTGACAGATAGGGGGCGTCGTTTTAAGTTATTGGATCTGAACCGGAGAGGTGTTATAAATGGACCACTGACTCTAATGACATCCCAAGCAGAGCATTTCACCCAGCTGTTTGAGGAACAGACCAGTCCACTAGGTAGGCTGGTGTGGCCTCTTGTCATGTGACTGGACGGCCCCTAGAGCACTACCAGGTGGTGCTCCAGGGGCCTGGATGAGGAGCGGAACAGAGACCTTGTTCTGCTTGAAGAGGTGAGCGATGCCTCCGGTCAGGGCCTTCACCGCACCACTCTTCTGGGCCATCATCTTCTCCAGGTTCAGAGTGAGGCCAGTAACTGACGCACACACACACACAAGGTGTTACACTATACATTCATTATCCAAAGGAGCGACTAGTCATAGGAACACACGCATCTCAGAGACAACACCATCCTGTAGGCCCAGAGCTACACCACAGCACTACGACCATCAGGCCAGCCATACAGGACTGCTATCTGATGCCATCCTTACATTCAATTCCTCTGCTTTCAAGGTCCTTCCCATGGGCCATGTGGTACAGGTAGGAGTTATTGAGAAGAGCCTGCAGTGGGAAGAGAGGAGGAGAGAGAGGAGAGGGAGAGACAAAGGGAGGGAGAGGGGAAGTTAATCATAGTCTTTAATATACTTGAGTTGCCTTCTGATGGGATACAGGAATACTTAGGGGGTGGAGCTTGCCTTCTGATAGGCTACAGTAGTACAGAGGGGCGGGGCTTGTCTTCTGATAGGCTACAGTAGTACCGAGGAGCGGGGCTTGTCTTCTGATAGGCTACAGTAGTACAGAGGGGCGGGGCTTGTCTTCTGATAGGCTACAGTAGTACCGAGGAGCGGGGCTTGTCTTCTGATAGGCTACAGTAGGACAGAGGGGTGGGGCTTGTCTTCTGATAGGCTATAGTAGGACAGAGGGGTGGGGCTTGTCTTCTGATAGGCTACAGTAGGACAGAGGGGTGGGGCTTGTCTTCTGATAGGCTACAGTAGTACAGAGGGGCGGGGCTTGTCTTCTGATAGGCTACAGTAGGACAGAGGGGTGGGGCTTGTCTTCTGATAGGCTACAGTAGGACAGAGGGGGCGGGGCTTGTCTTCTGATAGGCTACAGCAGCCCTGCGCTCACCTTGGAGGGGATGCAGCCCACGTTGAGACAGGTTCCGCCCAGGGTGGCATTCTTCTCCACACACACCGTCTAGAGAGAGGAGAACACCGCTATCTGAAACCGCTCCTTCCACCTGCCCACACAACACGTGCCATCAACCGGGGCTCCCCAAGTCTACCACCTGGATGAAGATGACCTCCTCATTGTGGAGCACACATATTTACCACTAAGCTAACCAGAGGACGTCCTTAACTGCTCCATTATAACGGGTTCCTCCTCGTCTCTAAACCAGGTTTCAGAGACCGTCAGGATCCAGGCTTCTTTCGGCAGGGAAACCTCCCAACTAGACCCATATACATGGCATTAGGGAGCAGGTAGGGGTTAGAGGTCACCGTGCTCAAGGTAGACTGTGGACATTGGGGATCGAACCCAGGACCTTTCAGCTGGGTGTCAAACCCTGACCACTACACCATCTTGAGCCCCAGGCTAAACTCAATGTGATTATAGATATTGCAAACGTTATTGGTGCAGCTGATATTACTGCAGAATCTCCGCAGTACAACACGTTATAATGAAGGTGTTGATACTTACTTTGAAGCCCAGCTGGGCAGCTTTGATGGCCGCTACGTATCCCCCTGGTCCAGAACCCACCACCGTGACATCAGCATCCACTGGGGGAGAGACCATTCAATCAACCTTTATTTATAAAGTATCCCCCCGGTCCAGAACCCACCACCGTGACATCAGCATCCACTGGGGGAGAGACCATTCAATCAACCTTTATTTATAAACTATTCACTAGGGAGGAGAGACCATTCAATCCACCTTTATTTATAAAGTATTCACTACAGAGGAGAGACCATTCAATCCACCTTTATTTATAAAGTATCCACTAGGGGAGAGACCATTCAATCCAACTTTATTTATAAAGTATTCACTAGGGGAGAGACCATTCAATCCACCTTTATTTATAAAGTATTCACTACAGAGGAGAGACCATTCAATCCACCTTTATTTATAAAGTATTCACTAGGGGAGAGACCATTCAATCCACCTTTATTTATAAAGTATTCACTAGGGAGGAGAGACCATTCAATCCACCTTTATTTATAAAGTATTCACTACAGAGGAGAGACCATTCAATCCACCTTTATTTATAAAGTATTCACTAGGGGAGAGACCATTCAATCCACCTTTATTTATAAAGTATTCACTAGGGGAGAGACCATTCAATCCACCTTTATTTATAAAGTATTCACTAGGGGAGAGACCATTCAATCCACCTTTATTTATAAAGTATTCACTAGGGGAGAGACCATTCAATCCACCTTTATTTATAAAGTATTCACTAGGGGAGAGACCATTCAATCCACCTTTATTTATAAAGTATTCACTAGGGGAGAGACCATTCAATCCACCTTTATTTATAAAGTATTCACTAGGGGAGAGACCATTCAATCCACCTTTATTTATAAAGTATTCACTAGGGGAGAGACCATTCAATCCACCTTTATTTATAAAGTATCCCCCCCGGTCCAGAACCCACCACCGTGACATCAGCATCCACTGGGGGAGAGACCATTCAATCAACCTTTATTTATAAAGTATCCCCCCCGGTCCAGAACCCACCACCGTGACATCAGCATCCACTGGGGGAGAGACCATTCAATCAACCTTTATTTATAAAGTATTCACTAGGGGAGAGACCATTCAATCCACCTTTATTTATAAAGTATTCACTACAGAGGAGAGACCATTCAATCCACCTTTATTTATAAAGTATTCACTAGGGGAGAGACCATTCAATCCAACTTTATTTATAAAGTATTCACTAGGGGAGAGACCATTCAATCCACCTTTATTTATAAAGTATTCACTAGGGGAGAGACCATTCAATCCACCTTTATTTATAAAGTATTCACTAGGGGAGAGACCATTCAATCCACCTTTATTTATAAAGTATTCACTAGGGGAGAGACCATTCAATCCACCTTTATTTATAAACTATTCACTAGGGAGGAGAGACCATTCAATCAAACGTTATCCATCCAAATTCCAACAAATGAGTCACCCCTTCACAACACAATAATGTCCACTGGGATTGTGTCGCTTCAGGATGCTATGAATTACAAACGTTTCTGTCTCTGTCAAAGTACACCAACACTGATAAAGTAGCAGAGGTAGAACTGATGAGGCTCATCAATGTCTTACGTGCTGCTTTGTCTGCATAGCTTCTGACGGACAGGACAGACGCTCCGTGGAGTTTGCATGGAACATGGGGGCTCCGCTGTGGGACAAAAGCACAGGGGAAACTCTCAAACCCGGATGAACCAAGTACCCGTCCACAACCCAGAAAGAGGTACATGTCGCATTTCCATTAGTGAAGCCATTCCTAAACCTGCCAACAACTCGCATACTGCGTTTCATGAGCTCCTTTAGTTATGCTCATTATGCACACTTAAATTATGCATTGGTGTATAAATACATATGCATATATACATTTAATTTACATAAATGTTTTGTACATCCGGCGGTATGCCTATTTATCTAGCGTTTTGTCTTGTCACACCATACTTAAGAATTATTGCCAGACAGATCTTACATCGATTTTAGATCAATTACATTTTCTATCATATAGACGTCACATGAATAATATACAGAGGGATTTGGGACATGTTTAGGACAAATAACAACTTTCAGTACCTGGATAACGTCGTAAAGATGCTTTGAGTTTCAAGAATCAACGCCTAACAAACATAACTTTATAGAAATCAGTCCATATTTGAGAGGGGATGTACCCAAGGCCTTTATGGGGCTAGCTGCATGTATACAGGATGTGGCAAGGATACGTTTCTTATTGACCAAAATACAGCTCCACTTTGTGACTCTGCGCACCAGCTAGCCTGTCTGGCTAGTTAGCGGCTACCCTAGCAGGCTAACACGGAAAAGGACAAGACACCAAGAACCCGGAGCGATGGGACTTTGGAGAGGGGGCTAAAGTACCGCCAGCCCGCGTGTCCTCTCCGGTAGGGGCGTTGTGTGGGAGACATGTTGGGGTCTTACCGTTGACAAGGTCCGGTAGACGTGTTTCCAGCTCTGCATGTTGACGGCTGTATCTCTCCCAGGCTGAGTAACCTACACAAGGACTATTCAACTGCGCATGTGCCGCACCCAGCCCATGTTCCGTCGCCTCTATATGACACATGACAGTACCTGACATAACATGACGTAACGTGACATAACATGACGTGACATGACGTAACATGACACCTGCTTGAGGCATGGGAGATGTCTTGCTTATTATTTATAAGCTTTACATATTTGAAGGTACATTTTTCTAAAGAAATGTAAAAAATAATAATAGTAAAAGTAAATTATATTCGAACCACCGACTAATTCACTAGGACACTGGGGCATTGATATGATATGGGGTCGCAAGAATTTTCAGACCCAAAAATAGGGTAACATTATTTTACTTTGGGAACAATGTTTGTCCTTAAACGGCCTAAAGTTGCAATGTACTCTTTTGGCCGCCAGATGGCACCGTTCTACGGCCGTTCTGTGTTCTGTTATATTTCATGGCCGCTATTCTGAGTGAGCCGGGACGGGGTTGTTCATTATTTCTTCTGTTTTCAAGACTCAAGACTCTCCCACAACCACAACATCCACAACCAAAGTATTCTGTAGACATGTTCAGTCATTCTGACATCATGGCATAAACATGTTCCTTGTTGAATGTCCTGCCAAAATAACATGGCACATCCCAGCAATATCCCACTACTTTGTAGCGCATATACGATGATGGTGGTGTTGGTTATGATGGCGTTGTCATGGTGATGATGGAGCTGGTGTTGGTGGTGTTGTCATGGTGATGAAAGAGCTGGTGTTGGTGGTGTGTTGTCATGGTGATGATGGAGCTGGTGTTTGTGTTGTTGTTATGGTGATGAAGGAGCTGGTGTTGGTGGTGTGTTGTCATGGTGATGATGGAACTGGTGTTGGTGGTCTTGTCGTGGTGATGAAGGAGCTGGGGTTGGAGGTGTGTTGTCATGGTGATGATGGTGCTGGTGTTGGTGGTGTTGTCATGGTGATGATAGAGCTTGTTTTGTCATGGTGGTGTTGTCATGGTGATGATGGAGCTGGTGTTGGTGGTGTTATAGAGATGATGGAGCTGGTATCAGTGGTGGTGTTGTCTTGGTAATGATGGAGCTGGTGTTGTCATGGCGATGATGGAGCTGGCATCGGTGGTGTTGGTGGTGTTGAGACAGGATACAGGGGATTACTCCGTGTGTGTGTGTGTGTCTCTTTCACACCTCCGACTAGACGCCTAGGGGGAGGGGAGGGGGGGAAGGGGGGGGGGGGGCTGCTGCCCATGTGCTATTGAGCCTCTTGTGCTCCAGTACAATGGTGCCCACCCCCCATACCCCATACCCACAGCCACCACTGCTAACACACACACACACACACACACACACACACACACACACACACACAGGATGTGAGGTGAGCTTATAGCACCACAACACACACACACCTGGTCAGACTGTGTGTGTTTAATTTTTCAGAAGCAAGTATACTTCATTCTTTTAACATCTTCCTCACCCTGAACGATCCTCATCATCATCATCCTCCTCATCATCATCATTCATATCCTACCATAAAGAGAAAGAGAGAGAGAGGAGGAGGAGGAGGAGGAGGAGGAGTAGGAGGAGGAGGAGGAGGTGTATTGAGAAGAGGAATGTCATTGACAGTCTGCTCAGTATGCGAGGGGGTCTTTGTGTTGGGGGTCAGGAGACCATAGAGGAACAGACACACACACACACACACACACACACACCCTCAAACAACGCCCCCCGCACACACACACACACACCAAAACACAGCCTCTCTCACACACCACACACACACCAGCGTACAACAATTATAAGTGCAGCTTTATTAATTATGCATTCGCTGTTTTGTCTTCTGAGTTTTCTGAGTGAGAGAATGGTAGAGAGAGGCTTGGGGCTTTGATACTCAACAAGAGAGAGAGAGAGAGAGAGAGAGAGAGAGAGAGAGAGAGAGAGAGAGAGAGAGAGAGAGAGAGAGAGAGAGAGAGAGAGAGAGAGAGAGAGAGAGGGGGGGGTGTAGAGCGCAAGTGAGGGAGGGAGATAGCGAGGATGAGAGAGAGAAATATAAATCACTGCAAGAGGTGTGTGTGTGTGTGTGTGTGTGTGTGTGTGTGTTTGTACGCTACCCAGACAAGGTTACGTCGAGAGCAGAAGAGAGAAGGATTCTGGGAGACTGATGATGTCGTCCATTACATCACTAAGTGGGTTGCTAGGAGACACTCACCGTTTAGCATCGCACTTTCAGTCTTTTTCTTTCAGAAAGTACTCCCTTCCTCTCTCTCCCTCCCCCCTCCTCCCCTCTGCCCCCCCTCCCCCCTCCCTCTCCCTCCCTCTCTGTGTAGTCTGGTGGTTTTGTTGGTCTTTAAGTAGCAGCCAAACATCTCCTTTGAGGCCATTTGAAGAAGCCAACGCCGTCGTCTGTTCCAGTGAATAATCTTTGTGTTCGGGGAGTCTTACACGCTGACCTCCACGTCCCCAACTACACCAAGTACCCGAGCAAACGCTCCCTAACGACAATAACTACCGGCCACGCATCACTCCGAACAAACGCTTTAAACCAAACAATAACTAATAAACAGCCGTGCATCACTCCGAACAAACGGTGTATAACCAATAATAACTAGAAAACAGCCACCCCAATCAGCTTATTATATCCTAATATGATCTGTATGATCATGACGTGTTTATTTCCATCTGATCGGACAAGCTGGCCAGAAAGTATGCTTGTGTGTGGAACACCAATGTTAGCACTGATCCAGAACCGTTTGGGTCATGGCGTTGATGATTTGAGGTGAGTTCATTCATGTCAGGGTTATGGGTGCATTTCAGGTTTAGGGTTTGGGGTGAAGGGTGTTTGTCTCTGTTCCTTCTCCATGACCTAACCTTGTCAGTCCAAGCATTCCACACACACACACACGCATACACACACACACACACACACACGCATACACACACACACACGCATACACACACACACACACACACACACACACATACACAAACACACACACACGTCTGTGTGTGTGTGTGTGTGTGTGTGTCCACCTCGTCTTCCTGCAGATGTGTGTTTTGTGTAGAGTCTAGTATGAGGAATGGAGAGAGGGTACAACGTTCTACAATACGACGGTACAGATACGCAGTATATAATATATATAATATATATACTATATATATATTATATGTATAGTAATAATATATATAGTATATAATACGCAGTACTCTCGGATGAAGGAGGTCTTTTCCATCCACGAGTAAACAGATTTTTTTTGGTCCCTACAGTAAGGTCATCCTGTAAGGTTAAAACTCAGACCAGTATAAAGAGTACAACTTTTTGGTGGTAAGTGTAATCCTGACAGTTGGGCAGTAGAAAGATTCCAAAGCTGCACTTGTGTATCTGCTGTGTTTGTAGTGCAAGTGTGTGTTTATGTGTATGTAGATATGTATTGATGTGTTTGTGTGTGTTTGTGTACATGAATGTGTGTCTTTGTGAGAGCGGTGAAAACAAAGCGTGGTAATAACAGTTCATCTGGAACATCATTCAACCGGTTCCACACTACCAGCAAGACGTAGGGATGGAGAGTCACCATGACAACCAGTTCCACACTACCAGCAAGACGTAGGGATGGAGAGTCACCATGACAACCGGTTCCACACTACCAGCAAGACGTAGGGATGGAGAGTCACCATGACAACCGGTTCCACACTACCAGCAAGATGTAGGGATGGAGAGTCACCATGACAACCGGTTCCACACTACCAGCAAGACGTAGGGATGGAGAGTTACCATGACAACCGGTTCCACACTACCAGCAAGATGTAGGGATGGAGAGTCACCATGACAACCGGTTCCACACTACCAGCAAGACGTAGGGATGGAGAGTCACCATGGCAACCGGTTCCACACTACCAGCAAGATGTAGGGATGGAGAGTCACCATGACAACCGGTTCCACACTACCAGCAAGACGTAGGGATGGAGAGTCACCATGACAACCGGTTCCACACTACCAGCAAGACGTAGGGATGGAGAGTCACCATGACAACCGGTTCCACACTACCAGCAAGACGTAGGGATGGAGAGTCACCATGACAACCGGTTCCACACTACCAGCAAGACGTAGGGATGGAGAGTCACCATGACAACCGGTTCCACACTACCAGCAAGACGTAGGGATGGAGCGTCACCATGACAAACACCAACCAACCATGTTCTAGAAATCAGTAAATAAACCGGGGGGGGGGGGGGGGGGGGGGGGTCAGAGTTCAGAGGTTGGGTCAGGGTCAGAGTCAGAGTGGGTTGAGGATAGTATAGAGCCTCCCTACTCATTGTCTCTGTAGCTCTATCAACAACAACATGCTGGTAATGAAGGGTACATTTACATATAGTTCATATATGTTAAGGTATTATTCATATTATTAGTAGTTACTATTATTAAACTATTCATATAGGATAGTCAAAATATGATTATGTATTTATAAAATATATACTAAGACAACATTATCATTAGGCCTATGTCAAATTATGTATAGTATATATAGAGAGAGAGATATTAAATATACATATAATTATAATAACAAGTCTTTCTCGGCTGAAAGCTCTGTTGCGGTCTGGGGGAGGCGCTCGCGCACCGACCCAGTCCTCCCCCTCGCGCTCAGCGGTCTCGTGAGGAACAGGACGGTCGCACCGATTCGGAGGTACACAGCAGCACGAGCTGAAGACCGGGCCCGGTACGAACCACCGGCACGGAATGAACCCACACCCCGTCACTTGGACCTGAGTTCGGCTTGAAAACGTTAATCTTTCAGACTTGTTCACGCAGCATGGAGACTTGGAGAGGCGCGCAGCTTCGGCTCGCGTTAGGGCTCATCCTCATCTGTCACTCAAGTAAGCGATCATGTTTTATCTGTTATTATGAACTGTTATCGATATGTAACTTATTAACAACGACTACAAATAGTATTTCTGCCTTTTCCTTTTAAAAAGTCGTTTTTTGTTTCCGGACTTTTGCGTAAGAAAACCAAGTACGCACCAAGTAGAGGATAAAAGCGCAGCTCCCGTGTGAGACCCGGCCCGTGGCTTTACTACAGGACGGCTGGCCCCCCTTTACGTTCCGTTTTGGGACTGATCGTTGTCCTGGTTGTGGGTTTTTCCACGTGCGTATTTTGAAAAGTGGATCTACTTCTAAAATGTGCGCGTCTTCCTGTACGTGCATTTCTTTGAAGGTGTTCTCTTTGCTTGTTCTTGTACTTGGTTATTTTAAGCAGTAGTAGTTTAACTGCGCAGTTTGTCTCAACGTGAAACATTCACACGGGGCCGCGCATCTCGGGCACAAAGCTGTCATCAGGAATACAATAGTTTGGACACGCTCGTCTCACGCTGTTATGAGGAAAGTCATGCGCTCATAAATGAAGAGAGGTGCTTGTGGGATTGTTAGGAGGGCTTCGTGGGAACTGGGACTCTACTTTCTGGTTTATATGGGAGTACCTTGAGCTGCAGAGCAATTGTAAGAGATATAAAGTAGGCCATCTGATGAGGTACGGCTCCTAGCGGCAGGCCTACTAGGGCTTCCAGAGTACACAGAAATCACAATGCGCCGAAATAGTTTAGATGGAAGTAAAATAGTCAATGTGGAATTGACAGTTGAATGTTGGAGAGGTGTAGGTAATAATTCCATTTTAACTGAAGGACTCCAGGTGTCTTCATTGTGTCCAATAAGCTGGCGATACTCTCACGTTTTCAAAACGCTTGATACATTTGGTCCAGCGCTCTTCAGAGAGACCTTCTAGACCTCAGTTTGTCTCGGTGTGGGACAGTAGAGCTTCACCTTCTGCCTGAGTCCTGGAACAAAGGCCCCGGAGAGGGCCGTTGGTTCTGAAGAGCCGTTGGTGGGGATACGCTTCATTTCACCTTTTGCTGCAATCTGGTGTCCGCTGGGCGGCTTTGTGGAGCTTCCTGTGAACTTGGACGTGTGCTCCGATGTTTTGGTCCCATCCCATCTCCAGAAACCTCCCAAAACACCACCTCCTCACCACCACCTCCACCACCACCCCCTCACCACAAATACCCCCACCACCTCACCACCTCCTCCACCACCACCACCTCACCACCACCACCTCACCCCCTCACCACAAATACCCCCACCACCTCACCACCTCCTCCACCACCACCACCACCTCACCACCACCACCCCCTCACCACCATTACCCCCACCACCACCTCACCACCTCCTCCACCACCACCACCTCACCACCTCACCACCATTACCCCCACCACCACCTCACCACCTCACCACCATTACCCCCACCACCTCACCACCTTCTCCACCACCTTACCACCTCACCACCATTACCCCCACCACCTCACCACCTCACCACCATTACCCCCACCACCTCACCACCTCACCACCATTACCCCCACCACCTCACCACCTTCTCCACCACCTTACCACCTCACCACCATTACCCCCACCACCTCACCACCTTCTCCACCACCTCACCACCTCACCACCATTACCCCCACCACCTCACCACCTTCTCCACCACCTCACCACCGCCAAGTTAGCCTAACCATCAGCCCAGGTTAGCTGAGATGCTGTCAGCATAACAAAACAGACACACAGCAGTGAGAAGAGACACAAGACATCCCTGCTCTATCTCTTCCTTTCCCCCCCCTCTCTCTCTCTCTCTCTCTCTCTCTCTCTCTCTCTCTCTCTCTCTCTCTCTCTCTCTCTCTCTCTCTCTCTCTCTCTCTCTCTCTCTCTCTCTCTCTCTCTCTCTCTCTCTCTCTCTCTCTCTCTCTCTCTCTCTCTCTCTCTCTCTCTCTCTCTCCCCATTGGCTGGGTTCCCAGGTGACCCACCTGTTCAGATGTCATCCATGGGTCATCCCCTTCTTTATGAGGTCAGAATGACGCTCCTTAATGCTCCAAGGTTCATTTGCATAATCACCAAGGCCAGCCTGTATATATGGGTCGTGATAAGCTGCACCCCAGGATTATTTTCCCTCTGCACCATCAACCCCACCCCAACCCCACCTCTCCACCCTTCCTTTCATCCCTTCTTTCTCAGCTTGTCCTGTTTCTGTGATAGGAGGAGGAATGGTGCCTCTGCTTCTTGTCCTCTTTTGGCCTCTCTCTCTTCTCTGGGAGCAGCTCTGGGGGCCGGCGGGGGGGGCGGGGGGGGGGGGGGGGGGCAGCGGGGGTGCAGGTCAGGGGCAGCCTGGATGTTTGATGACCAGATTAGTGGGTATTAGTCCTGCAACATGCAGCCAGGCCGCTGCCGAGCCCCAGCCTGGCCTAGCGGCCCTCCCCAGCTCGCCCCAGCGTTGGGTGGGGCGCAAAACAGACTACAGACCCGGGAGGAGGAGGATGGAGGGGGGGAGGAGGAGGAGGAGGAGGAGGAGGAGAGGGAGATGAGGAGGGGAGGAGGAGGAAGAGGGAGGAGATGAGGAGGGGAGGAGGAGGAAGAGGGAGGAGGAAGAGGAGTAGGGAGGGGGAGGAGGAGGAGGAGAGGGAGATGAGGGGAGGAGGAGGAAGAGGGAGGAGGAGGAGGAGGAGAGGGAGATGAGGAGAGGAGGAGGAGGAAGAGGGAGGAGGAAGAGGAGTAGGGAGGGGGAGGAGGAGGAGGAAGAGGAGAAGGAGGAGGGCAGCAGAAGGAGATGGGTGAGGGGGAAGCATTTAAGCGTGACGCACGATGGCACTGAGATTAGTTACAGGGCTGGTGGTGGCTAACACACACATACACACATACACACATACACACACACACACACACACACACACGCACACACACTCTCTCGCTCCCCCCCACAGCATTTTAATCCCCCTCATTATTTATCTCCCCGCACTGGGTGGGTATTATGTGGGTGTGTGTGTCAGATACATTGTTTGTTGACTTGTATGGCTGTTGTACTACCCTGGGAGCTAGTAGTACCCAGAACTGGCCTGTAGTACCCTCCCTGGTATCAGGTATAGTAAGTACCCTGGTACCAGGTATAGTACCCTGGTACCAGGTATAGTAAGTACCCTGGTACCAGGTATAGTACCCTGGTACCAGGTATAGTAAGTACCCTGGTACCAGGTATAGTACCCTGGTACCAGGTATAGTAAGTACCCTGGTACCAGGTATAGTAAGTACCCTGGTACCAGGTATAGTACCCTGGTACCACGTATAGTACCCTGGTACCAAATCCATGAATGGATGATGTTTGGCTAGGTGGATGGCTGAGTGGATGATGGACGGACCGATAGATACCAGTAGAATACCAGTAGAACCAGTACTAGAATAGGATGTGCGGTTGGTAGACAAAGGATGTTGGATAACGATTAGGTGCTGATGATGACAAAGTGTGTCAAGGTTAGCCAATGATAGTCCCCCCCCCCCCCCCCCCCCCCCACCCACCCACACCCTCCTTCCCCCGCAGTTTCCAATTAGGTCATCTCTGGAAATAGAGGTCCCTGGGTGCGTGGGTAATGAGGGTGATGGCGCCGGTGGACCAGCAACCAACCCGGCAGAGCTGGGTTCCTGTTCATAGCTTGGGGGGGCAGGGGGGTTTGGGGCCTGGATCCTGGGGATCCAGGCCAGGCTGCTGCTAGCCAGCCTGCTGTTAGCCAGGCTGCTGCTAGCCAGGCTGCTGTTAGCCAGGCTGCTGTTAGCCAGGCTGCTGCTAGCCAGGCTGCTGTTAGCCAGGCTGCTGTTAGCCAGGCTGCTGTTAGCCAGGCTGCTGCTCGCCAGGCTGCTGTTAGCCAGGCTGCTGCTCGCCAGGCTGCTGTTAGCCAGGCTGCTGCTCGCCAGGCTGCTGTTAGCCAGGCTGCTGTTAGCCAGGCTGCTGTTAGCCAGGCTGCTGCTAGCCAGGCTGCTGCTGCTGTTAGCCAGGCTGCTGGTCCCCAACCACCAGGCCCTACTCTCACTGGCTTCACTGGGAAGACAGAGAGACAGACAGACAGACAGACAGACAGACAGACAGACAGACAGACAACAAAAACAATTACTGACACTATTCTTTTTAAAAAACAAGACTGGTTCAAAAAAGGAGAACTTAACTGAAAGTGTGTTGCATGATTACAAAGCCAACTAAAGACAAATAAAAACGTGTTAAGGCTTGCATCTCGTGTAGCATTGAGCTAGCATCTCAACTAGCTGCACTGGGCTAGTGACGTGATGCTATTGGGCTAGCATCGGCTAGCAGGTCGAACATGAACTAGCTAGCTTGCTGTCACCAGCCTGCTACAGAGTCCGCGGTCGCTGCTCTGCTGGGGTGTACGACGCTCCACTCAGAGCAAGGGATTCTGGGAAATACTAAGACATAATAGACTAGGGGCACCCTGCTGAGAGATGACACACTGACCAAACCACACCGGTTTCCCCTCAGCTTCTACAGACTGAGACGGTTTGGTGCAGACGCACAAACTGTGATGTCACAAGATGGTGGGATGAATCACAGTCCAACACGCAAATAAATGCCCATCATTTGGAAGGTTTATCTTAAGAGGGCGGAGTTGGGGAACATATACACAGTATATATATGTATATATATATATATATATATATAGTTCATGGCGTTTATTTCAGTTCATAATATGTATAAATTATATGAAGGACTTTGAATTATGAATGATTTATTATAGAATTTAATATAGATCTTTTGGGACGTTTGAAGCTGCTCTTACCATGATGGCTTTTACTGATACAAACTATATCAATCACCCTTAATTTAGTTTAAGAGGACGTTTAGCAAAAGAGTACAACGGGAAGGTAGCCGCAGTTATCATAGTTAACACTAAGACTAAAATAAGCAGCAACATATTTTTTACTGACACTATATTAAAATCGAGACTGGTTCAAAAAAGGAGAACTTAACTGAAAGTGTGTTGCATGATTACAAAGCCAACTAAAGACAAATAAAAACGAACTGAATTAACTTCACAACACTCTCCACAATTCAATTCAATTCGACTTGATTTGTATAGCCCCTAATCACAGGTACAGTCTCAAAGCAGGCCATATATTTAGGACACATTTATTTAATGTCCATTCAACGCTTGTCCACGTATCTGACCTTCTCCCGTCCCCCCCTCTCTCTCTCTCTCTCTCTCTCTCTCTCTCTCTCTCTCTCTCCCTCTTTCTCGACCTCCCGTCCCCCTCTCTCTCTCTCTCTCTCTCTCTCTCTCTCTCTCTCTCTCTCTCTCTCTCTCTCTCTCTCTCTCTCTCTCTCTCTCTCTCTCTCTCTTTCTCGACCTCCCGTCCCCCTCTCTCTCTCTCTCTCTCTCTCTCTCTCTCTCTCTCTCTCTCTCTCTCTCTCTCTCTCTCTCTCTCTCTCTCTCTCTCTCTCTCTCTCTCTCTCTCTCTCTCTCTCTCTCTCTCTCTCTCTCTCTCTCTCTCTCTCTCCCCCCCCCCCCCTGTCTCTCTCTCCGTCTCTCAGTGGTGGGATTGAGTTGTGTGTGTCGGGGCCCCTCTCTCTCAGGGGCCCGTGAGATCAATTAGCCGAGGATCTGCTCAGCCAAGCCCTGTTCCACACACACACTTATATACACGCACACACACATATATACATGCACACACCCTCACACACACATACTTACATGTTCACACACACATATATACACACTCTCACACACATACACACCGACACATACTTACATATACACACACACATATACACATACACACACCGACACATACTTAGATATACACACACACATATACACATACACACACTCACACACACGACACATACTTAGATATACACACACACATATATACACATACACACTCACACACACACACATACAAACACACACAGACACATACTTGTATATAAACACACTACATATATACACACACAAACACGCTTATATTTACACACACATATATGCAAACACACTCTTTTAAACACACACACTAATATAAATATACACACCCACACTTATAGACAGACACACACACACACTTATATACCCCCCCCCCCCCCCTCAGCTCTAGAGGGGACAGACTCAGTCCGCTCATGAATCATGGTTAGGGTCTATCGTCCTGCTGAACGCTCCTCACTCAGCCTTTCAGTCGTCTCCTTCCTGTAAACAGACCTTCTCTAAGTGGAAGTCTTCCAGCATCGCCCTGGAAATGTTTAGAGGTACTGGGAGGAGAGAGAGAGCACTTCTTCCTCCCAGTGGGAGGCTGAGACACAATCAGACCTCCAACCGTCCCTGCTCTGCTGCCTGGCCCCCAACCTTAACCCTCTGCTACTGGGCAGCTCCCAGTAGAACCAGTAGCAGACTGTGGTTGTACTGGGCATCTCCCAGTAGAACCAGTAGCAGACTGGTTCTACTGGGCAGCTCCCAGCTGAACCAGCAGAAGATTGTGGTTGTATTATTTATTTATTTGAGTTCCTTGTCTTTCTGAGTCCAGCACACAGCCAGTAGCAGTGGATGCTACAGGAAGTAGCGGTGTTGTTTGCAGACAGCCCGGCTAATGTGCTAACGGGCTAATGTGCTAACGGGCTAATGTGCTAACAGGCTAACTGCCTGTGTTACCGGAGACGGATGTTAAACAGGCGCAAGCCACTGACAGCAGTGTGAATAAGTATTAAGTGTAGACAGCAGTGTGAATAAGTATTAAGTGTAGACAGCAGTGTGAATAAGTATTAAGTGTAGACAGCAGTGTGAATAAGTATTAAGTGTAGACAGCAGTGTGAATAAGTATAAAGTGTAAGGACAGCAGTCTAAAGAAGTATAAAGTGTAGACAGCAGTGTGAAGAAGTATAAAGTGTAAGGACAGCAGTCTAAAGAAGTATAAAGTGTAGACAGCAGTGTGAAGAAGTATAAAGTGTAGACAGCAGTGTGAAGAAGTATTAAGTGTAAGGACAGCAGTCTAAAGAAGTATAACGTGTCCGTAAAGACAGTAGAGTTCTGTTCCATGTCCCCAGCCGAGCAGTCATGGAAGGGGTCCAGGACTGCCATGGAGAGGACCGGTGGTGGTCTTACAACCCCGAGCCAACCCCGTCGTACACATTCTGGCACGTCCAGCGTTCTCAGCCTGGAGCTGCTTGGCTAGTCAAGCTAGCGGTGCTGTCTGCTAATCCTCTTATTCAGTGGACCACTGCTACGCCTGCAGACCCTCTACACCCACCCCACCCTCTCCTCCCGCACCCACCCTCTACACCCACACCCTCCCCACCCAGAGCCACACCCTCCCCACCCTCCCCACCCAACAGTGTAGAGCTGTTCCTCCCTGCAGAGCTCCCCCACCACCACCACTATTACTCCACCACCACTATTACTCCACCACCACCACTATTACTCCACCACCACTATTACTCCTTCCACCACCACCACTATTACTCCACCACCACTATTACTCCACCACCACTATTACTCCCTCCACCACCACCACTATTACTCCACCACCACTATAACCCCCACCACCACCACTATTACTCCACCACCACTATAACCCCCCACCACCACCACTATTACTCCACCACCACCATATAACCCCCACCACCACCACTATTACTCCACCATCACTATTACTCCCTCCACCACCACCACTATTACTCCACCACCACTATTACTCCACCACCACTATTACTCCCTCCACCACCACCACTATTACTCCACCACCACTATTACTCCCTCCACCACCACCACTATTACTCCACCACCACTATTACTCCACCACCACTATTACTCCACCACCACTATTACTCCACCACCACCACCACTATTACTCCACCACCACTATTACTCCACCATCACTATTACTCCCTCCACCACCACCACTATTACTCCACCACCACTATTACTCCACCACCACTATTACTCCCTCCACCACCACCACTATTACTCCACCACCACTATTACTCTACCACCACCACCACTATTACTCCACCACCACTATTACTCCCTCCACCACCACCACTATTACTCCACCACCACTATTACTCCACCACCACTATTATTCCCTCCACCACCACCACTATTACTCCACCACCACTATTACTCCTTCCATCACCACTGACTACCTCCACCACCCCCACCCCCTACACCCACACCACCAATACCTCCACCACCACCACTATTACTCCCTCCACCACCACCACTATTACTCTACCACCACCACCACTATTACTCCACCACCACTATTACTCCCTCCACCACCACTGACTACCTCCACCACCACTGACTACCTCCACCACCCCCACCCCCTACACCCACACCACCAATACCTCCACCACCACCACCCATACCTCCTAGGATGCTTTTAAGCATGCTAACTCCGCTAGCATTAATATTCCAGGTGTAGCCCCTGCATGCTAACACAGGGCGTGGCGGGTGTGTCATCTGAGCAGCAGGTGCTGTCTTTGTTGTCCACTTGTCAATAGCAGACTGTTTCTGGTCCATCTTTTGTCAGGGTGTGTTGCGTAACTTAAACCCAGGGCGTGGGTACTGAAGGTGAGTGTGTGCTGAGTGTGTAGCGTGTGCACGGTGTGTGTGTACATCAGGTGTAGCTGTTCACTAGGTCCAAACATCAGATGTCGATCCCGGGAACGCTGTCTGAAAGCAGACGGAATGAGGTACTGCTGCTGGTCTGGGACCAGGGGGAGCCGCCGCAGACCAGCAGACCGTAAACATGTAATCCAGATTAGACCGGTCTCAACCAGAGTCCATCTCACAGCAGGACATGACATATTCTCTAACAGACAGATCCCGATGCGGCCGCCATTACACCGGAGGGAGAGTCAGATAATCTTTCATTCCTGGGGAGATAATTACATTTGAGGTTGATGAACATTCTGCTCGTCATCGTGTTCCAGCAGGCTGGAAGGTTGAATCCCTCACTGGCCTGCACCAGTTCTGTTCGTCTCCCAACTGGAAGGTTCTGGGTTCGATTACCCCGTGTCCAACTCTACCTGTAGTCTTCCTTTAACCCCCATGTCCCTACCTGTAGTCTTCCTTTAACCCCCCTGTCCCTACCTGTAGTCTTCCTTTAACCCCATGTCCCTACCTGTAGTCTTCCTTTAACCCCATGTCCCTACCTGTAGTCTTCCTTTAACCCCATGTCCCTACCTGTAGTCTTCCTTTAACCCCATGTCCCTACCTGTAGTCTTCCTTTAACCCCATGTCCCTACCTGTAGTCTTCCTTTAACCCCATGTCCCTACCTGTAGTCTTCCTTTAACCCCCCTGTCCCTACCTGTAGTCTTCCTTTAACCCCATGTCCCTACCTGTAGTCTTCCTTTAACCCCATGCCCCCTGTCCCTTCTAACAGACAATAGTCAATAGTAGGACGTTTACCTACTAAGCCGGCGGTGGCTTGGGTTTGACAAACCGCATGCGACGGGAGCACCAATGGGAATCCTGCTAGTGGTGACCTGTTGTTGACCACGCCCACAATTGAAGAACACCCGTTCTGATTGGCCGGCTGACTGGTCAACGGTCCAGCATGTTGTGTTGCTGTTCTGGGAAGTTGTAAGGTTCCTGAGAGGATGGTTGAAGCTGCCTCCGCCCTAACAGTCGGAGAGGTGGAGACAGAAAATAGGTCCTTCAGTGCAGCTTGAAGGACATATTTCACACCTGCTGTTTCATAAGCTCACACAAAGAACCGTGGCACAGCTTCAGTCCTGCATGTTTTCACACTTTGTTTTACGGCCAAATTCCTCTCATCTCTGAGTCCTGTTTTACTTCCTCCTTTTACCCCGCCACTAGCCTCACCTGTCCATTCCTGCACACCTGCAGGGATGCAGTGATTGGCTGTGATGGGATAACAAGGTTAATGACCTCACCTCACCTGTCTCACCTCACCTGTCTCACCTGTCTGACCTCACCTCACATGTCTCACCCCACCTGTCTCACCTCACCTGTCTCACCTGTCTGACCTCATTTGTCTCACCTCACCTGTCTGACCTCACTTGTCTCACCTGTCTGACCTCACCTCACCTGTCACACCTCACCTGTCTGACCTCACCACACCGGTCTGACCTCACTTGTCTCACCTGTCACACCTCACCTGTCTCACTTGTCTGACCTCACCTCACGTGTCTCACCCCACCTGTCTCACCTCACCTCACCTGTCTCACCTGTCTCCCAGTGTTTAGAGAACCATTCATTCTGTGTCTGCTATCAGTAACAGAGTTACAATAATAACCAAATACTCAGGATTCTGTAGGGTTTTGAGTATGGCTGTGTGTGTATTTATGATGTTCATGAGTGTGCGGTTGTGTGTTTATGAGTGTGTGTTTACAATGTGTACTTGTTGTTTTCAGTGGACCAGACCAGCTCCTACAGTTATAGGAACCAGAGGAAGTTCTCAGAAGACATCGACTGGTCGTATGCAGGTACGCCTCCTGGTCTCCTCACCTCCCCCCCCCTCCTCCCACCCTTTCTCTCCTCTCCCTCCTCCTCACCTCCTCCCCCCTCCTCTCCTCCTCCCCCCCTCCTCACCTCCTCGACTCAACTCCCTTCCTCCCTCCTCCCCCCTCCTCTCTCCTCACCTCCTCCCCCCTCCTCGACTCAACTCCCTTCCTCCCTCCTCCTCTCAGCTCCTCTCCCCCCTCCTCATCCCCTCCCCCCTCCTCGACTCAACTCCTTTCCTCCCCCCATCCTCTCCTTACCTACTCCCTTTAGCTCCTCCCCCAACCTCCTTCCCCCAGCTCCTCTCCTCCCCTCCTTTCCTCACTGCCTGTCCTGTCAGTGTGTGTGTGTGTGTGTGTGTGTGTGTGTGTGTGTGTGTGTGTGTTGACCTATGGACCAACACACCACAGGTGTCTGAGAAATGTCACTTCAATGACAACACTTTGATGCTCCATAGAGTCCTCAAAACCACGTGTGTGTGTGTGTGTGTGTGTGCGTGCGTGTGTGTGCATGCGTGCGTGTGTGTGTGCGTGCACTCTGCTTCAAAGAGGAGGCTCATTGATGGTGAATGAAGTGTGAAGTGGTTCTGTGATGTGCAGACTGAGCTAGTGAGTGAAGAGGCGTGGCAGATGGACTATGACAGGAAGATGAGGAAATGCAAGTGACAGATCTTCACAGGAAGTGACGATCATAACGACAAACAGGGTTGTAAGTAGACCTATTGGGTCGTTAGTAACGACCTCTACAGGGTCATTAGTAACGACCCTGTAGAGGTCGTTACTAATGACCCTGTAGAGGTCGCTAGGTCATTACTAACGACCTCTACAGGGTTGTTAGTAACGACCTCTACAGGGTCATTAGTAATGACCTAGCGACCTCTACAGGGTCGTTAGCAGCGACCTCTACAGGGTCGTTAGCAGCGACCTAGCGACCTCCAGGGGTTATTTGAGGTATGAACCCGAGGGGGGCATCAGAGGGAATAATGGCCCATGAAGAAAAGCTGTTGAGTGGGAAAGGTTTGGAGTGCTAGCTGTGCTCTCCAGACTCATCTGAGTGTGTTTGGGTCCACCCTCCGGGTCTCATGTTGGGATTAGCATGTGAATGCGCTCCCCATTCTCCCCGTCTCTCTCAGTGAGGAGGCCATTGTGGAGACACCAGTTCCTCCGCAGGCCCTCAGCCAGAGAGCGGCCCTCCTTCCGCCCGCCACAAAACCTCTTCCTACGGTTTGTTTCATCGCTCCGTCGGGGCGAGGCCCAGCCGCTCCAGGCTACTTTGTTTTCATACAGGAGCAGGAAGGCTGTCGTCAAAATGAGTGAAAATGAAGTTGAACAATGGCTAAATCCCGGGTAATGGGTTGGACGTGAGCTCGCGGCGTCCCCCGGCTCCTCCAGGTTCTAACAGTACGGCTGAGTAGTACGCTGAAGAAGGGTTTGTTCTGGTGTTTACGTCCAGGCTGAGATGGTGTCTGATGGGAGCTCAGGCTAGCAGACGCCATTACTGTTCTTTATGGGCTGGCCCCTCTGTAAACACTGTGTGTGTGGCTCTTCTCCTGCCCTTTAAGAAGCCCACGCACTCAGGAGTGGCTCCTCAGGAGCGGCTCTGTGGAGCACAGTGACACGTATGATCTGCGTCTGTGTGCAGGTGGGTCTAGTGCTGTCCAACCTAACGACTGGCTGTCCATTCGTCTGTTGGGTGGAGACGCGCTCAGGTTTCCTTTCATCTGCGCCGTGTCTTTGTCTGGAGCATCAACCCGGCCCTGCGTCTCCCATGAGCCTCTCTGGCCTGATGTTTGAAGTCAAAAACCACACCGCTCTTTGTTTGCTTTCTCAGCTTTTGTGTCAATTCTTTACCCCCCCCCCCCCCCACCCCCCCCCTAGATCTAATGTAGGTAGATCTATGATAGGTAGATCTACGGTAGGTAGATCTACGGTAGGTAGATCTACGGTAGGTAGATTTAGGGCAGGTAGATCTATGATAGGTAGATCTACGGTAGGTAGATCTACGGTAGGTAAATCTAAGGCTGGTAGATCTATGGTAGGTAGATCTAGGGCAGGTAGATCTATGGTAGGTAGATCTAGGGCAGGTAGATCTATGATAGGTAGCTCTATGGTAGGTAGATCTAGGGCAGGTAGATCTATGATAGGTAGATCTACAGTAGGTAGATCTACGGTAGGTAGATCTAGGGCAGGTAGATCTATGATAGGTAGATCTACGGTAGGTAGATCTACGGTAGGTAAATCTAAGGTAGGTAGATCTATGATAGGTAGATCCTCTCCTCCTACACCTCTGTCCTTGACCTCCCCTCCCCTCCTACACCTCTCCACCCGCCCTACCTCTCCACCTCTCCTCCTCCCCACCTCCCCCCCGGCAGAAGGAAGTGGCGTGATTTCCCCGTTCTGTCCAGAAGACAGGAGAGCCTCAGAAAATGCACGTATATGTACTAGATATTCGCTACTATAGATTGGTTTCTACATATTTAGG
Source organism: Lota lota (assembly GCA_026745465.1). Classification (NCBI taxonomy): domain Eukaryota; kingdom Metazoa; phylum Chordata; class Actinopteri; order Gadiformes; family Lotidae; genus Lota; species Lota lota. Next base: position 1,524,818 of record JACYXH010000705.1, on the reverse strand, counting down.
GCTAGATTCTTGGAAGAGAAGCTACACAGCAGAGGTGAATAACTAGTAAGTTTAGTTTTGTCCCTAGTTGAGCATATGACAGGAATCCTCTCCGACCCAAGGCTGCAGGCCTGTTTATGTTGTTTATCTCAAACCTAGCAGCGTGTAGGAAGTGTCTGCTCTGAGGTGTCTGGATCAGCAGTGAAAAACAGCAGGAGCCCTTAACATTGATATTTACAACCATCAGCTCAACAGCTTGCTTCCTGCTACCTACACAGAAATGGGTTTAGTTAACTCTCTCTTTCCACAGCCAATATCCTACACATCTGTGTGTTGTTTCTTGGTGTTTAAAGACTGCAGTAGAACTCAAGTCTATCTAGCCTAACTCTGTTTAGTCTCACTCTGTCTAGCCTCACTCTGTTTAGTCTCACTCTGTCTAGCCTCACTCTGTTTAGTCTCACTCTGTCTAGTCTAACTCTGTCTAGTCTAACTCTGTCTAGTCTCACTCTCCCGTACAGTTTGTGAGTTTCGTCCCAACGTGTGTTGTCATGTCAGGCTGTGATTACATCGTTGGTATTGGGTCCTGTTAGGACTGCTACCTTTAGAACTTTCTAGGTCCTCAGGGAACACATCTGTCTCAGGACTAAACCGCTGATGAAGGAGAACATACTACCATGTCTATACTATACTATACTGTATACTATGTATATCGATATATCTGGTTGAGAATCATTCCATGATCCTAGTTCTGGCTCCATTCCAGCACGTCTGATCCTGCATCTCGTTATCTGTGTGATACTTCTCTGACAGCCTGCAGTGTGTGAAATATTGCTACCAACGATCCCAGTAATAATGTGTGGGATATTGTTCATAAACATTAGCTTCAACTTGAAGAAGGTGTTCCTTGAATGTCTGGTTGGAGTGTAGGAACCCTGGTCGTCTTTCAGTCTTTCAAATGAGACATTAAAAGGAGATCTGGACTCCTTGTGGTCCCTAAAGATCACTAGAGTAGGGGGCTAACCCCGGTGTCTCTACATCATCACTAGAGTAGGGGGCTAACCCCGGTGTCTCTACATCATCACTAGAGTAGGGGGCTAACCCCGGTGTCTCTACATCATCACTAGAGTAGGGGGCTAACCCCGGTGTCTCTACATCATCACTAGAGTAGGGGGCTAACCCCGGTGTCTCTACATCATCACTAGAGTAGGGGGCTAACCCCGGTGTCTCTACATCATCACTAGAGTAGGGTGCTAATCCCGGTGTCTGTACCACTTCACAAGGTGATAAGTGGGGTTCTTTCTGATGAGTCTCCGTGGGTTCCAGGGACTCTGAACCAGAACAACTGGGCTAAGAAGTACCCCTCCTGCAGCAGTGCCAGGCAGTCTCCTGTGGACATGGAGGAGGACCTGGCCCAGGTCAGACTGGAGTACCAGGACCTGCGCTTCGAGGGCTGGACCACACCCACCTCCGACAAGACCTCCGCGAAGAACGACGGAAAGACAGGTGAGCGTCTTCATCTCCTCCTCATCACTTCCTCCTCTTCATCACTGGTTTGACCTCCTTATCACCCATTGGTCGCCTGTTCTTATGCACATCAGCAGGAGGACAAAAGCCCTCGGAACTTGACCTCACCCTCCTTATCTCCTCTTCTCTTCCGGGATCTTCTTTGTTGTTCCTCTGTGTCCCAGATGTCTGTGGAGGAACAGTGTGTGTGTGTGTGTGTGTGTGTGTGTGTGTGTGTGTGTGTGTGTGTGTGTGTGTGTGTTTGTGACTGTGTGTGTGTGTGTGTGTGTGTGTGTGTGTGACTGTGTGTGTGTGTGTGTGTGTGTGTGTGTGTGTGTGTGTTTGTGACTGTGTGTGTGTGTGTGTGTTTGTGACTGTGTGTGTGTGTGTGTGTGTGTTTGTGACTGTGTGTGTGTGTGTGTGTGTGTGTGTGTGTGTGTGTGTGTGTGTGTGTGTGTGTGTGTGTGTGTGTGTGTGTGTGTGTCTGTGTGTGTGTGTGTGTGTGTGTGTGTGTGTGTGTGTGTGTGTGTGTGTGTGTGTGTGTGTGTGTGTGTGTGTGTGTGTGTGTGTGTGTGTGTGTGTGTGTGTGTGTGTGTGTGAGGGTTTTCTCAGGACAGTTTGGCCCAGATTCTGCAGGGAGATAAGCGGTGTGCTTTAGGACTGGATTCAGGTTCCACTTCCACCGTAGAGAACCAAGAGATCTTTTATGGAGTCCCTCCCTCCAGCGGGGGGGACTCAATAGTCTCAGTGTCAGAGCGCTGCGATCGCTGGCTGACATTTTAGAGCTGGACTGGACATAGTGTCTGTTAAACCCAGTTTCTCCAGTCCTTCTCAGCCTCATTCAGCAGAATCCTCTCCCACTGTGGTGAGCACACGGCTGACCTCTCGCTTCTTGAGGATTCCTCTAGGGTTTGAGGCCGTCTGGGTGGAGGTGTGAGACCTAAACGTAAAGACGCCAGCAGGCCAGACTGCTGGAATGCATCTTTGTAGGGCACTCTAAAGAACCTTAATCTACATTTCTCTTTTAAAGGATTGTCTTTTGAGTGTTTTTCCAGAGTCCTGGCTCTGTAAATAACTCTGAATGGAATGTGTTTGATGTACCTGTAGAAATAATCTGGCCTTGCCTCACTACTCCTGCTGCTACTAGCTGCTAGTTTTACTACTACTACTATAACTACTAACTAGAGGTGGTTCTGTCCCCAGTGGCCATCACCCTGGGGGGGGACTTCTACGTGAGCGGAGGGGGGCTGAGCTCCAGGTTCCGGGCGTCTCGCATGACCTTCCACTGGGGGCGCTGCAACGCCTCGTCAGAGGGCTCCGAACACAGCCTGGACGGGGTCAAATACCCCCTCGAGGTAGGACATGGGCTCCTGCTGTCTCACACGCATGGAGGTCTCTCACACGAAGGTAGGACGTGTTTAGGTGGTTTATCAGGTCCATCTCTCACATGAAGGTAGGAGGTGTTTAGGTGGTTTATCAGGTCCATCTCTCACACGAAGGTAGGACGTGTTTAGGTGGTTTATCAGGTCCATCTCTCACACGAAGGTAGGACGTGTTTAGGTGGTTTATCAGGTCCATCTCTCACACGAAGATAGGACGTGTTTAGATGGTTTATCAGGTCCATCTCTCACAGAAAGGTAGGACGTGTTTAGGTGGTTTATCAGGTCCATCTCTCACACGAAGGTAGGACGTGTTTAGGTGGTTTATCAGGTCCATCTCTCACATGAAGGTAGGACGTGTTTAGGTGGTTTATCAGGTCCATCTCTCACATGAAGGTAGGACGTGTTTAGGTGGTTTATCAGGTCCATCTCTCACACGAAGGTAGGACGTGTTTAGGTGGTTTATCAGGTCCATCTCTCACATGAAGGTAGGACGTGTTTAAGTGGTTTATCAGGTCCATCTCTCACACGAAGATAGGACGTGTTTAGGTGGTTTATCAGGTCCATCTCTCACATGAAGGTAGGACGTGGGGTCCATCTCTGATATGAAGGTAGGGGATGGGGTCTCATCTTACTCGCATGGTGAGAGGTCATGGGTCGTATCCCCACAGAACAGCATTAACTGGGCTGCTCCATGCGAGGACCGTCTCAGGTGTTTCCTTTTGAAGTATTGCTTACGTGATTTATAAATATATTACATTAAATCATCATGTTGTCAGTTACACGTTTGATTGTTAAATTCATTTTGAGATTCGCTGCCTGAGGCTCCAGAGAGGCTCAATAAAAACACAACGAGTCCCAACTATAGAGACCAGCAGCTCCGGGCCAAACTCACTGTAGCAGAACAGGGTTCTGCCACGCCCATAAAGACAGCATTTATTTAATACATACATAATAATAAAAATAATATGTAAGGAAAATATGAAAATACGCAACACCAAAATACTTTCGGTGTTGTAAAGCATTGTATGTATGGATGTGTATGTATATTATTATATCTTACATTCTTACATTAATAATGGGGATGGTTCATCCCTGACATTACCTGTTCATTCAAGTCATTTTGGGTGGGGTTTTAATAACTAAATAACCCCAAATGGGTTTCTACCGCACCTTCACATGCCTTTCCTTTCCTAAATAAAAAACTGTTTGTTATTCAATTTGTGTAAATGAAACGAAGCCGTCACCTCTGACCTCAAGCCGTGACCTCTGACCTCATCTGGCTGACATGTGGGGTTCAAATTCAGGCTAGATACTCTGGACCAACACGGTGTCACCTCACAAGGTCAACTGACTACTGGACTGACCCCTGTGTGACCTCTGACTCCCACTGTGTGACCTCTGACCCCCAGATGCAGATCTACTGCTATGAAGATGACCTCTTCGACTCACTGGACCACGCCCTGAAGGAGGGGGGCCGCATCACCGCCATCGCTGTGCTGTTCCAGGTGTGTGTGTGTTAGTGTGTGTGGGGGGAGAGGGTTAGGGGCGGGGCCTGAGGGGGGAGAGGGGGTTAGGGGTGGGGGGTGAAGGGGGAAGAGGGTTAGGGGTCAGGGGGTGAGAGGGTTAGGGGTGAGGGGCTGAGGGGGGAGAGGGTTAGGGGTGAGGGGTGAGAGGGGGAGAGGGTTAGGGGTGGGGGGCCTGAGGGGGGAGAGGGTTAGGGGTGGGGGGGTGAGAGGGTTAGGGGTGAGGGGCTGAGGGGGGAGAGGCTTAGGGGCGGGGCCTGAGGGGGGAGAGGGGGTTAGGGGTGGGGGGTGAAGGGGGAAGAGGGTTAGGGGTCAGGGGGTGAGAGGGTTAGGGGTGAGGGGCTGAGGGGGGAGAGGGTTAGGGGTGAGGGGCTGAGGGGGGAGAGGGTTAGGGGTGAGGGGCTGAGGGGGGAGAGGGTTAGGGGTGGGGG
>JACYXH010000705.1:1435000-1517500 GCA_026745465.1 Lota lota | reverse complement strand
TGTGTGTGTATGTGTCTCTCCGTGTGTGTGTGTGTGTGTGTGTGTGTGTGTGTGTGTGTGTGTGTGTGTGTGTGTGTGTGTGTGTGTGTGTGTAGCTGGAGGTGTTCTGTGAGGTGATGACGATGCAGCAGGCTGGCTACGTCATGTTGATGGACTACCTGCAGAACAACTTCCGGGAGCAACCCCAGAGGTTCACAGGTCAGGTGTACTCCTCCTACACCGGCACAGAGGAGCTCAGCACACCTGGTACGTCCCACACCTGGTACACACACCTGTATACACACACCTGTATACTCACCTGGTACGTCACACACCTGTATACACACACCTGTATACACACCTGGTACGTCACACACCTGGTACGTCACACACCTGTATACACACACCTGTACACACACACCTGGTACGTCACACACCTGGTACACACACACCTGGTACGTCACACACCTGGTACGTCACACACCTGGTACACACACACCTGGTACACACACCTGTACACACACACCTGGTACAACACACACCTGGTACGTCACACACCTGGTACACACACCTGTACATCACACACCTGGTACACACACCTGTATACACACCTGGTACGTCACACACCTGTACACACACACGGTACGTCACACACCTGTATACACACACCTGGTACATACCTAGTACACACACACACACCTGATACCTAGATGATGAAAAGGAGATGAAGAGGAGGAGAGCAGGTAAGGGCATGAGGATAGAGGAGAGGAGGAGGAGGTGATCAGAATGGGTTTGCGCTGTCCTACATTCTCTCAACGACCGACCAATCACAGCACCCAGCTGGTGATCATTACTATTGATAGGATCTGATTGATCTGTGGTGTGAAACCAGCCAGGATCAATTCATGTATCCATGTTTTATAACAGGCAGCTGGTCGTTGTTCTGGTAGTCAACACTCAAGTTTGATACCGCGCAGGGGGGCCACGCAGGGGCGTGGCCCCCCCCACCAACACACAGAGCACATACATCAAATGCATCGTATATAATGGAGTTCAGTCTCCACGCCACTCTGAACTGATGTAGTCAAGGTGGCACAGATGACCAGTCTCCAAAACATTACTATACAGTTGTAGTGAAGGTATTTATATTAATATTTATGTGTGTTAACCCATATTTGTTAGTAACTATTATTGGTAGTATTCCAACTATTGATTGAACAGTGAAATATACCGACGTATTCTAGTTTTTTGATAACTACATCTTATTTAACACCAGTGACACCAATGAGAGTGAGTTTTTCTATACCGCTGCTAGTTCTAGTTGAGATGAAAGATTGGAGGCCTTTGTTGAACTCTGTTGAGGGGAGATACTCCCCTCTAGTGGCAGAAAGCTGGAGGTTCAGCCTGGTGATGCTGACCAGAGTGAAGGGGAGTGAGTGAGTGAGTGAGTGAGTGAGTGAGTGAGTGAGTGAGTGAAAGAGAGAGGGGGCGAGTGAGTGAATGAAAGAGGGAGTGATTGAGGGTGAAAAGGTGAGGGAGTTAGTGCATGTTTGAATGAGAGTTTTCTTTATACCACTACTTGAGAGTAAAGTATATTGACAACATAATTCAATAACTGAATGTAATTAGCTACTGCAACTGTAAACATGTGATATGGTCAGACCATTCAGGACTTGAGGACAGGATCCAGAAAGTAGGGAGTGTGTTGGGACAGGGTCTACTGACACCCTGACCCCAACCCCGAACTCTGACCCCTGGCAGGTTCTGTGCTGAGCCTGACACCGTGTGGTTCTTCAGGTTCTAGATCAGGTTCTGTGCTGAGCCTGACACCGTGTGGTTCTTCAGGTTCTAGATCAGGTTCTGTGCTGAGCCTGACACCGTGTGGTTCTTCAGGTTCTAGATCAGGTTCTGTGCTGAGCCTGACACCGTGTGGTTCTTCAGGTTCTAGATCAGGTTCTGTGCTGAGCCTGACACCGTGTGGTTCTTCAGGTTCTAGATCAGGTTCTGTGCTGAGCCTGACACCGTGTGGTTCTTCAGGTTCTAGATCAGGTTCTGTGCCGAGCCTGACACCGTGTGGTTCTTCAGGTTCTAGATCAGGTTCTGTGCTGAGCCTGACACCGTGTGGTTCTTCAGGTTCTAGATCAGGTTCTGTGCCGAGCCTGACACCGTGTGGTTCTTCAGGTTCTAGATCAGGTTCTGTGTGTTCCCAGAGTGCAGCTCGGAGCCTGAGAAGGTGATGGCGGTGGCCCAGAACCGCACCAGTCTGCTGGTGATGTGGGAGCGCCCGCGCTCCGTCTACGACGGCGCCATCGACCGCTACGCCGTCCGCTACCGACCCGCTGGCGACCCCAGCCATCCCGGCACCGAGTACCTCACGGACGGAGACCAGGACGTGGTGAGAGGTCCAGGCAGGATAGTCTAAGGTCCAAAGGTTCTGGGTTTGATCCCTAATGTCCTCAGTCTACCTGTAGGCCTCCTAGAGCTAGATGCCCCCTAACCCCTAGCTGCTCCTTAGTGACCTGTCTCTGTACTGTCTAACCCCTACCTGCTCCTTAATGACCTGTCTCTGTACTGTCTAACCCCTACCTGCTCCTTAATGACCTGTCTCTGTACTGTCTAACCCCTACCTGCTCCTTAATGACCTGTCTCTGTACTGTCTAACCCCTACCTGCTCCTTAATGACCTGTCTCTGTACTGTCTAACCCCTACCTGCTCCTTAATGACCTGTCTCTGTACTGTCTAACCCCTACCTGCTCCTTAATGACCTGTCTCTGTACCGTCTGACCCCTACCTGCTCCTTAATGACCTGTCTCTGTACCGTCTAACCCCTACCTGCTCCTTAATGACCTGTCTGTGTACCGTCTAACCCCTACCTGCTCCTTAATGACCTGTCTCTGTACCGTCTAACCCCTACCTGCTCCTTAATGACCTGTCTCTGTACTGTCTAACCCCTACCTGCTCCTTAATGACCTGTCTCTGTACTGTCTAACCCCTACCTGCTCCTTAATGACCTGTCTCTGTACTGTCTAACCCCTACCTGCTCCTTAATGACCTGTCTCTGTACTGTCTAACCCCTACCTGCTCCTTAATGACCTGTCTCTGTACCGTCTGACCCCTACCTGCTCCTTAATGACCTGTCTCTGTACCGTCTAACCCCTACCTGCTCCTTAATGACCTGTCTCTGTACCGTCAAACCCCTACCTGCTCCTTAATGACCTGTCTCTGTACCGTCTAACCCCTACCTGCTCCTTAATGACCTGTCTCTGTACCGTCTAACCCCTACCTGCTCCTTAATGACCTGTCTCTGTACCGTCTAACCCCTACCTGCTCCTTAATGACCTGTCTCTGTACCGTCTAACCCCTACCTGCTCCTTAATGACCTGTCTCTGTACCGTCTGACCCCTACCTGCTCCTTAATGACCTGTCTCTGTACCGTCTGACCCCTACCTGCTCCTTAATGTACACCTTCACGTTCACCTACTTTTAAAGTGTCCACCAGCTGGCACATAGTGTGTTTGTATATATATATATATATATATACACACACAATATGATTATCATAGCCTATCTTAATTGTATTTGGGTGTATTCTACCCTCACACTACCAGGGGGCGATCCTGCAGGACCTCCTAGCTAACACCAGCTACAGCCTGGAGGTGGTGGCCGTCTGCACAGGAGGCCTCCTGGGGCGCCTGAGCGACCAGCTGACCGTCAGCATGCCGACCTACGACCCCGGTAAGAGCGACCACGCCCCACCTGGCCGTCTCCACGGAGACCGCGCCTAGTACACCTGTAGGAGGCTCTCTCCAGATTAGGCTAACGTTAACGCTGACCACCTGCAAACAAGCACTTGAGAGACTTAATAGTACGACTGAGAATGTCACCGTAACATCTTAAGTCTCCTTGAGGGCGGGATTACACAAATAGGTTCTGAATCTACGCTTGGTTTTATATTTTCCCAACTGTTCTGCCTCCTCTTCCAGGGCATTCGTCCTCAAAAACCTGAAACTATGCAACAGTTTGGTGTTCTCCCCCTGGTTTCTCTCGCCCCTCTCCTTCTTCCTCTGGTTTCATTGTTGTACTTTCTCAAATGTTTTGGTTTGGGTATCACACTTCTGTTCACGACCTCAGAATGACCCCTTTTACATATGTCAAAGTCATTACCATAGATATAAAGTATATATATGATAATAATAATAAGTGTAATTTATGACTGAAGATGATAATAAAGTGGTCCATCTTGTTATACCAAGTTCTGTGTCAGTGTCCGCCTGATCCTGTGTGACTGAATGCTATCAGACATGAACACCAGGTCCCTTATGTTAGCTAAAACTAGCTTAACATTCGCCTCAATCTACCTCATTATGTTAGCTAAAACTAGCTTAACGTTCGCCTCAATCTACCTCATTATGTTAGCTAAAACTAGCTTTATTTTAGCCTCAAACAACCCCATCTCAAACTCTTAGCTTTAAATCACCTAAAGTCGTGACATAAGCTAAATCTAGTACATTCTTTACATTAGTTTAAACTAGCTCATGTTAAAGCATTATGTGAGCTAAAACTAGCTTACCTTAAACTCTGTGTTAGCTAAAACTACACCACTCTATATTCTTTGTTAGCCAAACTATCACCATATCTAACCCTAAAAATGTTTTACCTAATACCTAAACTTTACCATTTCTAACCATAGTCCTATAGATCCATCTCTAACCCAATACCTAAACTTAACCATATCTAACCTAATACCTAACAATCTCTAACCCAATACTTAAACGTAACCATCTCTAACCTAAAATAATGTGTGTGTGTGTGTGTGTGTGTGTGTTTGCGCGTGCGTGCGTGTGTTGTGTGCTGTACGTTAAACGATGAGACACAGTGAAGAGACAAAGAACACACATTAAACATCAACATGATGTCCCCTGATGGTCACTACACACTCTATAACACACTTCTGCACGCACACAAATCAACCAGAATCGACCAAACCAAATCCACCAATCAAACTAATTCAAGTCAAACTGAATGAAGGTGATCTGGTTGCTTCTCTGAAGCAGTCCAATCATGTGCGATGATTCCTCATCATTTACTATTTTGTGTCTAATATTCAAACTTGTGTTTATTTCCAGAAGACTCGTTGGATTCTGCGTGGGATGATTTAAACGAGGTGAGCACAGGACCGTAAAAGCTTCGAAGGAACAGAAATTGTCTTTTGGGTCCCGAGGGGAAAGTCGAAAAACTGCTGAGCTACGCCAGAAATTATGTTTGAGCAAAGCAGGAAGTGGACCAGTGTGGAGGCGGGTTTTAAAATGTAATACTTCCTGTCATCACCAGGGGGACTACGACCCAGACCAGGAGGAAGAGGATATAGTGGAGGAGGAGGAGGTGGTGCAGGAGGAGAAGGAGGAGATGGAGGCGGGTGTGTCCACAGAGCCATCCAGAACCCCAGGCCCAGCCCTCCTCCCTCTCCTTCCTGACCCCAGAACCACCACCCAGGGTACCTCCACCCAGGGTACCTCCACCCAGGGTACCCCCACCCAGGGTACCCCCACCCAGGGTACCCCCACCCAAGGTACCCCCACCCATGGTACCCCCACCCTGGCCCAGCCCACTCTGAGGCCAGCAGGGGGTGTGAGCTCCACCACAGCAGAGCTCCGCCGCAGTACCTCCAGACCGCCAGCAGGGGGCACTGCTGCACCAGGAGACAGAGCGTGGGAGCAGGCGGAATATAGTGTCCCACCGACATACAACGACACACACACCACCACAGACACACACACCAGCACAGATAGACACAACACCACAGACACACACAACACCACGGACACACACACCAGCACAGATAGACACAACACCACAGACACACACAACACTGGAGATAGACACAACACCACAGACACACACAACACTGGAGATAGACACAACACCACAGACACACACAACACTGGAGATAGACACAACACCACAGACACACACGCCACCACAGACACACATAACATCTCCAACATAAACACACACAACAGAAACACACACACCGATGTAAAGACACACAACAATACAAACACACGCACCAACACACACGCCCATGCCCCTTCCCATGGTGCATATGACGGTAACCATGGTAACGAGGAGGACATCGCCAAGTTGAACGCCACTGCCACAGGAAGTGAGAGGTCAAAGATCAGCCTCATCCACCCAGAATCCTCCGGGGCAGCCGAGAAACCACAGCTGAGGACTACAACGCCCAGCATGCACTTCACTGGTATTCCGTCACACACCACCGGTGAGCATCCAATTGTCCAAGCTTCCTCCTCCTCCTCCTCTTCCTCACCTCTGTTGGACGCCAGCCTGGCTAGCTCCGCCCCTTCCCCCTCCTGCTGCCTGCAAGCCCCTCCCCCTGCTGGTGCACAGCAGCATGACGCTTCCTCCTTTGCCACACCCCAAGCTTCTGCCACGCCCCCAACCTCCCTCCACCCCCCCCCCTCTGATAATGGTGGTGATGATGATGATGATGATGATGATGATGATGACGGTGACGGTGGTGATGATGATGATGGTGATGGTGATAACGACGACGATGAGTTGTCTGGGTCTTCATCGGTGGTCTTCTCCGGTAACCTCGTGACCTCGTTCAGCGAGACTCCGCCCCTTCCCTCGGTCGGGTCGCCGCGGGAGACACCAGAGCTCTCTCGATCGCCCCCCATCCTCGCGGTGTCTCTCTCTCGCGCGCCGCCCGACGCCTCGGCCCTCCTGCTCTCCTCCTCCTCCTCCTCCTCCTCCTCCTCCTCGGTCGGGGGAGGGCGGGAGGAGGAGTGGGGGTTTGAAGCTAGCGGCGGCGGTGTGGACGCCATGTGCTCATGCTCAGTAGAACCCTCGCTGGCGCCGTTCCAGACACACGCCTCCTCCCCCCTGCCCTCTCCCTCCTCCTTCTCCTCTCCCTCCGCGGCATGGGAAGTAGCCGCTAGCAGCGCTACCTACGATAGCGTAGCCGCCAGCCCTCCGCGGGTTTCTTCCTCTCCGCTGGGTGAAAGACGTCCTCCTCCTCCTCCTCTCTCCTCCTCCTCCTCCTCACACGCCCTCCTTCCTCCCCCGCCTCCCCCCACCAGTGACCCCTCCCTCTTTCTTACAGCCACGGACGAGTTTGATTGGTCCCCAACGTCCGTCCGCCACCCCTCCCCCTCACCCTCCCCCTCCCCAGCCTCCTTCCCCACCCCAGAGGGAGGGGCCTGGGGGGGCGTGGCCTCAGGCTCCGCCCAGCAGGACGAGGACTTCTCCGCTTCCGGGGAAAGTGTACTTCCTGTTTCCCCCCACATCACTTCCTCCTCCCCTCACCCCCCCGCGGCCGAGACCCCGCCCCCCGACGACGAGCGCTCCTCCGCTTTCTACTTCGAGGCCGAGAGCGGGAGCGCCGCCGTTGCCACGGAGACGGGGGCCGTGGCCTACATGGTGACCACAGTAAGCCCCTCCCCCTCGTCGTCATGGCGACGGCGAGCGGGGGAAGAGCAGAGCGGCTCGGGGGACACCTCCTCCGACTTCAGTATCTCCGAACACACGGAGCGAGACCTCCTCCTCGTGGAGGAGGAGGAGGAGGAGGAGGAGGAGGAGGAGGAGCTGGTGGAAGGTAAACGGAACCAGACCACAGAGTCCCAGCCACTAGTCCTCCATCCATCCATCACTCAACCCTAACCCTTAACCTCTAACCCCGCACCGTAAAACCCCAACCTCTAAACCTCTAAACCCTAACACCTAACCTTTGAACCCTAACCTCTGAACCACTAAACCCTAACCTCTAAACCTCTAAACCCTAACCTCTCATCCCTAGCACCTAACCTTTGAACCCTAACCCCTAACCTGTGTCTGAACGGCAGTGTGTGTGCGGTGAGTCTGAGCCAATCAGGGATGCTTAGGGTCCATAAAGTAAACGTCTCCAAGACATCCACGTAAATGTGTGTTCAGTCCCAATCTGCCTCCTCATGGGGCGACACAGCCTTGGGCCCTTCCAGATCTCCCAGTCCTTCCAGCCCTGTAAGATCCTTCCAGTAGGATCTTACAGGTGGGTGGCGACCTCGCCGGGACAAATCCCAAGCAGCGCCTAGTCAGTGACACCTTGTCCAGAGAGGAGGTGCTAACTGTGTGCAGTACACCAACTGCCACATGACCGCGTCTCACAGGGGACCGTCTGGACCTCTGAGGGGACACCTGCAATTACCGCTTTTCCCAACAGGCGGGGGCCCAAAGACAAGGAAACAGAGATCTTCCAGATTGCCACTTGGAGAAGTTTTCTCAGTCAATAACGTTCCAATACTAGACCTAAGGCCTTCCAGTCAGTGTAATACTGTAATATTACATCAATAAAATGTTGTGTTAATTTATGCAGATGAACCCTCCCCTTCAGACAGATTTCCAGTAGACCTGGCCGGTCGGGCCAATCACAACCATTATCTAATATGGGGCGGTTTTGATAGGATTACTGTACAGAGGAGCGCCCTATGGGATCTTTCATAAACAACCAAGATGGCTGCCGTTTCGTGGCTCGGATTGGTTGTAGGTCTGGCCAATACTGCTGGCATTTGGCTCCGCGCCCGTTGATAACGCCCCCTGGAAACCTAAAATGACCAGAGAGGTTCCACACTAATGCGCATTTGGGAATTGGCAGGGTCTCGTTACACGGGAAGTTTACAGACGCACCACAAGGGGGCAGCAGAAGTCCTCGTGGTTCCTGGCTTTCTGGCACGTCTCAAAGCGCTCATCATTACTCTTCAGTGTTTCAACTCGGCCGCTCTGCTCAATCACGAAAGTTGCTAGTAAGCCTACTTACAAAAAATTTTTTGGAATACAAACAAACTTTAACGGGGTATTTTTTTTGGCAGGAAAAGCCTTCGTATGTGTACACAAACAGCGAGTTCCACATTATGAGTGAATACGTTGTATCCGCTTCTTTTCATCGCTTCTGTCAATACGCCTTTCATTCCGTCACCTAGGCGCTCCATTCTCCTTCCAAACACGACTAACCTTTTGTCACTTGGAGTAGAAAACATTCAATCCAACCATTTTCCCTGCTGTTGTTGTTGGCTTTCTGAGTGGATGATGAATATTGACTTGAATGAATGCCAGCTCGTTCCAGCCGGGCGGAAAAGCACAGCCACGAAATATTAAATAGTTGTTAACAAGGGTGACCTTGTCGTTCAGTGTCTGAACGGAGCAGGTACGTTTTAACGGGCCGCATTTCACGTCAAGGTTAGTCGATACTGGCGGGTTTTCTGCCCCCCCCCCCATCTCGCCCCCATCTCGTTTGCAAATGAGAAATAAAAGGTGTCGAGGTCGGCTCCATTTGTCACTTCATCATTGACATCAGCGCGTCGCCAACATGCGTGTTTGACTCTTAAATGACTTGACGAGAGGTGACGCGCTCAGTGTGTGTGTGTGTGTGTGTGTGTGTGTGTGTGTGTGTGTGTGTGTGTGTGTGTGTGTGTGTGTGTGTGTGTGTGTGTGTGTGTGTGTGTGTGTGTGTGCGTGCGTGTGTGTTTGAAGGGGTGCATGCGCGTGTGTGTTTCTGCTTGTGTGTGTTTCTGCGTGCGTGTCTGCTTGTGTGTAGGTCGCGTTCACTTCCGTCTCTCTGGGCTTTGAGGGGAGATTGTCATGGCCTCGCAGGTCTGTGTGTGTGTGTGTGTGTGTGTGTGTGTGTGTGTGTGTCTGCATGCGTGTGTCTGCCCCCGTGTGTGTGTGTCTTCGTGCGTGTGTGTCTGCTTGTGTGTGTCTGTCTGCTTGTGTGTGTCTGTCTGCGTGCGTGTGTGTGTCTGCATGCGTGTGTCTGCCCCCGTGTGTGTGTGTCTTCGTGCGTGTGTCTGCCCCCATGTGTGTGTGTCTGCGTGTGTGTGTGTGTCTGCGTGTGTGTCTGCTTGTGTGTGTGTCTGCATGCGTGTGTCTGCCCCCATGTGTGTGTGTCTGTCAGGTCCCTTTCACGTCGTCTCTCCGGGCTTTGAGGGGAGATTTTCATGGCCTCACAGATGGTGTGTGTGTGTGTGTGTGTGTGTGTTGGGGGTGCTGGGTTGTGTGTGTCTACAGTTGAGATAGAGAGGGAATAGAACCCCTAACCCTGGCAGTGTTAATGCCTTGCTCTGCCGTTGAGGCAGACCTCATCCCTGTGTGTTGGTTCTTCCCCAGACGCCAGTAACAGCAGCCACGAGTCTCTGGTGGGGCTGACGGAGCGAGCCGCCGTGGTTCCGCTGGCGGTGGTGTCGGCGCTGACGGGCCTGGGCCTCCTGGTGCTGATGGGGATCCTGGTGTACTGGAGGTAGGCTCCGCCCTCTGAGGGGATCCTCCTCCCTCTGAGGGCATCCTGGTGACCTGGAGGTAGGCTCCTCCCTCTGAGGGCATCCTGGTGACCTGGAGGTAGGCTCCTCCCTCTGAGGGGACCCTGGTGACCTGGAGGTAGGCTCCTCCCTCTGAGGGCATCCTGGTGACCTGGAGGTAGGCTCCTCCCTCTGAGGGCATCCTGGTGACCTGGAGGTAGGCTCCGCCCTCTGAGGGGACCCTGGTGTAGTGGAGGTAGGCTCCTCCCTCTGAGGGGACCCTGGTGACCTGGAGGTAGGCTCCTCCCTCTGAGGGCATCCTGGTGACCTGGAGGTAGGCTCCTCCCTCTGAGGGGACCCTGGTGTAGTGGAGGTAGGCTCCTCCCTCTGAGGGGACCCTGGTGACCTGGAGGTAGGCTCCTCCCTCTGAGGGGACCCTGGTGTAGTGGAGGTAGGCTCCGCCCTCTGAGGGGATCCTGGTGACCTGGAGGTAGGCTCCTCCCTCTGAGGGGATCCTGGTGACCTGGAGGTAGGCTCCTCCCTCTGAGGGGATCCTGGTGACCTGGAGGTAGGCTCCTCCCTCTGAGGGGATTCTGGTGTAGTGGAGGTAGGCTCCGCCCTCTGAGGGGATCCTGGTGACCTGGAGGTAGGCTCCTCCCTCTGAGGGGATCCTGGTGACCTGTTGGTAGGCTCCTCCCTCTCACGAGGCTCTAGAGACCCAGCCCTCTGTCAGGCCTGTTCCTCTGATCGTACCCCCAAGAGTACATGAATTAAATGTGGGCTTAAAGTGACAGATCATGTAAATGTGTTTGAGTTTGTGAATATGGATGGATGATCCATATAGTAGCGCCTATATACGTGCAAATAGACGCTAGGCCTGTTTGTACGGACACCACCCCAGTTGTTGGGTGGGGAATAATGATGGATGAGCAAACGAAAGACAGCTAAAGTAGAACGTCCGAGACCTTCTAAATAAAGTCACACACCTCCTTGCCTACAGAGCTCTCCGATGTTAAACACATACGCCTAAATGCAGTCAACGCTTGAAAACCGCCACTGAACGGGGTCTGAATAAGATCAGTCCTGCTCGCATCCAAACACACTGTCAGCCAATCACAGGGCTAGAGCGAGCAAACACACTGTCAGCCAATCACAGGGCTAGAGCGAGCAAACACACTGTCAGCCAATCACAGGGCTAGAGCGAGCAAACAGGGCTAGAGCGAGCAAACACACTGTCAGCCAATCACAGGGCTAGAGCGAGCAAACACACTGTCAGCCAATCACAGGGCTAGAGCGAGCAAACACACTGTCAGCCAATCACAGGGCTAGAGCGAGCAAACACACTGTCAGCCAATCACAGGGCTAGAGCGAGCAAACACACTGTCAGCCAATCACAGGGCTAGAGCGAACAAACACACTGTAAGCCAATCACAGGGCTAGAGCGAGCAAACACACTGTCAGCCAATCACAGGGCTAGAGCGAACAAACACACTGTCAGCCAATCACAGGGCTAGAGCGATCAAACACACTGTCAGCCAATCACAGGACTAAAGCGAACAAACACACTGTCAGCCAATCACAGGGCTAGAGCGAACAAACACACTGTCAGCCAATCACAGGGCTAGAGCGAACAAACACACTGTCAGCCAATCACAGGGCTAGAGCGAACAAACACACTGTCAGCCAATCACAGGGCTAGAGCGAACAAACACACTGTCAGCCAATCACAGGGCTAGAGCGAACAAACACACTGTCAGCCAATCACAAGGCTAGAGCGAACAAACACACTGTCAGCCAATCACAGGGCTAGAGCGAACAAACACACTGTCAGCCAATCACAGGGCTAGAGCGAACAAACACACTGTCAGCCAATCACAGGGCTAGAGCGAACAAACACACTGTCAGCCAATCACAGGGCTAGAGCGAACAAACACACTGTCAGCCAATCACAGGGCTAGAGCGAACAAACACACTGTCAGCCAATCACAGGGCTAGAGCACTTGGCTGCAACAAGCATTCAATTCCACATGAAAACATGAATGAAGAGGTGCGATCCAATGAAAACATGAATGAAGAGGTGCGATCCAATGAAAACATGAATGAAGAGGTGCGATCCAATGAAAACATGAATGAAGAGGTGCGATCCAATGAAAACATGAATGAAGAGGTGCGATCCAATGAAAACATGAATGAAGAGGTGCGATCCAATGAAAACATGAATGAGGAGACAAACGTTTCCTAACAAGCACATGGATGGACGAATTAATACAAATGAAGGGATTGGCTGCTGTAAGCATGAAGGTGAAAACATGAACCAAGACATGTCAGTTTGATATTTAATGTTTCATTGAACCAAGGTGTGTACGCACACTTTACACCTACACACACACACACTTTACACAGACACACACACTTTACACCTACACATACACACTTTATACCTACACACACACACACACTTTACACCTACACACACACACTTTACACCTACACACACACACACACTTTACACCTACACTTTACCCCTACACACACACTTTATACCTACACACACTTTACACCTACTCACACTTTACACACACACTTTATACCTACACAC
Source organism: Lota lota (assembly GCA_026745465.1). Classification (NCBI taxonomy): domain Eukaryota; kingdom Metazoa; phylum Chordata; class Actinopteri; order Gadiformes; family Lotidae; genus Lota; species Lota lota. The sequence goes on along the minus strand of JACYXH010000705.1, from coordinate 1,504,633 downwards.
ACTTTACACCAACACACACACAGTTTACACCTATAAACACACACTTTATACCTACACACACTTTACACCTACACCTACACACTTTACACCTACACACACACACACAGTTTACACCTATACACACGCACTTTACACCTACACACAAACAGTTTACACCTATACACACACACTTTATACCTACACACACTTTACACCTACACACACAGTTTACACCTATACACACACTTTACACCTACACACACACACACACACACACAGAGTTTACACCTACACACACACACACACACACACACACACACACACACACACACACACACACACACACACACACACACACACACACATACAAAATAAAAGGGAACCAAAGTACATTCAATATTTTGTTGGACCCTGCCCTCTCTCGCTCACCGTCAAAACACACACATTGTTTTTGTTTTGGCTGTCCCGCTAAGCTGCTAGCGCTAAGCTGCTAGTGCTAAGCTGCTAGTGCTGCCGGGGCGGGGGCGGGGCCGGGGCGGGGCCGGGGCGCGGTGGGGTGAGGCCCCCCAGGGGCCGGCGCAGTGTCTACTGGGGGCTCCACCCCTGGAGTCCCGGGGTGGAAAAGAACATCGCGGTGATTACGCCGGAACAAGAGCGCTCGTGTAGCGCTCTGTAAGCCGGCAGGGTCAGAGGTCAGAGGTCAGGCCCGGTTAATCCACCCCCCATCCCTTATCCCCACCCTCCGCTAGTCACCAAGTCCACAATGTGGAGAACAGACATCTTCAGAACATAACATCTGGAATAGACTAGAAACATCCGTAGTAGACCATATAAACATCTGGAATAGACCATATAAACATCTGGAGTAGAGACATCTTCAGACCATAACATATCTGTAAACCAAATAAACATCTGGAGTAGAATGTATAAACATCTGTAGAACATACTTATAACATCTGTAGACTATATAAACATCTGTAGAACATAATTGTAACATCTGTGGACTATATAACCATCTGTAGAAGAAAGATTCTATAAACACCTGACAAGACAAGGAAGTTGCAGTAGTAGTATTTACCAGGTACACCACTACCTATACCAGCATCCACCTAGTACTACACTTTGTAAGAATTGACCAGGTACAGCACTAGCTGTAGTAGTATTTACCAGGTACACCACTACCTATACCAGCATCCACCTAGTACTACACTTTGTAAGAATTGACCAGGTACAGCACTAGCTGTAGTAGTATTTACCAGGTACACCACTACCTATACCAGCATCCACCTAGTACTACACTTTGTAAGAATTGACCAGGTACAGCACTAGCTGTAGTAGTATTTACCAGGTACACCTCTATCTCATGTCACTGGGGGGAAAGGAAGTAGAATGATCTGGCAGGAAGTTGAAATGGGGAAGGTAGTGGTTGTGAACACGGTGAAGTGGCTGAAGAGTGAAATGCTCTTTTGAAGGAGACGGAAGCCCGGGGGGGTTCCAGTGGATAAGACCCACGGAGCTGAAGAGGAATCCAGGCTCGTCTGATCCTGTTAAAAACGTGTCGGATTAAGGCGGACATCTTTTCGTCTTATCGGAGAGAGATTACAACGTTTTCATATCTGACCTGACGCATTCCTCGCCACAATACCCCCCCCCCCCCCCCCCCATGCTGTTTTCAACCAGCTGAGCATCACAGCAGCGGAAACACACGCTGATTTACTCAGAACACGTTTTCATCTGAAATCAGGAAATCTACGACCTCTGTACGATCCCTGTCTGACCTCTGTCTTCCTGTCTTCCAGGAACTGTTTCCAGACGGCTCACTTCTACATCGAGGACAGCAGCTCTCCTCGCGTCATCGCCCAGCCAGTCTTCAACACAGGCTAGCACACACACACACACACACACACACACACACACACACACACACACACACACACACACGCACACAGGCTAGCACACACACACACACACACACACGCACACACACACACAGGCTAGCACACACACACACACACACACACACACACACACACACACACACACACAGGCTAGCACACACACACACACAGGCTAGCACACACACACACACACACGCACACACAGGCTAGCACACACAGGCTAGCACACACACACACACACACACACACACACACACACACACAGGCTAGCACACACACACACACAGGCTAGCACACACACACACACAGGCTAGCACACACACACACAGGCTAGCACACACACACACACACACACACACACACACACACAGGCTAGTATACACACACATACATACAAACACGCACGCTAGTACACACACACGCTAGTACACACACACACACACACACACACACACACACAGGCTAATATACACACACACACACACACACATACATACACAGGCTAGTATACACACACACACAGGCTAGTATACTCACACACACAGGATAGTACACACACACACACAGGCTAGTATACACACACACACAGGCTAGTATACACACACACACAGCCTAGCACACACATGCACACACAGGCTAGTACACACACACACACACACCCACACACAGGCTAGCACACACACACACACACAGGCTAGTACACACAAACACACACACACACTTCATTATTGACATGTTGTCGGTTGTTGTTGTTGTTATTGACGTTGTTGTTGTTGTCGTCAGACCACGAGGCGGTCCCTGTGAAGGAGTTTGTCAGACACGTGGCTGAGCTGCACCAATCACACGGCTTCTCTCGGGAGTTTGAGGTAACTTAAAACACGCTGGCGATGTGAACCTGCTCAGGGATACCCCAGCGTGGAGTGGGAGGAGTGGGAGGAGTGGGAGGAGTGGGAGGAGTGGGAAAGCCCCAGGTGTCTAGCGTTTCCACTGACAACGGTGTGCATGCCGAGGGCCGAGCGGTCGCAGGTCGCAGGTCACAGGTCGCAGGTCGCACCGTGCGCTGGCGCTGCATGCCGTGTGGTGAACCTCGACCTGCAGCCGATGTCTCGTCTGCTTTTCTTTTGGTTGTCTTGGTTTGCTGTGTCTGTGATGACATCATGGCTGCCTTCCTCATCATCATCATCATCCTCCTCCTCAGATCCTGAAGGAGAGCTACCAGGTGAGAGGCTCCACACCTAGCCTGCTCCACACCTAGCCTGCTCCACACCTAGCCTGCTCCACACCTAGCATGCTGCACATCTAGCATGCTGCACATCTAGCATGCTACACACCTAGCATTCTACACACCTAGCATTCTACACTCCTAGCATGCTCCACACCTAGCATGCTACACACCTAGCATGCTCCACTCCTAGCATGCTGCACATCTAGCATGCTCCACACCTAGCATGCTGCACACCTAGCATTCTACACTCCTAGCATGCTCCACACCTAGCATGCTCCACACCTAGCATGCTGCACACCTAGCATTCTACACTCCTAGCATGCTCCACACCTAGCATGCTGCACACTTAGCATGCTACACACCTAGTGTGCTGCACACCTAGCATGCTCAAGCCTGGCTTTCTTCCCACCTAGCAGCTAACATGCTTCAGAACTAGTATTGGTCACATCTAGCAAGCTGCGCACCTAGCATGCTACACACCTAGCATGCTGCACACCTAGCATGCTGCACATTTAGCAAGCTGCGCACCTAGCATGGAGGTCAATGTGTATGTTAATGTGTGAGATAACCTGTAGAGATTTGTGTGGGGATGGTGGCTAAAACTAACGCTGGGTATTTTAGATTTTTAGGTTAACTTAGAGCTCCTCCTTTGAAACGACAGCAATCTCTTCAGTTGAAGCTCTAGATTTGACACAACAGCAAGCACTTTGTTCAGAACTCTTTTTGCTGCTGTGGGTTTCCAGGAGCTCCAGGCGTACTCGATGGACATCGGCATGACGGCAGACAGCGCCCGTCACCCGGACAACAAGACCAAGAACCGATACATCAACGTCCTGGCCTGTGAGTGGTTTCTGGAGCGCTGTGCCGGCTGGGAGATAATAACCTAGCATAATGTAACACTGCTTGTGAAGTGGAGCCAGATCCATGCTGACGTTGCGGTTCCACCCTGTAGATGACCACAGCCGAGTCCGTCTGTCCACCCGGACGGACAGCGCAGGAGCCACGGGAGATTACATCAACGCAAACTACGTAGACGTAAGGAGGCGCTGTTATCCCCTCGAACCACTGGGTAACCAGCCGGTTCTGAACGAGTTCCGGCCGGTTCTGAACGAGTTCCGGCCGGTGCTGAACGAGTTCCGGCCGGTGCTGAACGAGTTCCGGCCAGTTCTGAACGAGTTCCGGCCGGTTCTGAACGAGTTCCGGCCGGTGCTGAACGAGGCGCGTGTTTCTACGTGTGTGCAGGGTTTTAACCGGCCCAGGGCGTACATCGCCGCCCAGGGCCCGCTCCGCTCCAGCGTGGACGACTTCTGGAGGATGGTGTGGGAGCAGAAGGCCGGCGTCATCGTCATGATCACCAACCTGATGGAGAACGGACGGGTGAGGCCACGCTACCTGAGCTAAGCTACTTCTAGTGCACTGACTAGCTAGCTGTGACATCATTAACTGTCCTGGTGTTGTATGTTTACAGTCCCATTCAGCTCCATGATTTTGTATTACTTATTGACGTGGGAAAAGATCACAACGGACAATTACGTTCAATCTAAGAACACCTTTAGGTGAACAAATATGCATGTAAACACAATGGGCAATATCCAGTTCAGTAAACGTGATCGAGGTCATGTCCACATGTCGTCCGAGTAGTCGATAACCTAATTATCGTGACAGGCCTAGGTTCATTACCTTGAACCCTATTTAGGAAGATTTATCTTCTAATCCTTCATGAAGGTTACAATGTATAATTGATGCAGATGAATGAGGACAAACTGCAGACTCAAATACAGACGTGTGACAGATTCATGTAGCCTATGAACATGCTGTATTTAGTCATGTCATCCCCCCCCCCCGTTCAGAGGAAGTGTGACCAGTACTGGCCAATCGAGAGCCAGGAGGAGTACGGTGGCTTCCTGGTCACGGTGAAGAGCGTGAAAGAGCTGGCGTTCTACACCCAGAGGACCTTCACCCTCCGCAACACGCGCCTCAAAAAGGTCAGAGCTCTGGCAGGGTGACGCCTTCAAACACCCACGGGATTCAACCACACTGCTGCGGACGCTGTTAGCTCCCAGGATTCCTCTGCCTTATTCAGTCACTCACGGGCGAGGAAAGTGTCAGACTTCCCAGGCATCAAACACGTCGTTATGGCGTAGCTCTGGTCACCGTCTGCAACGTTCACAGGTTTTTATCCACATTTCCACTGCTCTCATTGTGGGGGTGGTCCCGGCTGGTACACTAAGTGTTAAACCGGTCAAAAGCAACCCTGATGTTCATCCCTCCTGGGGGCAGATTCGTCAGTGATTTCTACTTCCTGTTTCCTCCCCAGGGGTCCCAGAAGGGGCGTGGCGCTGAGCAGAGGGTGGTGCACTTCCACTACACCCAGTGGCCTGACATGGGGGTCCCGGAGTACGCCCTGCCGCTCCTCACCTTCATACGCAAGTCCTCCCGGGGCCCCGACATGGGGCCCGTGGTGGTGCACTGCAGGTAGGTTGGACCAGACTGGTCTACACTGGTCTAGGTAGAGGGCAGGGGCTCTAATAAGCAGAGCACTCCTCAACGTTTCATTGCTAAAGGACTTGTAACTCCCATTTGTGGACACCTCTGCCCCTAAGACACCGCTGCCCTGTCCCCCTAGGAAACCCTGCCCTGTCCCCCTAGGACACCCTGCCCCTAGGACACCCTGCCCTGTCCCCCTAGGAAACCCTGCCCTGTCCCCCTAGGAAACCCTGCCCTGTCCCCCTAGGACACCCTGCCCTGTCCTCCTAGGACACCCTGCCCTGTCCTCCTAGGACACCCTGCCCCTAGGACACCCTGCCCTGTCCTCCTAGGACACCCTGCCCCTAGGACACTCTGCCCTGTCCTCCTAGGACACCCTGCTCCTAGGACACCCTGCCCTGTCCCCCTAGGAAACCCTGCCCTGTCCTCCTAGGACACCCTGCCCCTAGGAAACCCTGCCCTGTCCCCCTAGGAAACCCTGCCCTGTCCTCCTAGGACACCCTGCCCCTAGGACACCCTGCCCTGTCCTCCTAGGACACCCTGCCCTGTCCCCCTAGGACACCCTGCCCTGTCCTCCTAGGAAACCCTGCCCTGTCCTCCTAGGACACCCTGCCCCTAGGACACCCTGCCCTGTCCTCCTAGGAAACCCTGCCCTGTCCTCCTAGGACACCCTGCCCCTAGGACACCCTGCCCTGTCCTCCTAGGACACCCTGCCCTGTCCTCCTAGGACACCCTGCCCTGTCCCCCTAGGACACCCTGTCCTCCTAGGACACCCTGCCCCTAGGACACCTTGCCCTGTCCTCCTAGGACAGTACACTACACCTTTAATGGCTCCCCAAGGAATGGTGTACTACAAACGGAGATCTGTGAATGTGTCTTCTAAACACTGTGTCACAACCTTCACGTCTTAATTAACCACATCCTCAGCCTTATGGAAAATGGAACTGTCCATATACATGTAACTCAAAAAGATGTTTCATAATACTTAAAAACCAAAACAAACAGAGCAACAGTATGACTCAACGTTTTTCTAGTACTTGACCTTGTGTTAACGAGCTTGTTTTTTCCCAAACCTCTGAGCTATCAAGTGTGAAAAATATAACTAAAGTAGCAATCTGCCGGCTCCTTGGCTTCTGGTAATTTTCTGTCCAAATTCAGAAATAAATAATTACAACAGGTCTAAAGGTGTAGTCAAATCATGAAAATAAACCAACTGCTCCCTTCAAAGTACTCTCCAAGTTTTCTAACTCTTTAAAACCAAAACAAATGGCTGCCTTTTAAATTAGAGATTTGATTTAGATTTCATTCAAATATTTCCATCTATGAGACTCTAAAGGACACCTGAAGTCTGGTGCGATCTTTTGCTTTTTAAAATCATTCTTTTCAGAGGAGCTTCAACGTGGCCCATTCAACTCCTGCACCTTAGAATGTTGGCCCATTCAACTCCAGCACCTTAGAATGTTGGCCCATTCAACTCCAGCACCTTAGAATGTTGGCCCATTAAACTCCAGCACCTTAGAATGTTGGCCCATTCAACTCCAGCACCTTAGAATGTTGGGCCATTAAACTCCAGCACCTTAGAATGTTGGCCCATTAAACTCCAGCACCTTAGAATGTTGGCCCATTAAACTCCAGCACCTTAGAATGTTGGGCCATTCAACTCCTGCACCTTAGAATGTTGGGCCATTAAACTCCAGCACCTTAGAATGTTGGCCCATTAAACTCCAGCACCTTAGAATGTTGGGCCATTCAACTCCTGCACCTTAGAATGTTGGCCCATTAAACTCCAGCACCTTAGAATGTTGGGCCATTCAACTCCAGCACCTTAGAATGTTGGGCCATTAAACTCCAGCACCTTAGAATGTTGGGCCATTCAACTCCAGCACCTTAGAATTTTGGCCCATTCAACTCCTGCACCTTAGAATGTTGGGCCATTAAACTCCAGCACCTTAGAATGTTGGCCCATTAAACTCCACCACCTTAGAATGTTGGCCCATTAAACTCCAGCACCTTAGAATGTTGGGCCATTAAACTCCAGCACCTTAGAATGTTGGGCCATTCAACTCCAGCACCTTAGAATTTTGGCCCATTCAACTCCTGCACCTTCGAATGTTGGGCCATTAAACTCCAGCACCTTAGAATGTTGGCCCATTAAACTCCACCACCTTAGAATGTTGGCCAACAAAAGCCTTGTCCATGGCCACCACCAGCGGATGTGGCCATTGACCCGATGATGGTGTGTGTTGGGGCAGTGTGCAAGCACCTTTAAACGTTCTCTCTGGTTGTTCAGCGCGGGGGTGGGCCGGACCGGGACCTACCTGGTCCTGGACAGCATGCTGAAGCAGATCCGACAGCAGGGAACCGTCAACATCAAGGGCTTTCTCCAACACATCCGCACCCAGAGGAACTTCCTGGTCCAGACGCAGGTTAGGGGACCTCTTTCAAACCCGCCCTCACGGCGCTCAGAGGGTCACATGATCACTGTTTATGTACTTCTACATGTTTAGGAGGGACGTGGAAGTCTTTCTAGAGTCTATTACCCATCTTCACAGCCAAACCCAACCCTGTTGTACAATTTGAACTTTTTCAAAAAGACGTAAAAAAAATATCAAGATTAAAGGATGGTATTTAGACATGGAGATATCGGGTCCTTTAGAAGACCGACACTTTTATCCCAGGAGTCTTACAAGTGAGGCTGAGAACAATCAAAGCCTACCATCAAGGAGGGTGTGGTCACAAAAGGGGGTTAGGGGTGTGTTCAGGAGCAGAACATGTTCATCTAGGTGTTCAGGAGCAGAACATGTTCATCTGTGTGTGTTCAGGAGCAGAACATGTTCATCTAGGTGTTCAGGAGCAGAACATGTTCATCTAGGTGTTCAGGAGCAGAACATGTTCATCTGTGTGTGTTCAGGAGCAGAACATGTTCATCTAGGTGTTCAGGAGCAGAACATGTTCATCTAGGTGTTCAGGAGCAGTACGTGTTCATCTGTGTGTGTTCAGGAGCAGTACGTGTTCATCTAGGTGTTGAGGAGCAGTACGTGTTCATCTCTGTGTGTTCAGGAGCAGAACATGTTCATCTAGGTGTTCAGGAGCAGTACGTGTTCATCTGTGTGTGTTCAGGAGCAGAACATGTTCATCTAGGTGTTCAGGAGCAGTACGTGTTCATCTGTGTGTGTTCAGGAGCAGTACGTGTTCATCTGTGTGTGTTCAGGAGCAGAACATGTTCATCTAGGTGTTCAGGAGCGGTACGTGTTCATCTGTGTGTGTTCAGGAGCAGTACGTGTTCATCCATGATGTTCTGGTGGAAGCCATCCAGACCAGAGAGACAGAGGTGGGCTCCGCTGTGCTCCATCGATACGTAGATGATCTCCTGACCGAAGGACCGTCAGGAACCACAAGACTGGAGAAACAGTTCAAGGTGGGCAGTGTACCTGGTGCTAAAGAGATATGTACTACTACCAGAGATATGTACTACTACTACTACTACTACCAGAGATATGTACTACTACTAGAGATATGTACTACTACTACTACTAGAGATATGTACTACTACTACTAGAGATATGTACTACTACTACTAGAGATATGTACTACTACTACTAGAGATATGTACTACTACTACTAGAGATATGTACTACTACTAGAGATATGTACTACTACTAGAGATATGTACTACTACCAGATATATGTACTACTACCAGATATATGTACTACTACTAGAGATATGTACTACTACTACTAGAGATATGCACTACTACTAGAGATATGTACTACTACCAGATATATGTACTACTACCAGATATATGTACTACTACCAGAGATATGTACTACTACTACAACAGAGATATGTACTACTACTACTACTACTACAGATACAGTATATGTACTACTACTAGAGATATGTACTACTACCAGAGATATGTACTACTACTAGAGATATGTACTACAACTACTACTACAGAGATATGTACTACTACTATAGATATGTACTACTACTACTACAGAGATATGTACTACTACAGAGATATGTACTACTACTATAGATATGTACTACTACTACTACAGAGATATGTACTACTACCAGAGATATGTACTACTACTAAAGATATGTACTACTACTACTACTACTACTACAGAGATATGTACTACTACTAGAGATATTTAGGACTACAGAGACATTTAGTACTGTAGACATGTAGTAATGTAGAGATATGTACTACAACAGAGATATTTAGTACTACAGCGATACCTAGTACTTCAGAAAGTACTACAGATATATAATCCTACAGAGGTATAGTACTAAAGATATAAGTAAAGATGTTTAGTACTTCAGTTGTTTAGTACTAGAGATATATAGTAATACAAAAATAATGAATACTGTAGAGATACTTAGTACTTTAGAGTTAAGTACTACAGAGATACATAGTACTACAGATATTTAGTACTGTACAGATAGTTGGTCGTTTTGTCCTAGAGATATTTAGTACTGGATATTTAATACTGCCGTCCAAAGGCAAACCGCAGTAACTAGCATATTAGAGTAATTGACTTCTGAAGTTATGACTCAATGAACTTTTTAATACATGTGTATCTTGTGACAAAGTTTCACGGTTCAGTGTTGTTTGGGGGCCACGGAGTGTAACAATGACAAAGTATGTACAAATCTGCCCAAAAGCAAGGCAGCCGCAGTTTCACATCCTCTGCCTTGGTTTCCATGGCTACGACCGTAGATACGCGCGCACACACGCACGCACGCACGCACGCACGCACGCACGCACGGCTAGAAATATGGGATACGGAGGTTTCCTTTTTTCGCTCACCTTTATCCCGTCAAACACACCTCTGAATCACCATTTGACCCAACAACTTAAATTATATGATATATACACACAACCCAAACAGCTCAGGACATCATCTAGTGAACTAAACATTTGTTCGAGTAGGGCCTACTGAGTATTCACTATGAAATTGTTCTAATTTGACTTCAGCACCTAAATCTAAAATCTAATAATATATTTACAGCCGCTGTAAATATATTAATAACTTGGAACAAATAAATAACTTTGGCCGCATATAGAAAACAAAAACGACTATGGCGCAATCCAGAGGGGAAATGATGCTGGAAACGCAAATATCCCGAATATGGTAAGAAAGAAGAAAGCAAGTTCATATAGAAAGTATATAAGCTTACCTGCTCCTCATAGTAGATAGTAACCAATCATCCGAATAGCAGGACATGTTCCGTTAGCTCGTCCCAGAGCAGATCATCCAGGAGGAAGGTCATCCACAGGGTTGACCTCGTGTGGCGCATCCCGATCCTTAATGCTCCACAGTATAATGTTCCTCCAGTGGAAGAGCTTATCGTTCATCCCGATCCTTAGTGCTTCACAGTATAATGTTACTCCAGTGGAAGAGCTTATCGTTCATCCCGATCCGTAATGCTCCACAGTATAATGTTCCTCCAGTGGAAGAGCTTATCGTTCACCCCGATCCTTAACGCTCCACAGTATAATGTTACTCCAGTGGAAGAGCTTATCGTTCATCCCGATCCTTAACGCTCCACAGTATGTTACTCCAGTGGAAGAGCTTATCGTTCATCCCGATCCTTAACGCTCCACAGTATAATGTTACTCCAGTGGAAGAGCTTATCGTTCACCCCGATCCTTAACGCTCCACAGTATAATGTTACTCCAGTGGAAGAGCTTATCGTTCACCCCGATCCTTAACGCTCCACAGTATAATGTTCCTCCAGTGAGTGGAAGCTTGCGGGAGTCTGACCAACGTGTTTCGTTTAACCGAAAATCTCCTAGTGTCGTTATCTTCTCTTTCTGCGTTAGGATGTGAAGTTAAGAAACTAAAAAAGCCCTCAAATGGTTCACAAGATCGCTTGTCTCGTTTTTGAAATGTAAAGTTATTACTTGTTTTTGCAACAGCATCGAGTCACACGGAGACTTATTCATTGAGAAATGTAATCGTAAATGTCTAGTTAGTCGATGGCTGCAGAGAGCTGCAGGTCGGCTTGTTCGCTAATCAGGCAGCGAGCAGCAGCTTGTCTGCAGGCGCGCATGCTCCGTTCGTGTCTGCAGGCGCGCATGCTCCGTTCGTGTCTGCAGGCGCGCATGCTCCGTTCGTGTCTGAAGCGCTGATAACGAGTTGCGTAATAAAAAGTAAACGTAAACCTTAGTGAAACCTGCTTGAACCCAGCCTTTGCACATAATTAATCAAATATAATTATTATACAATTTATTAGAATAAAAAAGCATTAGGCTAGTTAAAAAATCGGAATATTTTGGACATGATTATGTAATTCATATTTATTGAACACAAAATTGGACTTCTGATCGGCCTGTTTCCTCTTTTACTATTATGGAATTATTTCTATCTTTTTTCTTTGACGCAGCAGAAACCACTTCTACTTGGGGGTCCCTCTGGGGGACCGGCAGCCCACGTTGCTCTGCCGGGGGTTGCTGGTTGGATGGCCCCTCACTGCTGCCAGGTTGTCGGTTCTGATCCTGAGTATCTCTGTCTTCCTCAGCTCATCTCTGGAGGTGAACAGAGGGACTTCTCCGCTGCCCTGAGGGAATCGAACCGCAGCAAGAACAGGCCTTCCTCTGTGATCCCTGGTGAGACACTAAGTGATAAAGTAAGGGTTAGTCTATGAGACACTAAGTGATAAAGTAAGGGTTAGTCTATGAGACACTAAGTGATAAAGTAAGGGTTAGTGTATGAGACACTAAGTGATAAAGTAAGGGTTAGTCTATGAGACACTAAGTGATAAAGTAAGGGTTAGTACATGAGACACTAAGTGATAAAGTAAGGGTTAGTGTATGAGACACTAAGTGATAAAGTAAGGGTTAGTGTATGAGACACTAAGTGATAAAGTAAGGGTTAGTCTATGAGACACTAAGTGATAAAGTAAGGGTTAGTACACGAGACACTAAGTGATAAAGTAAGGGTTAGTGTCTGAGACACTAAGTGATAAAGGGTTAGTGTATGAGACACTAAGTGATAAAGTAAGGGTTAGTGTATAAGACACTAAGTGATAAAGTAAGGGTTAGTCTATGAGACACTAAGTGATAAAGTAAGGGTTAGTACATGAGACACTAAGTGATAAAGTAAGGGTTAGTGTCTGAGACACTAAGTGATAAAGGGTTAGTGTCTGAGACACTAAGTGATAAAGTAAGGGTTAGTGTCTGAGACACTAAGTGATAAAGTAAGGGTTAGTGTATGAGACACTAAGTGATAAAGTAAGGGTTAGTGTAGTGGTTAAGAGATGGGGCTGACGACCGATCACACAGCACACGGTGTGATTCTAGGATTCAGGAACTATAGAATATATAACATATGGACTATAACGATACTGATGTGTTCCAGTGGAAAGCTCGCGAGTGTGTCTGTCCACGACCACAGAGGACCCTTCAGACTACATCAACGCCTCGTTCATCACAGTAAGAACTGACCTTTCAACTCATTCAACACTCATTCACTTAGTCGTCTGAAGAATTGACCGCAAGACTAACATTTTAGTTAGTAACTAGCCTGCTGGCTAGCCGGGGTGCATCCCTTTAAAACTAGCATGCTGGCTAGGCTGGATTAATGTTAAACTAGCATTTTACACTAGCATTCCATCTAGCACGCTAACCAGCATGTTTAACTAGCATGCTAACTAGCATGTTAAAGTAGCACGCTAACCAGCATGTTTAACTAGCATGCTAACTAGCATGTTAAAGTAGCATGCTAACCAGCATGTTAACTGTGTCCTGTACGTCCTCCAGGGCTACCGGCGGTGCAGGGAGTTCCTGGTGACCCAGCGGCCGCTGCCCTCCACGGTCCGGGACTTCTGGAGGATGGTCTGGGACCAGGGAGTCCAGCTCATCGTCTCTCTGCCCGACAGCGATCAAAGCACCGTGAGTGTCGCCACGGAGACATCTTTTTAGCGGCCTTACTTACAAACCAGTTATGGTCGTCAGTGACGTGTCCGGACTGATTTCGACTGTAACTTAACAATGACCACAAACTAGTGTTGCATGGGGTAGTTTCCTGTTAGATTCGAATAAGTTCAAACCCTATCAGCAGCTGGTGCTTCCTGTCCTGCAGGAGGAAGAGGCGGAGCCCTGTGTGTTCTGGCCCCAGAAGCAGGAGCCAATCAGCTGCGAGAGCTTCACGGTGACCCAGCGCAGCGAGACCAGGATGTGTCTGTCCGGCGAGGAGAACCTCGTCATCCAGGAGCTGCTCCTCCAGGCGTCCCAGGTGACCCTCCGTCCAGGGTCTGGGGTTCCATTCCCAGTGCCAGGGTTAGGGGTTCCATTCCCAGTGCCAGGGTTAGGGGTTCCATTGCCACTGCTAGGTTCTGGGGTTCCATTCCCAGTGCCAGGGTTAGGGGTTCCATTCCCAGTGCCAGGGTTAGGGGTTCCATTCCCACTGCTGGTTCTGGGGTTCCATTCCCAGTGCCAGGTTTAGGGGTTCCATTCCCAGTGCCAGGGTTAGGGGTTCCATTCCCAGTGCCAGGGTTAGGAGTTCCATTCCCACTGCTAGGTTCTGGGGTTCCATTCCCAGTGCCAGGTTTAGGGTTAGGGGTTCCATTCCCAGTGCCAGGGTTAGGGTTAGGGGTTCCATTCCCAGTGCTAGGGTTAAATATACATTTCTATATTGTTGATGTTTCTTAATATCTTTGTGGTTGTGGTCTTGGTCCTGGTCCTGGTCTTGGTCTTGGTCCTGGTCCTGGTCTTGGTCCTGGTCTTGGTCTTGGTCCTGGTCCTGGTCCTGGTCTTGGTCTTGGTCCTGGTCTTGGTCTTGGTCCTGGTCCTGGTCCTGGTCTTGGTCTTGGTCTTGGTCCTGGTCCTGGTCCTGGTCCTGGTCCTGGTCTTGGTCTTGGTCTTGGTCCTGGTCCTGGTCCTGGTCGCAGGATGACTTTGTCCTGGAGGTGAAGCTGTTCCGGACTCCCCGCTGGCCCGACCCGGACCGCCCCCCCAGCAGCACCCTGGAGCTGGTCAGTCTGGTCCGGGAGGCGAGAGCCGGAGACGGGCCCACGCTGGTCCAGGACCTGTAAGAACAGTACTCCCACACACATGGCTTTATTTACACGCTGGTCCAGGACCTGTAAGAACAGTACTCCCACACACATGGCTTTATTTACACGCTGGTCCAGGACCTGTAAGAACAGTACTCCCACACACATGGCTTTACTCACCTTAACGGGACCTTTACATTTACAGCTTTATTAACTTTATTTTATATATATAATATTTTGGGAGTTGGAGCTACCCCAACATGTAAGCAGAAGTACTTTGTCCTAGTGTTTTGGGTGGTTTCCACGGTAACGAGGGGGTGTGGTCTCGGCCTGGCAGGGCGGGGGGCGTGGCGGCCGGGACCTTCTGCGCCCTCATCTCATTGGTGGATCAGCTGGAGGGGGAGGAGTCTGTGGACGTGTTCCAGACCGTCCGCATGATCAACCTGATGAGACCTGGGACCTTCTCCCAGCCCGTAAGACCTTCATCTATTGATTATCATCTATTGATTTGCTATTGAATATCATCTATTGATTATCAGCTATTAATTGTTAAGACTGATTCATCCACAGCCATGTACAGTGAATTCTGATACCATGTCATTAAGGAGCCAGTAGGGGTTAGACAGTACAGAGACAGGTCATTAAGGAGCAGGTAGGGGTTAGACAGTACAGAGACAGGTTGTTAATGAGCAGGTAGGGGTTAGACAGTACAGAGACAGGTCATTAAGGAGCCAGTAGGGGTTAGACAGTACAGAGACAGGTCATTAAGGAGCCAGTAGGGGTTAGACAGTACAGAGACAGGTCATTAAGGAGCAGGTAGGTGTTAGACAGTACAGAGACAGGTCATTAAGGAGCAGGTAGGGGTTAGACAGTACAGAGACAGGTCATTAAGGAGCAGGTAGGGGTTAGACAGTACAGAGACAGGTCATTAAGGAGCAGGTAGGGGTTAGACAGTACAGAGACAGGTCATTAAGGAGCAGGTAGGGGTTAGACAGTACAGAGAAAGGTCATTAAGGAGCAGGTAGGGGTTAGACAGTACAGAGACAGGTCATTAAGGAGCAGGTAGGGGTTAGACAGTACAGAGACAGGTCATTAAGGAGCAGGTAGGGGTTAGACAGTACAGAGACAGGTCATTAAGGAGCAGGTAGGGGTTAGACAGTACAGAGACAGGTCATTAAGGAGCAGGTAGGGGTTAGACAGTACAGAGACAGGTCATTAAGGAGCAGGTAGGGGTTAGACAGTACAGAGACAGGTCATTAAGGAGCAGGTAGGGGTTAGACAGTACAGAGACAGGTCATTAAGGAGCAGGTAGGGGTTAGACAGTACAGAGACAGGTCATTAAGGAGCAGGTAGGGGTTAGACAGTACAGAGACAGGTCATTAAGGTGCAGGTAGGGGTTAGACAGTACAGAGACAGGTCATTAAGGAGCAGGTAGGGGTTAGACAGTAGATAGACAGGTCATTAAGGTGCAGGTAGGGGTTAGACAGTACAGAGACAGGTCATTAAGGAGCAGGTAGGGGTTAGACAGTACAGAGACAGGTCATTAAGGAGCAGGTAGGGGTTAGACAGTACAGAGACAGGTCATTAAGGAGCAGGTAGGGGTTAGACAGTACAGAGACAGGTCATTAAGGAGCAGGTAGGGGTTAGGGGTCATCACAGGTAGACTGTGGACATTGGGGATCAAACCCAGAACCTTTTGGCGTGGAGTCAAACACATCCTAGCTAACATGTAGCATATAGCTATAATAACCAGATCAACAAATTCTCAAATATAACCATCTCACCTAATGAATGATCTGTTCACTCATCATAACCAATATTGTGGAGTAATCTAATCCAATGTCTTCCAATATAATCAATACGGAACACATTGTGGGGGCAATCGTTAATTAAGAAGACGTCGGTCGTCATGGTGAAGATGTCACTAATCCATCATCTCAGACACATGGCCTGAATCCGGCCAATCGCAGCTCCTTTGCTTTTGTAAACACACACGGTCCAAATAGCAGAGATTAGATTTGGGAACAACATGTTTACACGGTTGTTCCCGCGTGACGATGAAGACCTTGGAGTCCTTCGTCACCGTCGGTCACCGCAAGGACTGCATGCTACCAGTAAATACTACTAGTAAATAGTAGTAAATACTACCACTAAATACTACTAGCAAATAGTAGTAAATACTACCACTAAATACTACTAGCAAATAGTAGTAAATACTACCACTAAATACTACTAGTAAATAGTAGTAAATACTACCACTAAATACTACTAGGAAATAGTAGTAAATACTACCACATAATACTACTAGCAAATAGTAGTAAATACTACCACTAAATACTACTAGCAAATAGTAGTAAATACTACCACTAAATACTACTAGGAAATAGTAGTAAATACTACCACTAAATACTACTAGCAAATAGTAGTAAATACTACCACATAATACTACTAGGAAATAGTAGTAAACAGTACTAGGAAATAGTACTAATAAATTGTAGTAAACAGTAATAGTAAATAGTACTAGTAAATAGAAGTAAATGTAGTAACTAGTACTAGTAAATAGTAGTAAATAGTTGTAGTAAATGGTGGTAAATGTAGTAACTAGTAAAGAGTAGTAAATGTAGTACCTAGTACTAGTAAATAGTAGTAAATAGTTGTAGTAAATGGTGGTAAATGTGGTAACTAGTACTAGTAAATAGTAGTAAATAGTTGCAGCAAATGGTGGTAAATGTGGTAACTAGTACTAGTAAATAGTAGTAAATAGTTGTAGTAAATGGTGGTAAATGTGGTAACTAGTACTAGTAAACGGTGGTAAAACTGTGTTTAACGGTGTGGTCTTGTGTTGGGGTTCCAGGAGCAGGTCCAGGTCCTGTACCGGACCCTCCTGAGTCTGGTCGGCTCCCAGCAGGACCAGAAACTCCTTGACTCCTCTCACAACGCAAGCCCCGCCTCCACTACCGCAGAGAGCCTGGAGTCCTTAGTGTGAACGTCCAATCAGAAGCCAGGAATCTACCATCAACCAACCCATCCTCCCACCACCCCCCCTTGCCCCTGGCTGTCAATCAACAGGCTCCATCTCCCGGTCTGGTCTAGAACCTGGATCCTACTGGGACCACTAGGTCTGGTCTAGATCCTACGTCCTACTGCGACCCGGTGGTCTAGAATCTAGGTTCTACTGGGTCTGGTCTAGACCCGAGGTCCTGCTGAGACCACCAGGTCTGGTCTAGACCCTAGGTCCTACTGGGACCAGGTGGTCTAGACCCTAGGTCCTACTGGGTTTGAGGGGTCTATTGGGACGTTGTTGACACGTTGGACTTGTTACTGTGCCTTGTTTTTTTTGTACCTCCTTTGGTTTGTAACAGATGTGATAGGATTGTAGACTAACGGTCATGATAACCCCGGCTTGATAGACTAACCGCTCTTAAACTGTATTTATTGGCCACAAGCCAAATGGGTAAAAAGGTCTGAACTCAAACCCATTTTGCTGGCTTGTTTGTTGTAGAAGTGGTGCACTGAATTCACGCCAACCACGAGACCACGCTAATGTAAATAATAATATAGAATTCAACTCAATGGACCAAATCTCTATTTATACTGCTAGATTTTTATATTGGACTATTTTCTAGGGATTTAAAAATATACCATTCAAGTCTAATTGTGTAGTAGTATGTTTTGGATTTTTTTATAATAAACTGTACTAAATATTATGGGTACTGACCTTAAGCGCTGTAGATAGAGAACTAAGAAATAAACATCTTGGAACCAGACTCTTTGTGGCCTTGCTGGGTTTGGTGAGGTCAGGGTGGTGGGTGAGTTCAGGGTGGTGGGTGAGTTCAGGGTGGTGGGTGAGTTCAGGGTGGTGGGTGAGGTAAGGGTGGCTGAGGTCAGGGTGGGTGAGGTGAGGGTGGTGGGTGAGGTCAGCGTGGGTGAGGTGAGGGTGGTGGGTGAGGTCAGCGTGGGTGAGGTCAGCGTGGGTGAGGTCAGGGTGGTGGGTGAGGTCAGGGTGGGGGAGGTCAGGGTGGGTGAGGTCAGGGTGGTGGGTGAGGTCAGGGTGGGGGAGGTCAGGGTGGGTGAGGTCAGGGTGGTGGGTGAGGTCAGGGTGGTGGGTGAGGTCAGGGTGGTGGGCGTGGTCAGGGTGGTGGGTGAGGTCAGGGTGGGTGAGGTCAGGGTGGTGGGTGAGGTCAGGGTGGTGGGTGAGGTCAGGGTGGGTGAGGTCAGGGTGGTGGGTGAGGTCAGGGTGGTGGGTGAGGTCAGGGTGGTGGGCGTGGTCAGGGTGGTGGGTGAGGTCAGGGTGGGTGAGGTCAGGGTGGTGGGCGTGGTCAGGGTGGTGGGTGAGGTCAGGGTGGGCGTGGTCAGGGTGGTGGGTGAGGTCAGGGTGGGTGAGGTCAGGGTGGTGGGCGTGGTCAGGGTGGTGGGTGAGGTCAGGGTGGGCGTGGTCAGGGTGGTGGGTGAGGTCAGGGTGGGTGAGGTCAGGGTGGGGGAGGTCAGGGTGGGTGAGGTCAGGGTGGTGGGTGAGGTCAGGGTGGGGGAGGTCAGGGTGGGGGAGGTCAGGGTGGTGGGTGAGGTCAGGGTGGTGGGTGAGGTCAGGGTGGTGGGTGAGGTCAGGGTGGGTGAGGTCAGGGTGGTGGGTGAGGTCAGGGTGGGTGAGGTCAGGGTGGTGGGCGTGGTCAGGGTGGTGGGTGAGGTCAGGGTGGGGGAGGTCAGGGTGGTGGGTGAGGTCAGGGTGGGCGTGGTCAGGGTGGTGGGCGTGGTCAGGGTGGTGGGTGAGGTCAGGGTGGGGGAGGTCAGGGTGGGGGAGGTCAGGGTGGTGGGTGAGGTCAGGGTGGTGGGTGAGGTCAGGGTGGTGGGTGAGGTCAGGGTGGGTGAGGTCAGGGTGGTGGGTGAGGTCAGGGTGGGTGAGGTCAGGGTGGTGGGCGTGGTCAGGGTGGTGGGTGAGGTCAGGGTGGGGGAGGTCAGGGTGGTGGGTGAGGTCAGGGTGGGCGTGGTCAGGGTGGTGGGCGTGGTCAGGGTGGTGGGTGAGGTCAGGGTGGGCGTGGTCAGGGTGGTGGGCGTGGTCAGGGTGGTGGGTGAGGTCAGGGTGGGCGTGGTCAGGGTGGTGGATCTCCCTCCGTGCTGACGGAGGGGTGTGGTCCCCACGGGGTCTTAAGCCCCCAGTTGTTGTTTTGACGTCTTGGCCGCTAATCGCCGCGGAGACACCAGAAGTGAGCGGTTGGGGCAGGAAGTAGGTCAGGTGTCCCCCCCCCCCACCCACCCACCAGCCGCGGGCCCTGTCCGTTTCTGCCTTCTCATCGTGACATAATGCCGCTCGGCGAGGGCCTGGCCTAGTTTGCATGGGCGGCTCCGAACAGACGATTACCCGTGTTGTGGTTTTGGGACCGCGTTGTTGTGGTATGAGACTCATTTCAGTCGCTTTCCCCAAATCAAAACCAGCGTCGGGTTCCAACGAGAAACAAGCTGGTTCAAGCATTTTGAAATACAGTATCTTTCGACTTTAATTCTATTTCATGTATACAGACGTACACGTCGCACATTTCATCTTTAATGCAGATAGCAGAATGAAAACAAGTAACAGCAAGAGACAATATTTCATCCCAGTCCAATCTTGCAGTACACGCACACACGCACGCACACACACACACGCACACACGTGTAATACAACATGTTTAGAACATGTTAAATGTGTTTCTATGGAACAACCATCCTCCCCTAGCCCTCTGGAAGTCTGACCCTAAAATACTCAACTTTAACCTTTAGTAAAAAGGAAAAAGATGTAACGATAGTAGTGTTCATAGTGTAGCTTTAAAATATTTTCCTGAATCCTGTCTTCATAGAAATATAGAAATATAGAAAGATGTTTGGATACTTGAAGCCGGTTTGGTGTTCAGACGAGAGAGAATCGGCAGCCAATGAGAAGATGAAAGACGAAGAGCGCAGGTACAGACGACCTGCGCTCACATGGCCTGATCGCACCAATCAGGTGAGGCGAGGGTAGTACAGCAGCGTTACCACGGTTACTAAACGTCTTGACAACTAGAAGACGAGGAGGGCAGATTAGAAGGCAGCTCTTCACAGAAGAGGTTGACGAGCCCTTTAGTTCCCTGCTCCCTAACCCCCTAGTTAACCCTAATCCTAGTTCCCTGCTCCCTAACCCCCTAGTTAACCCTAATCCTAGTTCCCTGCTCCCTAACCCCCTAGTTAACCCTAATCCTAGTTCCCTGCTCCCTAACCCCCTAGTTAACCCTAATCCTAGTTCCCTGCTCCCTAACCCCCTAATTAACCCTAATCCTAGTTCCCTGCTCCCTAACCCCCTAGTTAACCCTAATCCTAGTTCCCTGCTCCCTAACCCCCTAGTTAACCCTAACCCTAGTTCCCTGCTCCCTAACCCCCTAGTTAACCCTAGTTCCCTGCTCCCTAACCCCCTAGTTAACCCTAACCCTAGTTCCCTGCTCTCTAACCCTACGCCAACAGGACTAGTTACTCTTGGTTATGGACTCACTAGTCCACCCAACAGGACTAGTTACTCTTGGTTATGGACTCACTAGTCCACCCAACAGTATTATGGATTATTGATCAGGAATTGTTTAGCTGGGTGTCACGGTTTCATAAAGTAAACGTGTTTCTGGATGTTAAATAATAAACTGTCCGTCTGTCTGTTTGTTTGTCCAGTCTGTCCATCAGTCTTAGCTCCAGTAATATGCTTCTCCTCCTCACCTCCTCTTCCTCTCCTCCTGTAGGGTGATCCTCTGCTACTCCTACTTCTCTACTACTGCTGCAGAGTGCTCCTCTCCTCCTCCTCTACTCCTGCAGAGTGCTCCTCTCCTCCTCTACTCCTGCAGAGTCCTCCTCTTCTCCTCCTCTACTCATGCAGAGTGCTCCTCCTCTCCTCTCCTCTCCTCATGCAGAGTGCTCCTCCTCTACTCGTGCAGAGTGCTCCTCTCCTCCTCCTCTACTCGTGCAGAGTGCTCCTCCTCTCCTCTCCTCTCCTCTCCTCTCCTCTCCTCTCCTCATGCAGAGTGCTCCTCCTCTCCTCTACTCGTGCAGAGTGCTCTTGCAGGTGATGTGAAGCCCCTCCTCCTTCAGCCTTCTCAGCACTGGGCCGTACAGGTCTTTGGTCATCGGGACCACCAGACCCTTCTTCACGATCTCCCCTGCAGAACCACAACATAGTTCAGACCACGCCAACACAGGACGACTGGTCCCACCAGTATAGACCAGTCCAGACCAGTATACACCAGTCCAGACCAGTATAGACCAATTCAGACCAGTATAGATCAATACAGACCATTATAGACCAGTACATACCACTATAGACCAATACTGTCCAAGACAGACCAGTATAGACCAATACAGACCAGTATAGACTAACACAGACCAGTACAGGCCAGTATAGACCAATACAGACCAGTATAAACCAATACAGGCCAGTATAGACCACTACAGTTCAGTATAGATCAGCACAGCTGATAAAGTTATATAGTGTATGCCGACGTAGGAACAGTGTTAATACACTGGTTAAAGTGGGGACCATGGTAACACACTAAAGTATGATGGTTAACGTGGGGACCGTGGTAACACACTACAGTATGATGGTTAACGTGGGGACCATGGCAACACACTACAGTATGATGGTTAAAGTGGGGACCATGGTAACACACTACAGTATGATGGTTAAAGTGGGGACCATGGTAACACTACAGTATGATGGTTAACGTGGGGACCGTGGTAACACACTACAGTATGATGGTTAAAGTGGGGACCGTGGTAACACACTACAGTATGATGGTGAACGTGGGGACCGTGGTAACACACTACAGTATGATGGTTAACGTGGGGACCGTGGTAACACACTACAGTATGATGGTGAACGTGGGGACCATGGCAACACACTACAGTATGATGGTTAACGTGGGGACCGTGGTAACACACTACAGTATGATGGTGAACGTGGGGACCGTGGTAACACACTACAGTATGATGGTTAACGTGGGGACCATGGCAACACACTACAGTATGATGGTTAACGTGGGGACCGTGGTAACACACTACAGTATGATGGTTAACGTGGGGACCGTGGTAACACACTACAGTATGATGGTTAAAGTGGGGACCGTGGTAACACACTACAGTATGATGGTGAACGTGGGGACCCACCATCCAGCATCATGCGGGCTGCGATGGCGGCGGGGTAGCCCACGCTCTTGGCCATGGCGGAGAAGCCGTTGTGCTCGCCGTACACCACCAGGCCGACATGTTTGGTCTCCAGTTCGCCCGTTGGGTGCCGCAGTCCCACGTCGTTGCGCAAGATGATCATGTCTCGCTCGCCCTCGTCTACCCAGAGAGAGACAGCGTACATGAAGGTCAGAGAGAACGGCATGTCCCACTTCTACAGCCGCTCCAGAGACCTGAAGACGCGTGGAGCGGGTGGGATGGTTCAGGGCGTGGTCGTCTCACCGTAGAAGAGACGGCCCTCCAGATGTTTGGCCAGCGCCGCCAGAACAGTAGGGGCGCGAGGAACGCTGTCATCGCTTAGCAACCCCAACCTGAGGACAAGCAAACACAAGGTCACCTCACTCACTAACCCCAACTAACACTAACCCCAACTAACACTAACCCCAACTAACACTAACCCCAACTAACATTAACCCCAACTAACACTAACCCTAACGAACGCTTACTAACCCTAACAAACGTTAAACCAACCAACCAACCTGAGGACAACCTGAACCCAAACTAACCCTGGCTCCACCAAACTAACCCTGACTGTAACCCAAACTAACCCTGGCTCCACCAAACTAACCCTGACTGTAACCCAAACTAGCCCTGGCTCCACCAAACGAACCCTGGCTCCACCCTTCCCTGGCTCTCCACCCACCCAGTGGCAGCACTTCAAGCCAGCAGCGTGCATCCTTGACGGAGCTTCAGTGGGTGAGGTGAGTGAATCGAACAAATGAACAAGTCTTTTCATTTCAGCTTTCAACGCCAGCATGTTTCTTTTCAATGAATACCGCTGGAATGTTCCCTCACGCCTTCACCATTAGAGGGAGCGGGTCTCAATGCCAGCCGCTCGCTCCGTTGTGAGCAAACACGCACAAAGCCGGGACCTTGGCTCCAGAGAGCCTTTCAGAGCCTGGAGTACAGCGCGGCTCAGCCACTCAGAGCACCGCAGGAGGCCAGTGCTGTCAGGTGTACCCCAGCTTTACACGCAATAACACACTCACTCACTCACACACTCACTCACTCACACTCACACACACACACACACACACACACACGCAATAACACCAACATACACACACACAATAACACACACATACACACAATAACACCAACATGCACACAATAACACCAGCACACACACACACACACACACAATAACACACACACACACACACACACAATAACACACACACACAATAACACCAACACACACACACACACACAATAACACACACACATACACACACACAATAACACACACACACACACACACACACAATAACACCAACATACACACACACAATAACACACACACACACACACACACAATAACACCAACATACACACACACAATAACACACACACACACACACACACACAATAACACACACACACACACACACAATAACATCAACATACACACACACAATAACACACACACACACACACACAATAACACCAACACACACACAAATAACACACACACACACACAATAACACCAACATACACACACACAATAACACCAGCACACACACACAATAACACACACACACACACACACACACACACCACCAAACACACACACAATAATTCCTGCACACACACAATAACACCTACACCCACACACACAATAACACCTACACACAACACACATAATAACATCTACACACACCAAACCACAAACCACATACCAAAACCACACACACATACACACACACATACAATACACAACACAACACACACACCAAACACAACACCACACATGCTGTGGTGGTGGGGGTCTCCCACTGTAAAAGACACATCTGTGAATCTTCATTACAAGCTGACTTGTATTAATTATTCATTCCTCTAGAGCTGTAAATGATCCTGTTTTCACTGGTTCTGGTGTGATGAAGACCTCACCCTCTCACTGGTTTTAGAGGGATGAAGACACACCATCACCCTCTCACTGGATCTATTGTGATAGGACCTCTCACTGGTTTTAGAGGGATGAAGACACACCATCACCCTCTCACTGGTTCCAGTGCGATAAGACCTCACCCTCTCACTGGTTCCAGTGCGATAAGACCTCACCCTCTCACTGGTTCCAGTGCGATAGGACCTCACCCTCTCACTGGTTCCAGTGCGACAGGACCTCACCCTCTCACTGGTTCCAGTGCGACAGGACCTCACCCTCTCACTGGTTCCAGTGCGATAGGACCTCACCCTCTCACTGGATCCAGTGCGACAGGACCTCACCCTCTCACTGGTTCCAGTGCGATAGGACCTCACCCTCTCACTGGTTCCAGTGCGATAGGACCTCACCTTCTCAGGGTGTCCATCCTGAAGTCGCTCCTTCCGATGCGTTGGTACACCGCCTCCTCAAAGGCCTCCTGGGGGAGGGAGCTGGACACGCCCATCTGGGTGCAGAGCAGCTCCCTCTGTGGCCGCAAGAGGTACTCATGTTACCTCTCATGACACACACTCAAAGGACTGCTTTTCCCAGGATGCCTTGCTGTCCGTTTCCAACCTAAAACTAATCTCTTGTACTTTTCAAACTACTTCAGGTGCACGATGTGAAGCATCAAGTTGTAGTAAACCGTATTATACACACGCCAATCATCCCTTCTTACTAACGAGCATGAATAAGTGAATTACCCAGGACACTCGGGTGGAGCCAGTCTGGAGAATGGAGGTGGGCTCCGTGTTGATCAGACCCAGCTTCACAAAGCCACTCATGGCGTCGATGAAGCCCTGTGGAGACACAGCACCGGTTAGTACCCTAACCCACAACATCTCCACTCATGGAGGGAAACATGAGCAGGTTCAGGTACAGTAAGATAGATGGGGTCAGACACCAGGACAGGGGTTCAGGTACCCTGAGGAGGAGGGGCTCAGGTACCCTGAGGAGGAGGGCTTCAGGTACCCTGAGGAGGAGGGGCTCAGGTACCCTGAGGAGGAGGGGCTCAGGTACCCTGAGGAGGAGGGGCTCAGGTACCCTGAGGAGGGGCTCAGGTACCCTGAGGAGGAGGGGCTCAGGTACCCTGAGGAGGAGGGGTTCAGGTACCCTGAGGAGGAGGGGCTCAGGTACCCTGAGGAGGAGGGGCTCAGGTACCCTGAGGAGGGGCTCAGGTACCCTGAGGAGGAGGGGCTCAGGTACCCTGAGGAGGAGGGGTTCAGGTACCCTGAGGAGGAGGGGCTCAGGTACCCTGAGGAGGAGGGGCTCAGGTACCCTGAGGAGGAGGGGCTCAGGTACCCTGAGGAGGAGGGGCTCAGGTACCCTGAGGAGGAGGGGCTCAGGTACCCTGAGGAGGAGGGGTTCAGGTACCCTGAGGAGGAGGGGCTCAGGTACCCTGAGGAGGAGGGGCTCAGGTACCCTGAGGAGGAGGGGCTCAGGGACCCTGAGGAGGAGGGGCTCAGGTACCCTGAGGAGGAGGGGCTCAGGTACCCTGAGGAGGAGGGGCTCAGGTACCCTGAGGAGGAGGGGTTCAGGGACCCTGGAGGAGGGGTTCAGGGACCCTGAGGAGGAGGGGTTCAGGTACCCTGAGGAGGAGGGGCTCAGGTACCCTGAGGAGGAGGGGTTCAGGGACCCTGGAGGAGGGGTTCAGGTACCCTGAGGAGGAGGGGTTCAGGGACCCTGAGGAGGAGGGGTTCAGGTACCCTGAGGAGGAGGGGCTCAGGTACCCTGAGGAGGAGGGGTTCAGGGACCCTGAGGAGGAGGGGCTCAGGTACCCTGAGGAGGAGGGGTTCAGGGACCCTGGAGGAGGGGTTCAGGGACCCTGAGGAGGAGGGGTTCAGGTACCTTGTAGCGGAGGGTTCCCCGGATGAGGGTGTGGGCGTCCTGGATGCCGTAGGGCTCGGCGTACTTGGTGCTGTCCCGGTTGGGGAATCCCTCCAGGTTGAAGCCTGGCAGGAAGTCCATGGGGATGGCAGACTCCATCAGAGCCCCCCCTGCTGGGACCTCCACCACCTGGGAGGACCACACACCCATTAGGACCCCCACAGGAAGCCCCCCAGGTGAAGCACCCCCCCCAGCGAGTGAAGGCGTACCTTGTGGTCCTTGATGTAGACCGCCTGGCTCACGGTGTTCATCAGCACCCCCAGGGGGCTCCAGCTGAACTTGTAGCGCAGAGGGTTATCAGAGCACTCAGGGGCCGGCAGGCCTCCGCAGAACGAGCTGTACGACTCCACCTGCACACACACACACCTCCGTCACCACGACGACCAGGCCGACACACCTCCGTCACCACGACGACCAGGCCGCCACACCTCCGTCACCACGACGACCAGGCCGCCACACCTCCGTCACCATGACGACCAGGCCACACACCTCCGTCACCACGACGACCAGGCCGCCACACCTCCGTCACCACGACGACCAGGCCGCCACACCTCCGTCACCACGACGACCAGGCCGCCACACCTCCGTCACCACGACGACCAGGCCGCCACACCTCCGTCACCACGACGACCAGGCCGACACACCTCCGTCAACACGACGACCAGGCCGCCACACCTCCGTCACCACGACGACCAGGCCGCCACACCTCCGTCACCACGACGACCAGGCCGCCACACCTCCGTCACCATGACGACCAGGCCACACACACCTCAGTCACCACGACGACCAGGCCACACACACTTCCATCACCATGACGACCAGGCCGCCAAACCTCCGTCACCATGACAACCAAAATCTTCATCACCATGAAAACCAAACCTCCGTCACCATGACAACAAGGGCAATCATCAGAGAGAGAGAAAGACAGCGACAGAAAGCGAGGGCGAGAGAGAGACGTGACCGAACGGTTGGTCAGCTGGTCGGACTGATCAATATGTCTGCCACTGAGCATCTGTCAACATATGTTCCACAATCATTAGCTGAGAAAGAACACCCCCCCCGCCCCACTCACAGTGCAGCCGTCGGTCTTCGCCTGGTCGATACACTCCATGGCCAACATGTGGTCGATGCCCGGGTCCAGACCCATCTCATTCACTATGGTGATGCCCGCCTCCTCAGCACTACACACACATTAACATCAATTATGCTTCCGAGTGAGTGAGTGAGTGAGTGAGTGAGTGAGTGAGTGAGTGAGTGTGTACCCCTGCTGCAGGCTCTTCATCTCTGGGCTCAGGTAGCTAGCGGTCACCATGTTGATCTTCCTCCTGATGCAGTGTCTGGCCACCAGGGGGTGGAAGCTGTAGGGCAGCAAACTGACAACACACAGAGAAACATGTTAGCGTTAGCACTCCCACCTAGCATGCTGACAACACACAGAGCAACAGGTTAAAGTTAGCTCGTCCACCTAGCATACTGACAACACACAGAGAAACAGGTTAGCGTTAGCTCCTCCCAGAGCAACAGGTTAGCGTTAGCAGCACTTAGCATGCTGACAACACACAGAGCAAGAGGTTAAAGTTAGCACGTCCACCTAGCATGCTGACAACATACAGAGCAACAGGTTAGCGTTAGCAGCACTTAGCATGCTGACAACACACAGAGCAACAGGTTAGCGTTAGCTCCTCCCCCTAGCATGCTGACAACACACAGAGCAACAGGTTAGCGTTAGCAGCACTTAGCATGCTGACAACACACAGAGCAACAGGTTAGTGTAAGCGCCACCTAGCATACTGACAACACACAGAGAAACAGGTTAGCGTTAGCTCCTCCACCTAGCATACTGACAACACAGAGCAACAGGTTAGAATTACCAACATCTATATTGTGTATATGATGTGTGTATTATATTTACATTGTGTATATAATATTTATATTGTGTATATGTCTGTTTACTATATTCATATTGTAAATAGGATGTGTATATTATATTATTATGTTATTATTATATAATGTTTATATTATATGTATTACTCTTTTATATATGTGTATATTATATTACGTATATATTATATTTATTATTATATGATATATGTGTATATTATATTTAGTATTATTTGATATATGTGTATATTATATTTAGTAATATATGATATATATATATATATATATACATTATATTACGTCTGTTTTATATTTAGTATTATGATATATTGTATAACGTGTGTATTATATGATATATATATTATATTCTGTGTGTATTATATTTAGTATTATATTATATTCTGTGTATATTATTTTTAGTATTATATTATATATTGTATAACGTGTGTCTTATATTTAGTATTATATTACATTCTGTGTATATTATATTTAGTATATTATATATTGTATAACGTATTATATTCAGTATTATAATATATTATATTCTGTGAGTATTATATTTAGTATTATAATATATTGTATAATGTGTGTATTATATTTAGTATTATATTGTATTCTGTGTGTATTATAGTTAGTATTATAATATATTGTATAACGTGTGTATAACTGTTCATTCTGAGGGCGGGTCTACCTGATGACCAGGTGATGGTCTCTGACCATCCGGTCCAGGCTCCCATCTTCTCCTTCCTGGCTGATGTTGAGCATCACTGGGATGGTGTTGGGGTACCGCCCGGCCAGCTCCTCCGCCTGCTGCAGCATCGCAGACGCTACCACGGAAACGGTCGCCAAGGAAACAAGACAACACATCAGGTGGGGCCACAGACAGCAGTACAGGACACAGAGTTCCTTAAGGATCCACTAATAATAATTCATAACTGAAGTGGTTTCATGGGTTCTCAGATGATACTGACGTTTGTTGTTCTTTTAAACTCATTTCCGGTTCCTGTTTGTGGATTTCTTTCTGAAGCACGCTGTATTTCTATAACTACAGTGGCTAAGGACACAATATAAATGTCATCCTAGGCTGAGAAATACCAGCTTGGGATTCATAATGAACACATGGGTTAACAATGATTTATATTTAACATAATCACTAATACTGATCAGCCAGGGGCCTCACCTACGGTGACCTGGGTACCGGGGTCGCGGGTCAGGTACTCCACTACGGGTCCAGAGACGTAGCCAGACCCCAGGACCAGAACCCTCTTCATGCCCTCCTTCCTCAGGATCTGGGCCTGCTCCCTGGAAGACCACCAGGATTAGACCCCCAGGATTAGACCACCAGGATTAGACCCCCAGGATTAGACCCCCAGGATTAGACCCCCAGGATTAGACCACCAGGATTAGACCACCAGGATTAGACCCCCAGGATTAGACCACCAGGATTAGACCACCCTTCCACCCCTCAGACCACAACAAAACCCTCTCTGGATTTGTTTAACAGCCCAATCATTTTTCCATCTGTGAATTTCTTTCCTTTTATTGTCACAAAACATTGATATTCATTTACATTTTTAAGCTAATATCTGAAACAATATTTGTTAGTGCTTCTTCATTATTATTGTTATTAGTTGTAATCACATAAAGCTCTTCTTGTGCTCCATTAATTATACATTTTACAAAGTTGAATATCAAAAATACAAGGACAAGGACATTTCTACGAAAATGAAACTAATCGCAACAACAAATCACTATCGTTTGTTCTTTGGACATCCGATGTCTTTGGGCCATTCTCTGAGTGTCTGAAGTCTAAAAAGCCGCACGCTGTGAACGCGTTTAAACGCTCTGGCCTCGGGACGTTTTGAACGTGCATTCGACTGCAGTGCGCGGAGGGGTTTCCAGCTCGCGTCGGAGCGTCATTCAGGACGCATGGAGGGGCCAGAGACCCTGCTTCAGACGGCCCGTCGCTCGAAAAGTAAAAGACGCGTGCGGCTGATTCACGGACGACGGATCCGCTCGGGTCAAGCTTACGTCCAAACTTACATTTCGTTCGGATCCAAAATGTTGGCGAGTCCTGCGAGCTGAACACCGATCTCTGTTCGGTGGCTTTGTGGAGCTGTCAGACGTATTTATTTACCGTTGCCCTACGGCCAACATCCTGTACTTTTCAAAGTAAAGGTTTAAATGACAAAGCAGTCCGCTGACGTTTTATGTTTCATACAAGATAATAAGGAACTGCATTTATATAGCGCTTTTAAGATACACAAAGGCCTTTACATTGTGTGTGTGTGTGTGTGTGTGTGTGTGTGTGTGTGTGTGTGTGTGTGTGTGTGTGTGTGTGTGTGTGTGTGTGTGTGTGTGTGTGTGTGAGATCCACTACATTATGACATTTCTGTGGATTATTCTTTTACTTATTTTTTTTTGTGAATGTGTATGAACAATCTATATTGGCAAAATACCCTGTGTATAAATGCATATTTAGACATTTGAAACCTGTTTTTGTGGTCTTAAACGTGAATCTTTATCTGGACTCTGTTAGGGCTTCATTCTGTGTTCCCCTGGCTCTCTTGATTATTTTTGGTTTGGGTTAGAGAGTTCAAGTTAAACCAAACAACAAACTCCTCCTCCCCCCCCCCCCCCCCCCCCCCCCCCCCCCCCCCCCCCCCCCCCCCACACACACACACACACACACACACACACACACAGTGCTGATTGGACAGGACAGGTCACACGTGCAGAAGCTATGTTAGCGCAGGAGGAGTCTTAATTAAAAAACAACTTGGGCCCCACTCTACATATCTTAAGAAGACTTAAGTCGTTTTACATATCTTAAGAAGACTAAGTGAATAAAGAGGATTATGATGTAGCATCGCTTGTCTGAAGAGAAAGAAGGCGACAGTTGTAAAGATGCTGCAACTGTTCTCAGGTCCAGGGTTTAGTGGAGCAGTGTTAAAACGGCACCTCTCTTCTGACCGGGGGCTTAAGGCTTACAGAAGGACATTCCATACGCCTTTTACAGCCTCCAGAGTCATGTTCTTCAACTCTTACAGACTAGAGGAGCCAAGGTTAGCCTACAGCCTCCAGAGTCATGTTCTTCAACTCTTACAGACTAGAGGAGCCAAGGTTAGCCTACAGCCTCCAGAGTCATGTTCTTAAACTCTTACAGACTAGAGGAGCCAAGGTTAGCCTACAGCCTCAACAGAACACTGGAGGAACATCTCCTTCTAGAAGATAACTGGAGGAACATCTCCTTCTAAAAGATAACTGGAGGAACATCTCCTTCTAAAAGATAACTGGAGGAACATCTCCTTCTAGAAGATAACTGGAGGAACATCTCCTTCTAGAAGATAACTGGAAGAACATCTCCTTCTAAAAGATAACTGGAGGAACATCTCCTTCTAGAAGATAACTGGAAGAACATCTCCTTCTAAAATACATCAAACTGGGGTTTTCTGGATGTCAGTGGTGGAAGGAGAAACAATCTTCCAGATTGAAATCATCTGATTTATCAACAACATAAAAAAATGTTGGGACTCCCAGTAGATTTGCAGCGTTTACTATTTGTTAGTATCTCTCACACACCGCAGGGGGTCAGCGCGGACACAGAGAAGCAGGAGCGCGACGGCCAGTTTAGCAGGATTAGCACTAGCTACCAAGTCCCGCTGGGGGGTTTAACGTTAGCGCCAACGTCCACACGCAAGCTTTACCTGTCGTGCAATCTTTACAACGCGCGTCGGTTGCATTTCAAAGAATGGTTGCACTACAACGTGGTCATTTTATAACATGCTCGATAGGCGTGAATAAAGAAACAGCTCCTGGGATTAATCAAAGTACATTTGATCATAACTAAAGCAGAGAGCAATCAGAAAACATGTAGAGTAGGTAAAGTCTTACCTTCGTTCCCGCATCTTCTCAATGTATTCAAACTTGGGGGTGAGTTTCCCGTTGGAGGTGATCACAGCCTTGGACCAAACCAAGCAAATCAGTAAAGGGATGAACTATAACCAGTCCACCACTAACGAGTCATTAGTAAGCATTCATCTTTCATCTCTGGGCTCAGGTAGCTAGCGTTAGGGTGTACTTCAGGGTTAGGGTGTACTTCAGGGTTAGGGAGTACTTCAGGGTTAGGGAGTACTTTAGGGTTAGGGAGTACTTCAGGGTTAGGGAGTACTTCGGGGTTAGGGAGTACTTCGGGGTTAGGGGGTACTTCGGGGTTAGGGGGTACTTCAGGGTTAGGGGGTACTTCCGGGTTAGGGGGTACTTCGGGGTTAGGGGGTACTTCCGGGTTAGGGGGTACTTCAGGGTTAGGGAGTACTTCGGGGTTAGGGGGTACTTCAGGGTTAGGGAGTACTTACATCTCGGACCTGCGGGCTGAACTCTTCCTCGTCCAGTGGCCGCGTGGCGTCGGACGGCAGCTGAGGAGGACCAAACCCGTCCAGAAAGTATGGGAGGAATGTACTGGGGTTTAAAGACAGTATAAGCAGTATCTCGCCTACATGACTGAAACCAGTGTGGAAAAAAGCAGAGTCCACGAAGGCCTACGTTCCGAGGGGCATTCGTGTGTCACTCATTTACCCCATCTGCCGCCCCTGAGATGAACCCCTTACTCAGCTGAATCCAAGGTGGCCCCTAAAAAGCTGTGAACCTCTCTATACCTGGCCCACGCCATCCTGAGAGGAAGAGACGGGGAGGGCTTTATGACGGCCATAAAGAAAGGAGCCCCCTGCATTCCTTCCCTCCCTTTACTTATACCGACTTATCTGCTAAGGTTAACTAGTTAATACTATAGTCAAAGTTAAACACTGCCTGCTTTATGAATGTAATCCACAATCACATACAGTGGTACTGTTGTCAATTGTTTGAATGTCTGTGTAGAAGAGATTATCATTGTGCTCATGCATGTCATATCTTTATGTTAACCCATATATGTGGAATAGGGATTGGTTGTCTTTGATTGTACACGGCTCATCTCATGAGCACATGTGGTTTATTGTGTTTGTTTTGAATCAGTTTAATTAATAAGGTGATGAATGGATTTTAATCACAGAGTATCTCACTGCTCTACATATGATATAACTGTAAAGTTGAAGATGTAAATTCTTTACACTATAATGTACTGAGAACTCAGAGAAGGAGGATAAGTGCATGTTCAGTTAGTGAGGAACTGGGGTGGGGGACACGGAGGTGTCAAATGTCTAGGCCCGATGGATAGAGTCTTGTGATTGGTCAGTGCATGTAAGGGGAATCCACACATTTTGGGAATTTAACCTGAAGCCTGATTCCAGGTCAGGAGTTCTTTGCAAACCAACTCAGGTTTTGTTACTACTTATGTACAAGTGAAAAGAAAGTCTTTATCTTTCAAACTTCGGCTTTCCCGACCTCTCTTAGTCTGTTAAAGTGTGGGGTTTTATCCACAACAAAAGTCAGTTAGTAAAAGGTATTTTATAGCACCTAAAGTGCGCCTAGCAATGCTTCTAAATGGTCAGAAATACAACGGATACGGGCATTGAACAGCGTGTGCATCACAGGCCAGGTCCTCCCAGTTCCCCTGCCTCTACAGGTAGGTTTGGAATCCTTTCTAAAACCTGATACTGCCGGTAGTTCTTCAATAAGGAAGGCTATTCACACTTCTCTGCCCTCGTCTCGACTCAGCAGACAGGGGCTTCTGGGTAATTGGTGTCGTGGGTTGAGGCCACGATATATTTGAAAACAAAATCGAACTTCCGTGTTCCCATTGGCTGTTGAAGCGCTGTCGACACGGTGACTTCACCAGTCTACAATATAGTGACTGTGTTTGTTCAGCGAGTAACGGTGAGACGAGACACAATCACTGTTGTGCTCAACGCGGGAACCTGTGTTTGGAGCAGAGCATATAGCAGCGCTAGCATCAACGAGTGGGTCCAACCACGCAGAGAGAGCGGACCGTACCATCTCCCAGATGTAGGGGAACAGTCGGTCGCCAAAGTACTCGGTGGCCTCGATGGGGAGCTGGGCGGGGAGGTTGTCGATGGAACACATGAGGATCCCGTTCCCCTCCACACTGGACCAGGACCAGAACCAGGAAACAGAACCAGAAGTTAGTGGGTCCACAGTCACAACAGTTTTATTCAGACATGTTGGATGATGAACATATTCAAACCTCATGAGGAAGAAAATATGCATTCTACTAAATTTGATTGTCTCTGTATTCACTGTCTAACCCCTACCTGCTCCTTAATGACCTGTCTCTGTACTGTCTAACCCCTACTGCTCCTTAATGACCTGTCTCTACTGTCTAACCCCTACTGCTCCTTAATGACCTGTCTCTGTACTGTCTAACCCCTACCTGCTCCTTAATGACCTGTCTCTGTACTGTCTAACCCCTACCTGCTCCTTAATGACCTGTCTCTGTACTGTCTAACCCCTACCTACTCCTTAATGACCTGTCTGTACTGTCTAACCCCTACCTGTTCCTTAATGACCTGTCTCTGTACTGTCTAGCCCCTACCTGCTCCTTAATGACCTGTCTTTGTACTGTCTAACCCCTACCTGCTCCTTAATGACCTGTCTCTGTACTGTCTAACCCCTACCTGCTCCTTAATGACCTGTCTCTGTACTGTCTAACCCCTACCTGCTCCTTAATGACCTGTCTCTGTACTGTCTAACCCCTACCTGCTCCTTAATGACCTGTCTCTGTACTGTCTAACCCCTACCTGCTCCTTAATGACCTGTCTCTGTACTGTCTAACCCCTACCTGCTCCTTAATGACCTGTCTCTGTACTGTCTAACCCCTACCTGCTCCTTAATGACCCGTCTCTGTACTGTCTAACCCCTACCTGCTCCTTAATGACCCGTCTCTGTACTGTCTGACCCCTACCTGCTCCTTAATGACCTGTCTCTGTACTGTCTAACCCCTACCTGCTCCTTAATGACCTGTCTCTGTACTGTCTAACCCCTACCTGCTCCTTAATGACCTGTCTCTGTACTGTCTAACCCCTACCTGCTCCTTAATGACCTGTCTGTACTGTCTAACCCCTACCTGCTCCTTAATGACCTGTCTCTGTACTGTTTAACCCCTACCTGCTCCTTAATGACCTGTCTCTGTACTGTCTAACCCCTACCTGCTCCTTAATGACCTGTCTCTGTACTGTCTAACCCCTACCTGCTCCTTAATGACCTGTCTCTGTACTGTCTAACCCCTACCTGCTCCTTAATGACCTGTCTCTGTACTGTCTAACCCCTACCTGCTCCTTAATGACCTGTCTCTGTACTGTCTAACCCCTACCTGCTCCTTAATGACCTGTCTATCTACTGTCTAACCCCTACCTGCTCCTTAATGACCTGTCTCTGTACCGTCTAACCCCTACCTGCTCCTTAATGACCTGTCTCTGTACTGTCTAACCCCTACCTGCTCCTTAATGACCTGTCTCTGTACTGTCTAACCCCTACCTGCTCCTTAATGACCTGTCTATCTACTGTCTAACCCCTACCTGCTCCTTAATGACCTGTCTCTGTACTGTCTAACCCCTACCTGCTCCTTAATGACCTGTCTCTGTACTGTCTGACCCCTACCTGCTCCTTAATGACCTGTCTCTGTACCGTCTAACCCCAACCTGTTCTTACCTGTCGTGGTCGATGTGTGTGTTAGCGTCGTACATACAGAAGGGTTTATCGATGGTGGTGCACTCAGTCATGAACCCTATAGAACCCCCGGGGTCCGCCGAGATGTCACATATAGCCAGCAGTCTGGAGAGGGACAGACACACAGACACACAGACAGAGAGAGAGAGAGAGAGAGAGAGAGAGAGAGAGAGGGACAGAGACAGACAGAGACACAGACAGAGAGACAGTGACAGAGACATAGAGATGTTAGATGATGATAGTTGTAGTTCACCTGTGCTGTGGATGGGAGTTGTAGTTTTACCTGAGTTGTAGTTTACCTGTGCTGTGGATGAGATTTGTAGTTTACCTGTGCTGTGGATGGGAGTTGTAGTTTTACCTGAGTTGTAGTTTACCTGTGCTGTGGATGGGAGTTGTAGTTTTACCTGTGCTGTGGATGGGAGTTGTAGTTTTACCTGAGTTGTAGTTTACCTGTGTGGTAGTTCTGGCCATCCTTCCGTGGCCTCGGAGGACGGAGTGACGGGCCTCAGGAGCTTCTGGGCGTCGAGGCGTCGGAGGAGGCGGGGGGTCTGGGGGTCCCAGTAGATGCCGTTGATCAGACAGGTGGTGTACGGCGCCACCTGTGGTCCGGAGGACACATCGGAGAACACTTCAGAGATCACTTCACGCAGTGGGAGGAGCCAAGTTCACCAGCTCACACCACAAGTAGAGGGGGGCGTGCCTTTCAAACTAAAATACCATCACCATGACAACCATCACCCTGACATCCTCTCCCTCCTGTGTTGAACCCCAACCTGTCACACAACAGACACCAGGAGAGCATGTACCCCCTCCACCCCCCCCCCCCCCCCCCCCCCCCCACACACACACACACACACACACACACACACACACACACACAAAGAAAGACCAAGAGGTCAAACAAGGTCCTTCCTGCTTTGCTGAAGAACACACGGCTGGAAGGAGGTGCTTGTGAAGCGTATCCTGCGTCAACTTGTAGCTGAGCGGCACGTGTTGTTTTAGGTGTTTGACGGGTGGCAACAGGGGACAGTGGTTGTCATTGGGTGCATGGGGGTGTCAGTAGGTGGGTGCATGGGGCTATTTTGGGTGTCAGTAGGTCTCGTGGGTGCATGGTGGTGTGATGGGTGTCAGTAGGAGCAGTGGGTGCATGGTGGTATGTTGGGTGTCAGTAGGTGGGTGCATGGTGGTGTGTTGGGTGTCAGTAGGTGGGTGCATGGTGGTGTGTTGGGTGTCAGTAGGTGGGTGCATGGTGGTGTGTTGGTGTCAGTAGGTGGGTGCATGGTGGTGTGTTGGGTGTCAGTAGGTGGGTGCATGGTGGTGTGTTGGGTGTCAGTAGGTGGGTGCATGGTGGTGTGTTGGGTGTCAGTAGGTGGGTGCATGGTGGTGTGTTGGGTGTCAGTAGGTGGGTGCATGGTGGTGTGTTGGGTGTCAGTAGGTGGGTGCATGGTGGTGTGTTGGGTGTCAGTAGGTGGGTGCATGGTGGTGTGTTGGGTGTCAGTAGGTGGGTGCATGGTGGTGTGTTGGGTGTCAGTAGGTGGTGTGTTGGGTGTCAGTAGGTCTCGTGGGTGCATGGTGGTGTGTTGGGTGTCAGTAGGTGGTGTGTTGGGTGTCAGTAGGTGGGTGCGGGACTCACGCTGGTCCTGAAGTGCGAGGTGTAGAGCTCGGGGTGGTACTCGTACTCCAGAGGATCGTAGACGCCGTCCGTCTTCCTCATCAGGTGGTGGTGGCGGCTCAGCACGGTGGCGTACACCTTGGTCATGTCTGACAGGAAACAGGAAGCACCGTGAGCAGGTGACCCAGCACAGGCCATAGTCCTGGTAGTCTTTTAGAACCCGCTCTCTAGAGAGAACTGCAGGACAAGCGGCTCTGAAACAACCCTACTTCCCCACCAGGGGTCATGAGGATCAGTCATGACCTTTCAACCCTACCCTCTGATGACATCACAAGTGGGAGTGTTCATCCAGATGCATGATGGATAGATCAGCCTGCCAGTCGGTACAGTCCACTGGGTAGACTGGTAGGCTGATCAATCTATCCTACCAGTTGGTACAGTCCACTGGGTAGGCTGATCAATCTATCCTACCAGTTGGTACAGTCCACTGGGTAGACTGGTAGGCTGATCAATCTATCCTACCAGTTGGTACAGTCCACTGGGTAGGCTGATCCGTCCACCATCCATCTCTGGATAAGATGATTAAGCATGTCCCGGGGTCCCTGTGTGCGGTGGGAACCACCACCACGGATCAGCCTGTACTGCATGAGGTCCAACAGAACCCTGAAAGGTACCTCCGGTCCGAGACACTTCCTGGAGATCCAGGGGCTCCACGTACTCAACAGGAAGCTCGTTGAGGATGTCCTGGGCTCCCTGTGGCGCAGGACAGACACAGAGACAAGAAGAGGAACAGACGGTCCTTTAGGAAACTGTTTCCCAACACAGGGGTACACAGTTAAACTGACAGCTAAACACAGTGCACAAGATGTCAGCACATACAATGACACACTCAATACATGGCTGGAGAGTGGAGGAGGGTGGAGGCAGAGGAGGGAAAGGGGAAGGAGGATGGAGGGGTGGTGGGTGGAGGAGGCTGAGGGTGAGGAGTGGTGGAGGAGGGGTGGAGGGTGGAGGAGGCTGAGGAGGGGTGGAGGCTGAGGAGGGGTGGAGGCTGAGGAGGGGTGGAGGGTGGAGGAGGGTGCTGGGGGAGGAGAGTGGAGGAGCGGGAGGGTGGGGCGTCACATGATCATATGACGGAGTGGAGCGTTGGGTGGTGATGCGGGGGGGCGGCGCCAGCGCAGCGTTACCTTGGAGACGTTTCCTGTTCCTGTGAAGCAGAAGGTGATGGGGCCCACGGACTTGGGCATGAGGCCCATGGAGATCTCGTAGCCGCAGTCCCGCACCGCCTGGACGGCCTGGCTGACGTTGCGGTAGTTATGGGCCATGCCGATGTGCTGTGGACAGGAACAGGAAGTGATGCGGGGATGGTGATCAGATGTTCACGACTGCTGCTAGATGAGCACCAGGTTATTATCGGCGTGACTTGGGGGTTTCTCACCATGAAGGGGGTGTTGTGGCCCAGAGCCAGGAAGCGAAGGCCCAGCCCGTGTAGAATATTAATCATTCCTGCAACATAGGGGTGTTAACAATTAACCGTTGAACCGTTAAGGGCAAGAGAATGACGTAAGGAATCCTCCCGTTCTGCTCTTTTTGCTGTTGTTGCATGTGAGCTCATTTCTTCTTATGGGTCAATGTCTAGTGAGCGTTTTCAGAAGTGATACATTGGATATTATATCACCGTGAAGCCTGTCAATCAAGACCCTGAACACGCCTGACCCTGAACTCTGACCCCGTGACCCGGCTGGACCCCGGACCCTGGGTACAGGGTATACATGGCAAACACTAAGGGGAGCGGGTCAGGACAGGTCAACCCGGGTTTCCTTTGGGGGAGAACCCAGGTTACGTAGCAAACGGCGTCCCCAAGTGCATCGCCCGCTCGGCCACTCGCTAGCATCCTTAGCAACAGACACGTAGCATGTTGCTAGTGGGAGGAGCTCATACCTGCCACGCCCGCCCACTGGCCGAACGCCACGATGCGGAAGCCGTTGGCGTCCACCATCTTCTCATAGTCGATCAGACGTACCTCCTGCAAGGACAAACACAACGGTTACCATGGCGAGCTCCACAAGACCCTCACATCATGTACTGGATACCCCAGCAAAACCCTAGTGAACTCCAGCACTTTAAATGGGGAGACTCTGCGTGTTCAAACAGCGTGGCCTCGATGATCCGGCACGACAAACAAACCAAACGACTTACCTGTCCAACGGGCCTGGATCCAGTCTAACACAGCTGCTGGTTCAGTGGTGCGGCTCAAGGGCTCTGAAGGAATGGTGATTCACCATTCCTTTAGACACGCCTTTATCCAAACACAGTTAGCAGTAGCTACCGGCTACTCCTCGTGTACCAGCTACGTTGTGTACTATGTACTACCTTCTGCAGCAGGGCCCCTACCTTCTGCAGCAGGGCCCCTACCTTCTGCAGCAGGTCCCTCTACCTTCTGCAGCAGGTCCCTCTACCTTCTGCAGCAGGTCCCCTACCTTCTGCAGCAGGGCCCCTACCTTCTGCAGCAGGTCCCTCTACCTTCTGCAGCAGGTCCCCTACCTTCTGCAGCAGGTCCCTCTACCTTCTGCAGCAGGGCCCCATCCTTCTGCAGCAGGTCCCTCTACCTTCTGCAGCAGGGCCCTACCTTCTGCAGCAGGTCCCTCTACCTTCTGCAGCAGGGCCCCTACCTTCTGCAGCAGGTCCCTCTACCTTCTGCAGCAGGGCCCCTACCTTCTGCAGCAGGGCCCCTACCTTCTGCAGCGGGCTCCTACCTTCTTCAGCAGGTCGTCCAGGAGGCCCATGTTGGCCTCCTGGGCCTTGATGGTGTGTGAGAAGAAGGCGTAGGTCTTCCTGGGAAACACCTTCTCCTCCGAGGGGCGCTTGACTCCGATGATCAGAGACGCCTCCGTGATGTCCTCCTGGATCACCGCCCCCACCCGCTCGTAGTACTGCAAAACAAACGCACCCTACTGAAAACAAACGCACCCTTACTGCATAATACTGCAAAACAAACGCACCCTTACTGCATAGTACTGCAAAACAAACGCACCCTTACTGCATAGTACTGCAAAACAAATGCACCCTTACTCCATAGTACTGTAAAACAAACGCACCCTTACTCCATAGTACTGCAAAACAAACGCACCCTACTGAAAACAAACGCACCCTTACTGCATAATACTGCAAAACAAACGCACCCTTACTCCATAGTACTGCAAAACAAACGCACCCTTACTCCATAGTACTGCAAAACAAACGCACCCTACTGAAAACAAACGCACCCTTACTGCATAATACTGCAAAACAAACGCACCCTTACTCCATAGTACTGCAAAACAAACGCACCCTTACTCCATAGTACTGCAAAACAAACACACCTTTATTTCACTGGCAATATAACAAGAACTACATAATGTTCCATGTTAGAATAACATCAACTGCTTCTGGCAGTTATTGATTGAAGTATGAATATAAATATTGAGTATTTAGTTCCCTGCCTCAGTGAAGGCTCCTTCTCGTTTGTCCCCCTGCCCAAACCAGGAGAGCGATGGAAGAGCTTCTCCCCAGCAGACGGCTCTTTGCTCTGATCTTGATATGACTAAAACAGGTTCGCTTGCCAACATTTGGTGGCAGGGTGAGTGGGGGGGAGCAGCCCGGCATTCCACAAGTTTGACAATAATGATCAACCAGGAACGACCCGAAATCTAAACTCAAGGTGAAATGTATTTCACAGTGGCGCAACTGTGGTGGTGTGTTACATAATCCCACATCTCAATAGCAGTTTATGTAGCTTGTAGTTCGAGTAGCCAGGTGTCCAGGGATGATCTATCGATGATCTATAGATTTATCAATTGATGAAGTTATTGGTAAAGGGGCAGTGAACCCAGATGTGTTGGCTGTGTGGAGAGCTGTCTGGCCAGCGGTTTATTGAGGAACAAGTAGGGGTTAGGGGTCATCTGGCTCAAAGAGGACTAAAGGTAGACTCCTGGGGATCGAACCCAGAACCTTTTAACTGGGAGTCAAACACCCTAACCATTACAACCACATTATCCTGCCTAGACAAGTTAAAAAAAGACACACGTTTGAATAACCTCATGTCTGATGAGGTTAGTGTGATGAGGT
Organism: Lota lota; assembly: GCA_026745465.1. Lineage (NCBI taxonomy): Eukaryota > Metazoa > Chordata > Actinopteri > Gadiformes > Lotidae > Lota > Lota lota. The sequence continues at coordinate 1,462,776 of JACYXH010000705.1, read as the reverse complement.
CATGTGATGAGGTCATGTGATGAGGTCATGTCTGATGAGGTCAGTCTGATGAGGTCATGTGATGAGGTCAGTCTGATGAGGTCAGTCTGATGAGGTCATGTGATGAGGTCAGTGGGATGAGGTCAGTCTGATGAGGTCATGTGATGAGGTCATGTGATGAGGTCAGTCTGATGAGGTCAGTCTGATGAGGTCATGTGATGAGGTCAGTGGGATGAGGTCAGTCTGATGAGGTCATGTGATGAGGTCATGTGATGAGGTCAGTCTGATGAGGTCATGTGATGAGGTCAGTCTGATGAGGTCTTGTGATGAGGTCAGTGGGATGAGGTCAGTCTGATGAGGTCATGTGATGAGGTCAGTCTGATGAGGTCATGTGATGAGGTCAGTCTGATGAGGTCATGTGATGAGGTCAGTGGGATGAGGTCATGTGATGAGGTCAGTGTGATGAGGTCATGTGATGAGGTCAGTGTGATGAGGTCATGTGATGAAGTCAGTCTGATGAGGTCATGTGATGAGGTCATGTGATGAGGTCATGTGATGAGGTCATGTGATGAGGTCAGTGGGATGAGGTCATGTGATGAGGTCATGTGATGAGGTCATGTGATGAGGTCATGTGATGAAGTCAGTCTGATGAGGTCATGTGATGAGGTCATGTGATGAGGTCATGTGATGAGGTCATGTGATGAGGTCATGTGATGAGGTCAGTGGGATGAGGTCGTGTGATGAGGTCATGTGATGAGGTCATGTGATGAGGTCATGTGATGAGGTCGTGTGATGAGGTCATGTGATGAGGTGGGGCCCCCACCTTCTCGTGGATGGCCCTGCGGTTGGAGGGCTGCACCAGCACCGTGTGTCCGGCGGCCGTCAGCTCCTTGACGTGGCGGGGGGCCAGCGGGGCGCGGCGCTCCCAGGGGTTCAGGTCCTCCCGCCGGATCGCCACCACCACCCGGTGCTCGTAGCGCCGCTGGAGGCCCCAGGGGCCCCGCAGGGAGCCGCCGCCACGCAGCCTCCTGGGGGGGGCCAGGAGACGCAACATGGTGCTAGACCTGCAGGGAGGAACACACACACACGGTGTTACACACACGGTGTTACACACACACACACACGGTGTTACACACACACACACACGGTGTTACACACACACACACACACGGTGTTACACACACGGTGTTACACACACACACACACGGTGTTACACACACACACACGGTGTTACACACACACACACGGTGTTACACACACACACGGTGTTACACACACGGTGTTACATACACACACACACGGTGTTACACACACACACACGGTGTTACACACACACACACTGTGTTACACACACACACACGGTGTTACACACACGGTGTTACACACACACACACACGGTGTTACACACACACACACGGTGTTACACACACACACGGTGTTACATACACACACACGGTGTTACACACACACACGGTGTTACACACACGGTGTTACACACACACACATGGTGTTACACACACGGTGTTACACACACACACGGTGTTACACACACACACATGGTGTTACACACACACGGTGTTACACACACACACAAATGGTGTTACACACACACACACGGTATTACACACACACACGGTGTCACACACACACACATGGTGTCACACACACACGGTATTACACACACACACACGGTGTCACACACACACACACACACACACGGTGTTACACACACGGTATTACACACACACACGTGTCACACACACACACACACGGTGTTACACACACGGTATTACACACACACACGGTGTCACACACACACAGTGTAACACACACACACACACGGTATCACACACACACACGATGTCACACACACACACACACACACTGTAACAACACGTTTTTACACATCAATGTAACACACACTTTGCAACACACACTTTGCAACAAACACGTTGTTACACGCGCGTGATTAAGACACACTGATGACACGGGGTGGGAGGGTCTTTATCAAGAGCCCTCCCTTTACTCCTAGTGTAGTGTAGGAACCTTTTTGACAGGTTCGAAGAGGAAAGACTTTAATCACATGTTTAATGTACAACCTTTGTCATTATTCTACATCAGACACACATTTCGTTTTCCTCACTATCGATTACCTTTAGTGCGAAATCATTCCCGTGTCGCAGAAATGAGAAGGCGGTCAGCGTGTTAGTTACGGGCTGGTTAGCTGGTTAGTAGTTCTGCTACTTCAGGGCTTAGCAGTAGTACTGCTTGCTTGGTTCGTATTAGTACGGGGGGGGGGGGGGGGGGGGGGGGGGGGCAGCAGCCCTACCGTGTGGGCTGTTTCTAAATGCGGCGACTTGTTCCTCCTTGAGGTCGAGGCAGGGGTGACCAGGCCAGGGATAACTCGGCACCTTCCTCTCCAAATCAGCTCTCAGTGCTCTTTACGCACGACGCGTCCCCACTCCTACACGCCACGGGACATTCAAGCGTGAATTCAAGTTCAACGTCTCCGCTAGGCCAACAGCTAACTAGCCACGGGCACAAGAGGCTCTCACGGGAAGGGAATTCCTCTGGTATGACTTTCCCAACATCCGTCTGACCAATCAGCTTCCAGGGGTCCGGCTCGGCCTTCTCACGTGCTGACGTAAAGCGGCCGGCGTCGCACGCTTATGACGTTGACCCGAGACATTATTAGTACCAACTTGAATAAATACTAATAAAGGTTAATGATATATAGGCATACACGCCAGTGATACAACGGCGGTGCAGAGGGAACGTGTTTTCGTGGACTTTAAATACTGTAGCAACCCTGTTTCCATTCGTCCAAGCACTACACAGGTTGTTTTGACTAACTCCCTTTTATTAACGGCTGGCACACGTTATCGAACGCTATAACAAAACGAACATGAACTTCTCTCAATCTCTACCTGAATAACTCTCCCCCAAGGCCCGCCCCCTTCTCCGGAGCACCCAATCACAAGCACAATGCACACAAACAACGCACCCTAGAACCGTTACAATACTTTACTTGCTACTATTCTAAGTTTATTGTAAACGTTTACCTGCAATGTGATTGTAATCTCAGACAGTAGGTGTAATGTGGTGTCGACACTTAAATACAGTTATGCTGGATTCCTTTTATTCCTTTATTATCCGCTGGTTTATTGCAGTAACCAACAGGTTAGACTAACCAAGCTATTTGACAAGCGCCGTCTGACCAGTCTGCCGCGGCGCTGCGTAGCGCGTACTGCGCATGCGTCCTAAACCGAGCCGACCTGTGTGAGGACTATGATACTGTTTCATGCAATATGTAAAGTGTGTTGCTTGTTTATTAGTGTGGGTGCAAAGCAAGCCACACTATTGTTATCATGTGTGTTAATGTTATTTTTTTCATATTTTTCAGGGACTTGAAACGTTGCGTGTTCGCTCATTAGCCTCGCTAGCATTAGCATGGCAGCATGCTCGCGGAATATTGCGCACACGACGAGTTGGCTCGCACAACCACACGCCTTTTCTTCAGACAATGCGCATGCGCCGACATGTCTAGTTTAAACTTGTAAATGCATGATGATCAATACAGAAAATGATCAAAGTATATGGATGAAACTAAAGCAGTGTAAGACCCATGATTCTCATATTAAAGATGGTGAAAAGCAATAGTAGAACATTGGATTCACTGATATTATCAGGTCTTAAATTAACCTCCAAACAACGTTTCATAAAAAATTGGTTGAAGCATGTTAGAAATCAAATCAACACATCATATAAACCTTTAACCTATGGTCAGATATATACGTTCTTACTAGAAAGATCTAAAGAAAGTAAAAGCGTGCAGTCAATGATGAGCCTGGACCCTGATGTGATCACATAGAGGTTCTGCTCAGAACCGTATGCTCATCTCTCTGGTTCTGAGCAGAACCGGATGCTCATCTCTCTGGTTCTGAGCCAGACTGGCCGGTCTAACATCTCAAGGAAAAACCTGAGGTGAGCTTGCAAGGTTCAGGCTGACTAAGAGAGGCATATCCGATTTGGTTTGTGCAAAACTGCATGCAACTGTCTAAACGTATTGTTATGTGCATTCAACAATGTATTTCTACATATTTAAAATAATGCTATAAAGAAAACAGAAAAACAGATGGATGGATTATTTGTGCTCCTTCATAATGTCGACAACATTTCTCTAGAGAGAAATAATTAAACGATAGTCGACTCACCTGGTCTTTCTGTACAGTGTGGCACATGGCACGGTAACCCTGGTAACCCTGGTGACCCTGTGGGTCGCTGTCCACCAGTAGTGTCCACCAGTAGCGTACACGTCCAACCTCTCCACCAAGAGGTTCACAGTCACCACTCATCATGATGACGACTCACGTTCTGAACAAACACCCTGCCTTGAGAGTTGGTATGCACTTCAGAAGGTAGCACTAGTTGGTCTAATACCTTTCCTTTGAGAAGTCCCAAGTATCGCGTGAAGCATGCAGATGGGTTTTATTTCGTTTTTGAAGGTGCGTCAGAAAAGCGTTCCCTATAGAAGTGTTTAGTAAGTGTAAGAACACATTCTGGCAGAGCTTGCTCAGCCAGTTCTCTGCTGCAGAGATATCATTACTAGGTTGTAATGTACTCAATACTTTATTGTTTATAATAACTAGGTGGTCAAGACTTTAAATGATATCATTACTAGTGTACGCAGTACTTTATAATAGAACAAATAGTACTAGGCATATAAATCGATATCCAATGACAAATCGTCTAAAAACCACAAAGACCCAGCATATGCTGACGAACACATTAACATGGGCCCTGGGGCCCATGTAGACCTGTGCATGATCATATTAGATCACCGTTTATTCGCAGCGATCACGGAGTCAGAATCCGCATGTTATGAACCAAACCGTATTTTTTTTTGCCAACAGAATGTTGAACAATGAAACATAAAGCAATACAAAACCAGAAAATTGGAAGCTATACGCCTCTATTCCGTTTGATTCCTACTATCTTCGGTCGCCTATGTGCCGAACTCGAATCGCTCTGGCGCCTTTTAAATAACCGAATCTAATTCACGTTTCTGGTTTTCTGCAGGAAAGGGAAAATGAACGAAGTCTAGCAGCATATGTTAATCACGAAGTTCAATTCAGAGCAAACATCTTGGCAACTATTACAGCTTCTCTCCTTTGGCAATAAGCTGTACGTTCTCCCATAGGTCCCAACGGGACCGCCACTGGCCCCGTCCGTAACATACTGCAAACGCGAGGGCCCCATGTGTTACCTCATCCGGCGATAGGTAGCGACTCCACAGACATTTATTTACATGATCGTCTTCGACATCGCCACTTTAACTGTGCATGGAAGACCGGAGACGACGAGGCAGAGAGGCTTTTCTGTTTGACATGGTTCTGTAAGTTATTGATTTGTAGTGTGCATTATATTTGTAGCTACAAATACATTTTATACCAATAGGGCAGAGAAAGCTCACTCCGCTACCGTGCAGCTCAGCTTCCTTCTAAACCAGGGGTCTTAACCTTCACTATCAAAAGAGCCATTTCTGGTCCCTCTCCCACCAAATACAATTCATCTGGAGCCACAAAACCTATTCGACCCCAAAAATGAAGATAACACAGCGTATAAAGGTTGATGTATAGCTATACTATTTATAAAATAACTAATAGCCCATAGTTTGTTGCATTTATGAAATTTGTAGTTGTAGGATGTGACGTTTATTTTGGTTGACAAAATATTAAAACACTTTATTTTGTTATTTTAGTGTCACAGTATCCCTTTGAGCTCCAAAATGGGATGTTTTCCCTATTAAATAAAAAATAAAAATAGCCCTTCTTTATTTCCATTCTTTTTAAAGCTACAGGGAGCCACAGCAGAGGGGGGGGGGGGGGGGGGGGGGGAAGGGGGGGGCACAGCAGAGGGGGGGGGGGGGGGGCACAGCAGAGGGGGGGGGGGGGGGAAGGGGGGGGCACAGCAGAGGGGGGGGGGGCACAGCAACAGCAGAGGGGGGGGAGCCACAGCAGAGGGGGGGGGGCACAGCAGAGGGGGGGGGAGCCACAGTAGAGGGGGGGGGGAGCCACAGTAGAGGGGGGGGGGGAGCCACAGTAGAGAGGGGGGGGAGCCACAGTAGAGAGGGGGGGGAGCCACAGCAGAGGGGGGGGGGGAGCCACAGTAGAGGGGGGGGGCACAGCAGAGGGGGGGGGGGAGCCACAGTAGAGAGGGGGGGGGGAGCCACAGTAGAGAGGGGGGGAGCCACAGTAGAGGGGGGGGGAGCCACAGTAGAGAGGGGGGGGAGCCACAGTAGAGAGGGGGGGGAGCCACAGCAGAGGGGGGGGGAGCCACAGTAGAGAGGGGGGGGGAGCCACAGTAGAGAGGGGGGGGAGCCACAGTAGAGGGGGGGGGGAGCCACAGTAGAGAGGGGAGCCACAGCAGAGGGGGGGGGGGGGAGCCACAGTAGAGGGGGGGGGGGGAGCCACAGTAGAGGGGGGGAGCCATAGCAGGGGGGGGGGGGAGCCACAGTAGAGGGGGGGGGAGCCATAGCAGGGGGGGGGGGGAGCCCAGGGGTGCTGACCCCTAGGCTAAACGAACACACCAGCTCCTGTCTCGCTGACGGGAGAGAGGAGCTGGGACCTGGAGGTGGAGGAGGGTGTAGTGGAGGGTGTAGTGGTGGGTGTAGTGGAGGGTGTAGTGGTGGATGTAGTGGAGGGTGTAGTGGTGGGTGTAGTGGAGGGTGTAGTGGAGGGTGTAGTGGTGGGTGTAGTGGAGGGTGTAGTGGTGGGTGTAGTGGAGGGTGTAGTGGTGGATGTAGTGGAGGGTGTAGTGGTGGGTGTAGTGGAGGGTGTAGTGGTGGGTGTAGTGGAGGGTGTAGTGGTGGGTGTAGTGGAGGGTGTAGTGGTGGGTGTAGTGGAGGGTGTAGTGGAGGGTGTAGTGGAGGGTGTAGTGGTGGGTGTAGTGGAGGGTGTAGTGGAGGGTGTAGTGGAGGGTGTAGTGGTGGGTGTAGTGGTTGCTTGTTGCGCTTGATGTGGACGTGGTCTACAGGTGGAGACGGAGCAGGTGGAGAACGCAGGCCTGAACACTCGGCAGAGTCCGGTAACCCTAACCCTGGAACCCAGTCGGCGGATGTATAATAGACACGGGCCTGGTAATATAAAACATTACAAACAATAGACACGGGCCTGGTAATATAAAACATTACAAACAATATACACGGGCCTGGTAATATAAAACATTACAAACAATAGACACGGGCCTGGTAATATAAAACATTACAAACAACACAGGCCTATAATATACCACTACCCGGCAGGTCATTCAGACGCAGGAAGGACAAAGCAGGCCTGTCACTGGCGGTTATTTCAACCGTCTAACGACGCCATTGTTGTGGAACATCTGGCCACTTGGCGGACGATTGACCTATGCACATCTGTCACATGTCACATGTAGGCCCTGCATAGAGGCCTACCTATCAAATATTCCATATCTCACATGTAGGCCTAGACCCTGTAACACACACATATGGAACATCCCATAGGCCTACATCCAGCCTCCCTGATCTGTGGTGACACACGCATGATGTCATCTATAACATGTAGCCATTGTGTTTAGATATCTGACCACAAAGACAGAAGAGACAGCTAAACGTGAAGATCATAGGCGATGACATCATAACAACATGTGTCACCGGCAGGAAATAACACAATAATAACCGTTATAATGATAAGATATTTATAATAATTAGTACACTTATATAGCCTGTAGGCCTATATATAAGTAGAAATTCACCCACACCAAAACACCACTGCTTTCCTCTCGGTCGGCAGATCAGACGGTTGAGGTGAGTTGAAGGTCAACCGCCCTTCTAGGCCTGTAAGGTAGTCTGTCTGTAGGCCTGTAAGGTAGTCTGTCTGTAGGCCTGTAAGGTAGTCTGTCTGTAGGCCTGTAAGGTAGTCTGTCTGTAGGCCTGTAAGGTAGTCTGTCTGTAGGCCTGTAAGGTAGTCTGTCTGTAGGCCTGTAAGGTAGTCTGTCTGTAGGCCTGTAAGGTAGTCTGTCTGTAGGTCTGTAAGGTAGTCTGTCTGTAGGCCTGTAAGGTAGTCTGTCTGTAGGCCTGTAAGGTAGTCTGTCTGTAGGCCTGTAAGGTAGTCTGTCTGTAGGCCTGTAAGGTAGTCTGTCTGTAGGCCTGTAAGGTAGTCTGTCTGTAGGCCTGTAAGGTAGTCTGTCTGTAGGCCTGTAAGGTAGTCTGTAGACCTGTATCTCTACCATGGCATCCTCTACATCCAGCGGTTACATTCCGTCACATCTGCAGGCAGTGTCACACAACACGGTGTGTTCCATAAACTGATCTCCTGACATGGACATCAATCATTCCTCATCAATCACATCACACTCATACAGAATATCGCTTCACAATATTCCATTCATTTGTGCAGTTGAGAGGAAAAAGTGTGCCTGGTTGCATTATTGAACGCTACGGACCTGACATAAGACGTGTTGAATGTAGCTCTGCCACACGTTCTGTGCTGCGTGTCGACTCAAGTTATTATGGGCTGTATTCTATTATTTCGTTTTTATCATTATCCGAGTATTTTACAGATATCCGAATCGATGACGTTCTTTGAAGTCCTAGAACCTCTGGACTAATCCAGACCCTCAAACCTAATGTTATTATGATCATTATAATAACACACTAACATTACGATTATTATTATAAAACACTGACATTATGATCATTATAATAAAACACTAACATTATGATTATTATTATAAAACACTGACATTATGATCATTATAATAAAACACTAACATTATGATTATTACTATAAAACACTAACATTATGATTATTATTATAAAACACTAACATTATGATTATTATAATAAAACACTAACATTATGATTATTATTATAAAACACTAACATTATGATTATTTTAATAAAACACTAACATTATGATTATTATTATGAAACACTAACATTATGATTATTATAATACAACACATAATTATGGTTATTATAATAAAACACTAACATTATGATTATTATAATTAAACACTAACATTATGATTATTATTATAAAACACTAACATGATCATTATAATAAAACCCTAACATTATGATCATTATTTTAAACCCTAACAATATGATCATTATTATAAAACACTATTATTACGCTCATTATAATAAAACAGCCGAGTATTAAGACCGTTAAACGAGGCGATGACGTCTTCACCCATAACGGCCCTTGGTAGAATAAACAGGAGACTTTGATCCGAGACTTGGAGCGAGACTTTGATCTGAGACTTCGAGCGAGTTTCAAGCGTTCGCGCGTCAGTGGCATTTCTACGGGCTGATTAATTTGTGTTCTTTGATTAAATATGTTCCTTAAGGTGTTCAACTATGACTCAAACACCTCAAGCTGTCCACACGAGGGAGTAACACACCGCAAAAACACGCGACGCGAACCCGAACCAGACCCCAACCTCACCAGATCCGACCCGAACCAGACCCGAGCCGAACCAGACCCGAGCCGAACCAGACCCGAACCAGACCCGACCCGAACCAGACCCGACCCGAAACTGATATTAGGAACCAAATCTCGACCGTGGGATCAACACATCTTTACCAGAACAACAGCACGTGTTCCCATGTCGACAAGTAATAACGACACGTGGTTTCATGAACGATAGGTTTAAGCATTTATTCAACAAAGGTGTGTACACACAGTTTGTAGTTCTTTAGTCCTCGGTCGGAAGAAAGGTCTCCGGGAAATATCCAAGCGGACATTTCTGAATGAAGCGGGAGGCTCCCTGTTTAATATCGTCTTCTTCGCATCTTAGAGTTACAACAGCGTAACGATTTAAATAAATAGGTGAACATTTTACAAGAATCCTGAGCTGGAAACCAAAATGAAACCGAATGAGTGGAGAGACGGTCGGTTTAGATGACGTCACGGAGGTGGAAGCCCCAATCCCGCGGGGCTTCGGCGCGCTCTGGTTAAATATGTGTGATGTCATTATTGTCCAAATCTCTTATCTCTTGTGGGTTCTTTTACTGCGTCTCTCCCGCGCTCTGCGGGGAGCGGGAAGACTCGTGCAGCTTCCGGATGTGTTTTTTCAAGTCAAAGTTCCGACAGAAGCCTTTCCCGCAGGTGGGGCACGTGAAGGGCTTCTTGTCGTTGTGCGTGTGCATGTGGAAGGTGAGGTTGTACACCTGGTGGAAAGCCTTGCTGCAGATGTTGCACTTGAACTGCTTCTCCCCGCTGTGCGTCAGCTTGTGGTTCTTGTAGTTCCCTGGAGAAGAGACCAGGCTATCAGCTGCGTAAAGTAACACTACTTTGTTTGTGCGTAAAATGCGTTAAACCAATTTCGGTAATTATGTGCGCGTTTTTAAATAATTCTGTTGAGGTTTTTTTTTTTTTTTGGCCCGTTGGTTTGCAATGTTCTGTCCAAATAATAAGACCAAACGATTTGATCGCATATTTGTTTGAATGTAACTTCAAATGAACATACCTTTCTGGTGGAAGCCTTTCCCACAGAACTCACAAACGAACGGTTTGTACCCCGCGTGGATGCGCGTGTGCGTGTTGAGCGTGGAACTGCGGTTGAACGCTTTTCCGCACTGGTTGCATTTATGCGGTTTTTCCTGAAGAGAAAACCACACGTCGGTGAGCATGTTTTAAATATCCCGATATTGTATTATAGATCCACAATTATGCCCACTAAATACCATAATACCATAAATACCATAATATGAATAAATAAATAAATAAATATATATATATATATATATATATATATACATACATACATACATACATAGATATACATAGATACAACTACAAACCCTACACACCAATAATAATAATAATAATAATATTATTATTATTATTATTATTACTAAATAATAATAATTCCTATTACTATAATAATGCATATTATATGAATATGAATAAAGAGTGAAGCCTCGTTTGGCGGTAGAGTTAGAGGGGATTTCAGAACATCTGTTTATCCTTATCCTAACATTCTTTGTGGTACATTTAATGGACATTTTAATTCCATTGTATATTGTATATTTGACATACAACGACGACGAGTTATGGCCTGCCGTGTAAAGAACGTTTCCGTTCGTTCCTCGGGGCAACACGAAGCGGGCTGTTGTTGAACGTTACCGGGTAACCGTTATCTAACGGATTTGGAATGTTAGGTACAGCAGTTCAATGTGCTAAAAAGATCAGCTACTGGATCATGTTTGTCGTTACCTGAGTGTGGATGATTTTATGGCGGCAGAGCGTGCTTGCCTGACGGAAACCTTTCCCGCACACCTTGCAGACGAACGGGCGCGCCCCGGTGTGCACGGGCATGTGGCGCGTCAGGTTGTAGTGGGCATTGAACACCTGGACAAGTAGAGAAAGTTCAAACCAGAGGAACAATAATAGGAAAGGTGTGTGTGTGTGTGTGTGTGTGTGTGTGTGTGTGTGTGTGTGTGTGTGTGTGTGTGTGTGTGTGTGTGTGTGTGTGTGTGTGTACGCGCGTGTAAGTGTGTGCGGGGGCCCTTACCTTGCCGCAGATTTCGCACGTGAACACTTTGGACTTCCCGCTGTTGGCACACGAGCCACTGCTGAGTTTGGCGGCCCCTTTGAGCATCTTGTCGGACAGCAGGTGCGCGCGGTGCAGCTGCAGCTCCTTGAAGCCCGTTTCGCCAATGTGACGCTCCACTTTACTTTTCTCCGCGAGGAAGGCTTTGTGGCGCGCGTGGTGCAGCGGTGCATGGAAGAAGTAAGAGGCCATGGGGTGGAGGTTCACGAGACCCGCGGAGCCGGAGGAGGTGAGAGAGGGGGGCGGCGCGGGGGTCTCTCCACAGTTCAGGTAGCACGCGGTGGTCGCGGTCCCCCCCATTGCATGGAACGAGGACTGGTTGACCACGCGAGGTCTAAAGAGTTTGTACTGCCCCACGGAGCTCGCGCTCAGCTCCGGCTGCTCGTGCTTGTGGTTCAGCCCGACGCCCAAGAAGTCGGCCGCGTGGCGCCCGGAGCCTTCGAAAGGGCTCGCGTCCAGTCCCGTGATGTTCATCAACTTGTGACCCGAGTCGTACGCGAGCGGCACGAAGGGGAGCATGCAGTGCAGCGCGGACTGCGTCGCGTTCAGCTGCTTCGGATCCACCTTCCCCGCGTGAGCGAACAGGTTAGGGAGGAAAGGTATCGACCTCGCCGGTTCCGGCGTCCGCGCCATAATCCGTTCGATCGAAAACGCGAGCGGCTTGCTGGAGGTGAGCGCGCTGCTGGCACCCGCTGGCACGCTGGGAGCCGTGGAGGGCGAGCCGAATATTCCCGCTGAGCGGCACAGCGCGTCCATGATTAAACTCTACTCCTCCGCTTCCTGTCGGCGCACCGCGAGGTCTCCCGGTACCGGCTCACCGCCACGCGAGGACGGACGTCATCTGGAGCACGAGATCCGTGCGTCGAAGCGTCGAAGTCCCCCTCGCTGTTCACGCGCGTCTTCTACTCCCGCGTGTTGTTGCTGTTGGACAATCAGCACTTGACGGCTCGACAGGGAGCTCGCGGGTCGTCACCGTCTTTAAGGAGGAAAGTAAAATTGATAATTGGTCAATTCCTCTTCCACTCGTGACCGTGCGAGCCGCTGCGATGGGTCGCAGAGGAGGAGGAGGAGGAGGTGGCTGTGGAGTTTGAGGAGGAGGAGGTGGAGGAGGTGGTCCTAAAGGAGAAAGAGGACGAAGACACTTCTTGTTCCACTGGAAGGCATTTGGAGAATCCCAGGTCCCTTCGCGACTCCGTGCGGTTTTATTTTAAATCGCGCAACACGACAGACGCCCAGCAGGGAGGGGGGGGGGGGGGGGGGGGGGGGGGGGGTCACGGGGGCTGTCAGCCCGTGACATCAGAACGAGACTTTCATTCTTCACAACGACCCAAAACGATCCAAGCGCTTCCATTACGCACAGTCTTGACGCACAGCCCCAAAAGATAAAACCTAAAAAACAAACGAAATAAATAAAAAGCTCGCTATGTTTTGAACTCCAACAGAAAGAGTTTTTTAGATCCACCAATTACAGATGATCTTATAGGATTACACAACAACACATACACACACCAGTGCTCCGCGAGGCCTTTTTTTTATTTTTATTAAATCGATAACCTGATCATATGGAATTTAATTCATATCGACACTTGATGATGGAAAGCTCTGCACGTGCCTCCACCTGCACGAGTGGTGTTAAATAGGAGCGAGCGTTTCTCTCGAGCGACACTGAGGAGATCAAAGGGTTCCCGAAGGCTCGCAGGGAGAGAAGATGTCGTCTCGAGCCAATAATAATCAAAGTGTGGCCTCGAGCGGAGTCCGCGAGCTGAGTGAAGGTAGGCCGTCATACTGCCGCGCGCTGCGCTGCGCGCGACGCCGAGCTTATATTTTGTTTAAATTAAATTAGGAAATAAAATAAATATGAATAAATAGTAAATATCAGTGTAATAATGGTGGAAATATTGTTTTATTTACATTGAGTTAAATTAAAAACAATCATGATTTATAAGAATATGAATAATAGTATTATGAATAATAATACAAATAGGCTAATAATTATAATTATTGATGATATCATTATAGTACATTATATTATCATATATATTATATTATCATCAATAATAATAATTATTCAACATTCAATATCATTATATTCATATTAAATTATTAGTATTCATATAATTGTTATCAGCAGTATTGGTAACACTATCATTATCAAGCCTATTAACATCGTAGTATTATAGTGACTATATGGTGAAAAAAGCGTCTAAATGAAGGAACGGCTTGGCACCCGCCACCATCTTTACACCCAACGGAGAAATCGTTCTGACACGTAGGATTCATGCATTTTTCGTTAAGTTAAACGTCAAAATTATCTATAATATTATTTTATGACAATATTATTTTTTCTTATTATAATGACATGATTGTATTATTATTATTATTATTATAACGACAATATTATTTTACTATTTTGGTTCTTAGATATACTTTTTGTATTATGACAATTTTATTTTATTATTAAAGTCGTGATCATTATCGTCTGTTATCCTTGTTATTAATACTATGTTATTATTATTATGACAATATGATTGTATTATTATCGTTATCATCATCGTCATCATCATTATCGTTATTGTTATCCTTGTTATTATTCCCGCGCCGTGTGAAAACGTCAGGAGGATAATTGGGTGTCAAGTGGTTTATAATCAGCGGCTTTTAAATGAGCATGGCGGGGGGCGACAAGGACGCGGCAAGGCGCGTCTTCGCCGTGTCTCAAATTTCCTCCACCTCCCAACACCGCCCCGCTCCTCGCGGCTCTATACGTCCCCCCTTTTGTCCCCCATTTGGGTGAGGATTAAGATGGAAACGTCTTCTAAATCAACGGTCTAATGATTTGACTTTGCGTTTGAATCTCCTTTACTGACGCTCTGTAGCACAGCGCTAATCCGCAGACGCCCGTGCGCCAAACGGAAGAAATGTCGCAGAAATTAATCTATTAATAACTTCATTCATAACTTCACTAACGGGGGATAACAAAAATGGCTTATTTAAATCGTGTTTGTTTTTCTCTACTGACTGTACCGCGTTTGCTTCTGGTTAAAATTTAAACAAACGGGACTATATTACTCAGATGGTTGATTATTTAAAATCACACAATAACAAAATATAACTCAATATATCTAATTGGAACATTGAATATGAATTTCTATAGCTCTACTAACGGGTCAACAATTGATAAATGTATTGTTCTCAGTTAGGGTTACCTGTGGGCCGACGTGAACGGAGCTTTTGATGCTCGGTTCTCTTGAAGTGGGCCAAGTGTTCGGTAGCATGACGTGTCGGTCGCTCATTTCCGTCCGCAGGAATAAAGTTCAGCTGGACCGAAAACGGTTCCCACTTCACTCCATTGATCCGGTTTGTGGTGATCTCTAAAGCGGTCAACCGATTCCTACAATAATCATTTGAATCTCAACAGTCAAAAATAATAAATAATAATAATAAATAAACAAGTCGAATCCGAATTTTGTGTCGCATGTAAATATATAAAAAAACTAAAATGAAATTTTTTTGTACATACAATGGATATATAACGAATATTAATAATACTGTTATGCATCTAAAAACATTGACTACTAAATATATTACCTCAAATAAAATATTTGATGCTGCTCCTTAGTACAAAATTATATAGATATTAATACATTATTAATACTACTAAATCTGACTAGTTATTTTTATTGCGGCTATTATTTTGCTGATTTAAATATATATTTGCGTGTATGTGTAGTGTGTGTGCATATATATGTGCTTGTGCGTGTGTATGTGTGTAGTGTGCGTGTGTGCTTGTGTGTGTATGTGTATGTGTGTGCGTAGTGTGCTTGTGCGTGTGTATGTGTGCTTGTGTGGGTGTGTGTATGTGTGCTTGTGTGTGTGTGTGTGTGTGTGTGTGAGTGTATGTGTGCTTGTGTGTGTGTGTGTGTGTGTGTGTGTGTGCGTGTGTATGTGTGCTTGTACATGTGTGTGTGTCTGTGGGAGAAAACCTGATGTGCACAAACCAGATCACTTGAAAGGCATCAAGCATGTGATGGCTTTAGAACCACTTTAATTACGAGTAGGATTCAATTAAAACATTTGACACACCTGAACAGACAGGTGCACAATAAAACAATGCAAATATAGAATATAACAGAACATCTGATGTACTTATGTTGTTCCGCCTGCGCCTCAAGATGATCGTTATTATGTTGGCACAGATTGAAGACGTCTTTGTGTTACCAGGCAGAGAGAGGAGTTAAACCACAACACTTTACTCTTCACTAGAACACTCACTGGCTTCCTATTGGGTAAGAGACGGAGGTGGGTTCCTATTGGGCAAGACACAGAGGTGGGTTCCTATTGGTAGGAGAAAGAGGGGGCTTCCTATTGGGTAAGTCACAGAGGTGGCTTCCCATTGGGTAAGAGATGAGTTTGTCCAACTGACAGGAAGTGTTCACAGTAACGTCACGTAAAGAACTACACAAGGAATAGCTGACGGGTCTCTTCTCCTTAATTTGGGCCCCCAGGGGCCCCTCAGTGGATACCCTGTAGGGGCCCTCAGTAGAGACTGTTAGGGGCACTCAGTAGAGACCGTGTAGGGGCCCTCAGTAGAGACCCTGTAGGGGCCCTCAGTAGAGACTGTTAGGGGCACTCAGTAGAGACCGTGTAGGGGCCCTCAGTAGAGACCGTGTAGGGGCCCTCAGTAGAGACCCTTTAGGGGCCCTCAGTAGAGACCGTGTAGGGGCCCTCAGTAGAGACCCTTTAGGGGCCCTCAGTAGAGACTGTGTAGGGGCCCTGAGTAGAGACTGTTAGGGGCCCTCAGTAGAGATCGTGTAGGGGCCCTACAGGCTCCCAGGGGACCCTTAGTGGTTTGTTCTATGTCACAGTTTTACTCTCAAGAAGTGACGAACCCACATATTTTCTCACACACACACACACACACACAGTCTCCCCCCCCCCCCCCCCCGGGTACTGGGTGATGAGGAAGAGGAAGAAGAGGGGGATGAGGGTGCAGAGGGGGGGGTCACTCGTCCTCCTCATCGCTGTCCTTCATGGAGACCCCCTGCAGGGCGTCCACGGCCCCGGGGCAGCGCACGGCCAGAGTGGCTTCCTCCACCGTCAGCCGGTTGAACAGCGTCTCGTAGCTGGGCGTCTGGAGCGCCGCGTCCACCACGCCCTGCAGGCGGAAGTCCCGGTACGTCTTCTGCACACAGGAAGCACTTCGTTACTACTTCCTGCTTAACAACTTACTACAATACTATTTCCTGGACTACAGTCGACCAGCAGACGCTGTGGTCAATGGTGACAGGTCATTAAGGAGCAGGTAGGGGTTAGACAGTACAGAGACAGGTCATTAAGGAGCAGGTAGGGGTTAGACAGTACAGAGACAGGTCATTAAGGAGCAGGTAGGGGTTAGACAGTACAGAGACAGGTCATTAAGGAGCAGGTAGGGGTTAGACAGTACAGAGACAGGTCATTAAGGAGCAGGTAGGGGTTAGACAGTACAGACAGGTCATTAAGGAGCAGGTAGGGGTTAGACAGTACAGAGACAGGTCATTAAGGAGCAGGTAGGGGTTAGACAGTACAGAGACAGGTCATTAAGGAGCAGGTAGGGGTTAGACAGTACAGAGACGGGTCATTAAGGAGCAGGTAGGGGTTAGACAGTACAGGGACGGGTCCTTAAGGAGCAGGTAGGGGTTAGGGGTCATCACAGGTAGACTAGAGCTAGAAAGAGATCTATATATCTACATAGATGGGGATAACAATTAGTTGATTCTGTCTTTATTGTCCTGTTATTCTATTTGTTTTGAAAAATACTTCATACAAATAAAATTTGAGTCCAGCTTCATATCAAAAACAGTCACATTTAAATAAAGTTATGCAAAAAAAAAACAGGTGACGCTCATCCATGAGCCTTCTGGGCCAATGGGGCGGCGGCTGGAGGCCGTTACCTTGACGATCCTGATGAGGGTCTTCAGCTGGTAGACGTGAAGCTGCAGGTCCATCCTGTCAGTCAGCCACGCACACGCCGCCTTCACAGAGCTGCTGTACCACAGCTACGCGCACACACACACACACACGCACACACACACACACACACACACACACACACACACACACACACACACACACACACACACACACACACACACACACAGGACAGAAGGAAGGGGTATAAGTGCTGAACAATAAGGTGGTCCATGTGAAGAAGGTAAGTTCTGAAGGACTGTGTGGTCCACATTTAGGCTAGAGAACATGTTGTCAGGTGTGTGTGTGTGTGTGTGTGTGTGTGTGTGTGCTCATCCAGGTGTGTGATGTTCCTACATAATGAGTCATGTTGGTCATATTAAACAGAATATGATATGCTGTCATCTGAAACCAAAGAGATTCCCGTTGCCATGCTCCCGCTGTGGGTGGGTGGGGGCGCCTCGGAGACAGCCGTGTCAAACACCCAGGGTGCTACCTGGTACCCACCCCGATCTGAACACCCTGCTGCCCCGGGACCACTCCAAGGTCAGGGTGGACGCAGCATCTCTGAAACACCATCTACAAAGACGGAGGTCCTCGTGAGCCAGTGAACCAGTGAACCAGTGAGCCAGTGAGCCACTGAGCCAGTGAACCAGTGAACCAGTGAACCAGTGAGCCAGTGAACCAGTGAGCCAGTGAGCCAGTGAACCAGTGAGCCAGTGATCCAGTGAACCAGTGAGCCGGTGAACCAGTGAACCAGTGAGCCACTGAGCCAGTGAACCAGTGAACCAGTGAGCCAGTGAGCCACTGAGCCAGTGAACCAGTGAACCAGTGAACCAGTGAGCCAGTGAGCCAGTGAACCAGTGATCCAGTGAACCAGTGAACCAGTGAACCAGTGAGCCGGTGAACCAGTGAACCAGTGAGCCACTGAGCCAGTGAACCAGTGAACAAGTGAGCCAGTGAACCAGTGAACCTGTGAGCCAGTGATCCAGTGAACCAGTGAGCCAGTGATCCAGTGAACCGGTGAGCCGGTGAACCAGTGAACCAGTGAGCCACTGAGCCAGCGAACCAGTGAACCAGTGAGCCAGTGAACCAGTGAACCAGTGAACCGGTGAGCCAGTGAACCAGTGAACCAGTGAGCCAGTGATCCAGTGAACCAGTGAGCCAGTGATCCAGTGAACCGGTGAGCCGGTGAACCGGTGAACCGGTGAACCAGTGAGCCAGTGAACCAGTGAACCAGTGAACCAGTGAGCCGGTGAACCAGTGAACCAGTGAACCAGTGAGCCAGTGAACCAGTGAGCCAGTGAACCAGTGAGCCAGTGAGCCAGTGAACCAGTGAGCCAGTGAGCCAGTGAGCCAGTGAACCAGTGAGCCAGTGAACCAGTGAGCCAGTGAGCCAGTGAACCAGTGAGCCACTGAGCCAGTGAGCCAGTGAACCAGTGAGCCAGTGAGCCAGTGAACCAGTGAGCCAGTGAACCAGTGAGCCAGTGAACCAGTGAAGGTGGGGACAGAGCTTCTGAAGCGCTGGAGCCGACGGCTGGCCAGATGCCAGGCGTGATGGGAGTCCTCGGCCTACCGGGGGAGGACAGGGTTTACTTTGACAGTGTGTCCCCCCCCCCCTCCTCCCCCGAAGACCGAGGTGTGACTGCGACACAGACGCTCCTCAGCCCGTCAATCAAAGGCCGTAGTCATGGAACCCCCCCTCCATTATCTCACATTAAGAGGATAAGTCTGGGGGAAAATATCTGGCACTGCGGTGAGACAAAACACATTCCTGATTACGGATCACACGGATATTTAGTTACAGCGCTGTCGCCAGGGCGTTGTCAAGGAGCTGGCAGTCCCCGCGACCCCCCCCCAGGGTGATCGTTAACCAGCGCTCTGAGACCTACACCCCCACTCCTTCCTGGCTCAAAGGATCTGGGTTCGATCCCCAATGTCCACAGTCTGCCTGTAGACATCCTCACCCTCCTGGCTCCTTAATGACCTCTGAATTCACTGTCTGTCTGTCTCTCCACCTGTCTGTCTGCCTGCCTGTCTCTCCACCTGTCTGTCTGTCTCTCCACCTGTCTGTCTGTCTCTCCACCTGTCTGTCTGCCCAGGAGGAAACCTGTCTACCTGTCTCTCCACCTGTCTGTCTGCCTGCCTGTCTCTCCACCTGTCTGTCTGTCTCTCCACCTGTCTGTCTGTCTGTCTGTCTGCCCAGGAGGAAACCTGTGTGCCTGTCTCTCCACCTGTCTGTCTGTCTGTCTGCCCAGGAGGAAACCTGTCTACCTGTCTCTCCACCTGTCTGTCTGTCTGCCCAGGAGGAAACCTGTCTGCCTGTCTGTCTACCTGTCTGTCTGTCTGTCTGCCCAGGAGGAAACCTGTCTACCTGTCTCTCCACCTGTCTGTCTGTCTGTCTGCCCAGGAGGAAGCCTGTCTGCCTGTCTGTCTACCTGTCTGTCTGTCTGTCTGCCCAGGAGGAAACCTGTCTGCCTGTCTGTCTACCTGTCTGTCTGTCTGTCTGCCCAGGAGGAAGCCTGTCTGCCTGTCTGTCTACCTGTCTGTCTGTCTGCCCAGGAGGAAGCCTGTCCGTCTCAGATCTGGGAAGTCGGTGCATTTAGCAGAATCATTTCAGCTTCAGATTCCACCTCATCTCGGTCGACGAGCCTCTAAATCGGTCCAATAAAGCTCCTAACTCTGGGCCCCGGCACAGCCCCGGCCCCCGGGGCCCTGGAGACGCTGGCACGATGGACATGAAGCCTCGCTTTATTGAACGCATTAGGGCCTGAGAGCAGACCAGATAGGGGCCAAGAGGTAGGAGAGAGAGAGAGAGAGAGAGAGAGAGAGAGAGAGAGAGAGAGAGAGAGAGAGAGAGAGAGAGAGAGAGAGAGAGAGAGAGAGAGAGAGAGAGAGAGAGAGAGAGAGAGAGAGAGAGAGAGATTTTTATGTTTATATATTTAGCGCCTGGAAGCGCTTATTCAGGGGCGGGGCCTCAGGACGTCATGTGACCGAGATGTGTTCTCCTCCTCCTCTGTGATTGGCTGAAACCCCCCGCTGTGTGCTTATACACAAACAAATAGAAGCGGACGCACACGCAAGCATGGACACACACAGCATGACACACCGATAGGTTAGATACACGCTGACACACACACTCTCACACACACCTGCTGCTTCTATCTCTCTCTCTCACACACACTCACACAAACACACACCTGCTGCTTCTATCTCTCTTCCTCTATCACACACAAACACAAACAAACACACACTCACCTGCTGCTTTCATCTCACACGCACACACACAATCACAAACACACACACATTCACACACCTGCTGCCTCTCTTGCTCTGTCTTTCACACACATGTACACGTGTGTGTATATATCTATATACTTAAACATGTGTATATATATCTATATGTATATATCTATATATAGATACACACACACTTGTATGTGTATTAGTGGAGTGTGTATAAGTGTGTGCATGTGTCTCTGTATGTGTGTATAAGTGTGTGTGGCCTATCTGTGTTCTCTGTGTGTGCATGACTGTGTGTGTCTATGTGTGTGTGTGGCCTGTGTGTGTACTCTGTGTGTGTGCGGCCTGTCTGTGTTGTGTGTGATTGTGTGTGTGTGTGTGTGTGTCTGTGCGGCCTGTCTGTGTGAGTGTGTGAATGTGTGTGTGTGTGTGTCTGTGCGGCCTGTCTGTGTTGTGTGTGTGTGTGTGTGTGTGTGTGTGTGTGTGTGTGTGTGTGTGTGTGTGTGTGGCCTGTCTGTGTTCTCTATGTGCGTGACTGTTTGAGTGTCGGCACCATTAGCTCCCCCCTCCCCCTCCTCCCTCCCCCTACAGGGTAGGAGGTCATCTGCTTCGTGTGTCATCTTCAGACATGCTCGGTTACCGTGGAAACCACTACCATCACTACCATCAACATCATCATCATGGCCACCATCATCATCATCACATCCCCATCACCACCACCACCATCATCATCACAACCACCACCACCACCATCATCATCACCACCACCACCATCATCACAACCACCACCACCACCACCACCATCATCATCATCACCACCACCACCATCATCATCATCACAACCACCACCACCACCATCATCATCACCACCACCACCATCATCATCATCACCACCACCACCATCATCATCACAACCACCACCACCACCACCACCATCATCATCACCACCACCACCATCATCATCACAACCACCACCACCACCATCATCATCACCACCACCACCATCATCACAACCACCACCACCACCACCACCATCATCATCATCACCACCACCACCATCATCATCACAACCACCACCATCATCATCATCATCACCACCACCACCATCATCATCCCAACCACCACCATCATCATCACCACCACCATCATCATCACCACCGCCACCACCACAATCATAAGCGTTGAATCCACGGAGTTGCACAAAAAGACAAAGCTGACCCTTTGACCTCCCGACAACACAGCCTACCCCCCCCCCCCAGCAGGTGTTGATGTGTTGCTGGGATCCATACTCACATCAAACACCTTCTGGGCGTAGAGCTCGTCACTGATTCGCTCCCGCAGAATGTCCTGGTTCTGACGCACGAAGGAGATGTAGCCGTCAGCCAGGTCCAGACCGGGCTTCTACAGGAAGTAACACAGGAAGTAGCTCAGCTCACACGGGAAGTAGCTCAGCTCACACGGGAAGTAGCTCAGCTCACACGGGAAGTAGCTCAGCTCACACAGGAAGTAGCTCAGCTCACACGGGAAGTATTTCAGCTCAGACAGGAAGGACTTTGACTTAAACAGGAAGTAGTTTAACCAAAATAGGAAGTTTACCTTTCTATACAGCCAAGTTATAAGTCTGTACTTTTCTCTATACTATAGCTATGAGTCTGTACCTTTCTTTACAGCTCTGAGTCTGAACCTTTCTTTACAGCTATGAGTCTGAACCTTTCTCTGTAAATATGAGTCTGTACCTTCCTATAAAGCTACAAGTCTGTACCTTTATAGATATGAGTCTGTACCTTTATAGATATGAGTCTGTAGCTTTATAGATATGAGTCTGTAGCTTTATAGATATGAGTCTGTACCTTACTCTGTAGCTATGAGTCTGTAGCTTTATAGATATGAGTCTGTACCTTTCTCTGTAGCTATGAGTCTGTACCTTTATAGATATGAGTCTGTAGCTTTATAGATATGAGTCTGTAGCTTTATAGATATGAGTCTGTACCTTACTCTGTAGCCAGACTCTTACATTCCAAACAGCTTTATTGGCATGGAACATAAACATCTACATCGTCATAGCAGTTCACAAATGAAACAAAGGAGAAATACTTTAATAAAGTATTATTAAAGGACTTTAATAGGACAAAAGAAAAATTGATTTCTCTCTTGTCTTAAACTTTCCCATAATCCTTTGTCCCTCTGGATGATTCTAGTAGAACTAATGTTAGAGTGTCACATTAATCACACCTTAGCACGCAACAGAGGCTGGAGGTGTGTGTGTTTGTGTGTGCATGTGTGGGGGATTAAACATTTGTAAAGGTGAGGATGTCTGGTTTAGCAAGGTGAGAGAGAGAGAGAGATAATTACAGCTACACCTACATCCTATTACTGCATTCTCCTGGTGTCCAGGTGTGTGTCTGTGTGTGCGTGCGTGTGTGTGTGTCAGGTCTTAACAAAGAGTTTGTGTTTCGTCCCCCACCTGTTAGAGAGGCTTACCTTTAGAAACACCTGTACTACATAAAGTACTACATAAAGTACTACAGACAGTACTCCCTGAAGTACCTCAACTAGCTCTGAGACCTTCTGAAATACTACGTGAATTATCTCTACTCCCTGAAGTACCTCAACTAGCTGGCCTGTATCTGTAGGACCCTGTGTGTATATTACTACATGGTGTACAGTGTTATGATATATACGCAGTATAATGTATTAATATACACAGTGTTGCGTTATATACGCAGTATAATGTATTAATATACAGTGTTGCGTTATATACGCAGTATAATGTATTAATATACAGTGTTATGATATATACGCAGTATAATGTATTAATATACAGTGTTATGATATATACGCAGTATAATGTATTAATATACACAGTGTTGCATTATATATGCAGTATAATGTATTAATATACAGTGTTATGATATATACGCAGTATAATGTATTAATATACAGTGTTATGATATATACGCAGTATAATGTATTAATATACAGTGTTATGATATATACGCAGTATAATGTATTAATATACAGTGTTATGATATATACGCAGTATAATGTATTAATATACAGTGCTATGATATATACGCAGTATAATGTTTTAATATACAGTGTTATGATATATATGCAGTATAATGTATGAATATACAGTGTTATGATATATATGCAGTATAATGTATTAATATACAGTGTTATGATATATACGAGTATAATGTATTAATATACAGTGTTATGATATATACGCAGTATAATGTGGTAATTTACACACCATATATGCAGTTTAATGATAAACTATTCAGTATAATAATACTATCATCTGATAGGGTGGATATGTGGATACTATGTGGATATGAAACTATTCAGCGTCTGTAGTCTGGAGGTGATGGGTTTTAAACTAGCAACCTTTGAAAAAAATACCAGCACTTTAATAGCAATTTCGCAGTACTTCAGCAGTAGGGCTGTCGCCATGGAAACAAAGCATCTGGTGTTAAACAACAACCACAAGACAAACATCTGGAGTCAAACACAGCAACAATGTCAACCAGTGACATCACAGTGACATCATCACAGTGACATCATCACAGTGACCGTGATGTCAGACTGGTGGCTCACAGATTCAACATTACGATTAGAGTGAATACAGATTAGAGATGAGATGATGGACAACAGATTAGAGATTAGAGATAAGAGATGATGGACAACAGATTAGAGATGAGAGATGATGAAAAACAGATTAGAGATGAGATGATGGACAACAGATGAGAGATGATGGACAACAGATGAGAGATGATGGACAACAGATGAGAGATGAGAGATGATGGACAACAGATGAGAAATAACAGATGAGAGATGAGACAACAGATTAGAGATGAGAGATAAGAGATGATGGACAACAGATGAGAGATGAGAGATAAGAGATGATGGACAACAGATGAGAGATAACAGATGAGAGATGAGACAACAGATTAGAGATGAGAGATAAGAGATGATGGACAACAGATGAGAGATGATGGACAACAGATGAGAGATGATGGACAACAGATGAGAGATGAGAGATGATGGACAACAGATGAGAAATAACAGATGAGAGATGAGACAACAGATTAGAGATGAGAGATAAGAGATGATGGACAACAGATGAGAGATGAGAGATAAGAGATGATGGACAACAGACGAGAGATAACAGATGAGAGATGAGACAACAGATTAGAGATGAGAGATAAGAGATGATGGACAACAGATGAGAGATGAGAGATAAGAGATGATGGACAACAGATGAGACATAACAGATGAGAGATGAGAGAGGAGAGATTAGTATGTGAAAACACTCACGGGAACCTCCACATACTTGGCAGCAGTTTTAGTCTTGGAGAAACAGGAGGAGGATGGGGGAAAGGAAAAGGAGGAGGAGGAGGAGGAGGAGGACACGGCATTAAACTCAGGGCAGATCCAGTTTCCATAATCATATGTTGCTTTTCTCCTGAACACTGAAAGGAACAGCTCGGCATTCTGGGGGTGGAGGGGGCGTGACTAGACAGGGTGTGGCTTTAGGCGACTTACCGTGAAGGAGAGAATGGAGGAGAAGAGTGTTCCCTCGTCATATCTGGAGAGCTTGCAAAGCACCCCCTCCAGCACCGCACAGAGCTGTAAGAGGAGAGGAGAGAGGAGGAAGGAGAGAGGAGAGAGGAGGGGACGGAGGACAGAGGACAGAGGAGAGAGGAGAGGAGAGGAGAGGAGAGGAGAGGAGAGGAGAGGAGAGGAGAGAGGAAAGGAGACACAGTTGGCATCTCCTCTTCCTGCTCTTCACTACAACATGCGATGGGTTGTGATGGGGGTTACCTTGGAAACGAGCGAGGACACCATGTCTCCCACCGCCTCATCTATCAGGACGTCCACCCTGGTGTGGTACTGCTGCTGGAAACACACATGCACACACACACACACACACACACAGACATCCAGACACACGCACACACAGGAACAATAAAACAACATAAACAGCCCCACACACACACACACACTTTGAGTAGTGATTGTGTGTGTGTGTGTGGGCATGAATAAGGCATGGGGGGGGGTGAGGTACTGTTAAACATTATATGTATACACTTAAACACACACACGGCAGTGTACAGGCCCTTATGAGGGCTTGGTCCGGGAGTGTGCACGGACTGGCGAGCGTGCACGGACTGGCGAGCGTGCACGGACTGGCGAGTGTGCACGGACTTGGGAGCGTGCACGGCCTTGGGAGCGTGCACGGCGTTAAGCTAACAGCAGCCTGATGCGGCTGAATGGATTCCTGCGACGGCGCTGGAATCTCAAGGGTTAGAGAAGCTGCCCCCCCCACTTTACCCCCTCCTAACGCCCACCTCCCCCCCTACACACCCCCCTCAGCCCCTCCCACCCACATTCAATTAATCCCCCACCACCACCCTGGTATTCATGGCACCTCTCCCTAAAGGAGACACGAGAGAGAGAGAGAGAGAGAGAGAGAGAGAGAGAGAGAGAGAGAGAGAGAGAGAGAAAAGAGAGAGAGAGAGAGAGAGAGAGAGAGAGAGAGAGAGAGAGAGAGAGAGAGAGAGAGAGAGAGAGAGAGAGAGAGAGAGAGAGAGAGAGAGAGAGAGAGAGAGAGAGAGAGAGAGGAGAGGGAGCGAGAGAGAGAGAGAGAGAGGAGAGGGAGCGAGAGAGAAGTCTCAATTTGTCCTCTTCAATGGGCTGCATAGCTCGCTCGCCCATCAGGAGGGAGGTCCATCTTTCGACTACAAAGCCCATTCAGGGGCGTCTAAAGGACGGCCAAATTAAAAAATTCACCCAACAAAGCTCAGAGGATCGCCGACTAACCGTAGGTCCAGGGGGTGCACCCCCCCCCGCGACCCCCCCTCACATCCCGCCAAAACCAAAATGGCCGCTTCCTTTCAGAGTGCGGTTCCTGCCTCATTAACATGACATATGTGCCGCAAAACTCAAAAGAACAATTATTTCTTTTAAAAAACATTTATTTGGTGGTAAGCGGCCAAATGCTGCTGAAGTCCAGGTATTCTCTCCTCTCAAAGCCCAGAGGTCTCTCTTCCAACGGCCTTCACCACAAAACACACCGCTGACAGCCAATCACAATCCCTCCCTGGTTTCATCCCAAGCAGAGTTCAGAACCCCAATCTATAAACTCTCCCCCTGCCCAGTGACCACTATCTGATGCTCTCTCTCTCTCTCTCTCTCTCTCTCTCTCTCTCTCTCTCTCTCTCTCTCTCTCTCTCTCTCTCTCTCTCTCTCTCTCTCTCTCTCTCTCTCTCTCTCTCTCTCTCTCTCTCTCTCTCTCTCTCTCTCTCTCTCTCTCTCTCTCTCTCTCTCTCTCTCTCTCTCTCATGTTTAGGAGACATGTTTAGTGTTTAGGAGACATGTTTAGTGTTTAGGAGACATACGTAGGATATATCGAGACATGTTTAGTGTTTAGGAGACATGTTTAGTGTTTAGGAGACATAATTAGTGTTTAGGAGACATGTTTAGTGTTTAAGAGACATACGTAGGATATAGCGAGACATGTTTAGTGTTTAGGAGACATGTTTAGTGTTCAGGATACATAATTAGTGTTTAGGAGACATGTTTAGTGTGTAGGAGACTCACCCATTGTTTGTCCAGCTGTGGGTCCAACAGGTGCAGAAGAGAGGAAGAACAACGACATCATCATCATCGTCATCCTCATTTGTGTGAGGCTCTATGCTAGCAGAATGCTAACGCTAACTATCTGCTTTAAAAGGTTGAATTTGTGTCAAAACGTAAAACGATGAAGGAGCTTTTTATAACAATCTGCTGGTTACCACAGCAACTGTCCTAATTAGACTCTGAGCAGGTAAACACACAGGTGTACAACATATACACACTGAAACACATACACACTTTAAGTACACAACATATACACACACTGAAACACATACACACTTTAACTACACAACATAAACACACTGTAACACATACACACTTTAAGTACACAACACACTTTAACCACACAACGTATACACACTATCACATACACACTTTAACCA
>JACYXH010000705.1:1385000-1427500 GCA_026745465.1 Lota lota | reverse complement strand
TAACAGCCGCTGGAAGCAGCTTAAGTAGAAGCTACTGCCAGCCCAAGGACAGCTCTCTCTCGCCCTCCCTTCAAATAAACCTGACAATATGTTGTATTGAATGTGAGGTATTGTTAAGCGGCGCTGGGAGAGAGGAGGTAAAGTTATGATGGTTCAATTCCAGGACTATTGACAACAGCCTCAGTATGTGATTATTATAAACACTTTATTTGGGTATATTTACTATCCAGATGGGTGCAGCCGCCAACACCACAGGCTGCCACTTCACCACCTTAAGAGGAGCTTGTAGTAACCATGGTGACAGTTTGACTGATAGTTGTCATGGTGACAGTACGACCCTCTGATGGTTGTCATGGTGACAGCATGAACACTGATGGTTGTCATGGTGACAGTATGAACACTGATGGTTGTCATGGTGACATTATGAACACTCTGATGGTTGTAATGGTTACAGTATGAACACTGATGGTTGTCATGGTGACATTATGAACACTCTGATGGTTGTCATGGTGACAGTATGAACACTCTGATGGTTGTAATGGTTACAGTATGAACACTGTGATGGTTGTCATGGTGACTCACCTCTGACCCCTGTCCCCGGAGAGCAGATAAAGTAGAAACACACCATTATTAACAGTACTAGCATTAATATTGTTATTGACATATAATTAATACTAATAGTATTAATACTGTATAGTACTTGTATCTAAATATCATAATATGCTGGGCATGTATGTGCGTCTGTCTATGTGTGTGTGTGTGTGTGTGTGTGTGTGTGTGTGTGTGTGTGTGTGTGTGTGTGTGTGTGTGTGTGTGTGTATATATAGAGAACCTCAGTGGCAATAATGACAGATGCCCCGTTCTGCTCATTAACACGACACACACACACACACACACACACACACACACACACACACACACACACACACACACACACACACACACACACACACACACACACACACACACACACACACACACACACACACACACACACACACACACACACTGTTGTTGATTGATCAGATTCACACAGAATGGGGTCTGCATATGGACAGTCTATATGTGTGTGTGTCTCCGTGTTTATGGATGCCACACGTATGTTCTCCTGCGCTCGCTTGGCGTGTGGGCGGAGACTGCGAGCAGAACACACGCACACACACGCACGCACACACACGCACACACTGGTTTCTAATTTGAAAGGCGTACATCCGAAGGGTTTCTTTAATTAGAAACACGTTCATTCATGAAGATATGCCTCCCTCCTTTCCTTTCCTCTCCCTCCTCACCTCCTCCTCACCTCCTCCTCATGTTCAGACCTACAGTCTGTCAGAGTCCATTAATCAATGATCACAGACCAAGCTTTAGTGATCATAAAGTCGTGTGTCATGACCATTTGGTACCGATGGACACATATCTTTATTTATCTTTATCACTACATTCGATATTTTACAAACAACGACTATCAGAAACGTAGCTGTTCTGTGATTGGTTGAGATGGTTTGGACCAATGAGGTGTTACCTCAGAGTGATGCTCTTCGTTCTGCTGCAGGACCTCGATGCAGAGCTCCCCCAGCCTCAGCAGGTCCTCCAGCCTCTTCTCCCTCGGGACCTCCGCATCCACTGGAAACCAAACACCCTGCTATTAGCATCTCCACCTAGCATCAGCATAGCTGCTAGCATCCCCAAGTAGATTTACCAAAGCTGCTAGCAGAGTAGTGAGCATATAGCGAGTAGTGAGTAGTGAGCAGTGAGCGTATAGAGAGCAGTGAGCGTATAGAGAGCAGTGAGCGTATAGCGAGCAGTGAGCGTATAGAGAGCAGTGAGCGTATAGCGAGCAGTGAGCGTATAGCGAGCAGTGAGCGTATAGCGAGCAGTGAGCGTATAGAGAGCAGTGAGCGTATAGAGAGCAGTGAGCGTATAGCGAGCAGTGAGCGTATAGAGAGCAGTGAGCGTATAGAGAGCAGTGAGCGTATAGAGAGCAGTGAGCGTATAGAGAGCAGTGAGCGTATAGAGAGCAGTGAGCGTATAGAGAGCAGTGAGCGTATAGTGAGCAGTGAGCGTATAGAGAGCAGTGAGCGTATAGAGAGCAGTGAGCGTATAGAGAGCAGTGAGCGTATAGAGAGTGTATAGTGAGCAGTGAGCGTATAGAGAGCAGTGAGCGTATAGAGAGCAGTGAGCGTATAGAGAGCAGTGAGCGTATAGAGAACAGTGAGCGTATAGTGAGCAGTGAGCGTATAGAGAGCAGTGAGCGTATAGAGAGCAGTGAGCGTATAGTGAGCAGTGAGCGTATAGAGAGCAGTGAGCGTATAGAGAGCAGTGAGCGTATAGAGAACAGTGAGCGTATAGTGAGCAGTGAGCGTATAGAGAGCAGTGAGCGTATAGAGAGCAGTGAGCGTATAGTGAGCAGTGAGCGTATAGAGAGCAGTGAGCGTATAGAGAGCAGTGAGCGTATAGAGAACAGTGAGCGTATAGTGAGCAGTGAGCGTATAGAGAGCAGTGAGCGTATAGTGAGCAGTGAGCGTATAGAGAGCAGTGAGCGTATAGAGAACAGTGAGCGTATAGTGAGCAGTGAGCGTATAGAGAGCAGTGAGCGTATAGAGAACAGTGAGCGTATAGAGAGCAGTGAGCGTATAGTGAGCAGTGAGCGTATAGTGAGCAGTGAGCGTATAGAGAGCAGTGAGCGTATAGTGAGCAGTGAGCGTATAGAGAGCAGTGAGCGTATAGTGAGCAGTGAGCGTATAGTGAGCAGTGAGCGTATAGAGAGCAGTGAGCGTATAGAGAGCAGTGAGCGTATAGTGAGCAGTGAGCGTATAGTGAGCAGTGAGCGTATAGAGAGCAGTGAGCGTATAGAGAGCAGTGAGCGTATAGAGAGCAGTGAGCGTATAGTGAGCAGTGAGCGTATAGTGAGCAGTGAGCGTATAGTGAGTAGTGAGCCTATAGTGAGCAGTGAGCGTATAGTGAGCAGTGAGCGTATAGAGAGCAGTGAGCGTATAGTGAGTAGTGAGCGTATAGAGAGCAGTGAGCGTATAGAGAGCAGTGAGCGTATAGTGAGCAGTGAGCGTATAGTGAGCAGTGAGCGTATAGAGAGCAGTGAGCGTATAGAGAGCAGTGAGCGTATAGTGAGCAGTGAGCGTATAGTGAGCAGTGAGCGTATAGAGAGCAGTGAGCGTATAGTGAGCAGTGAGCGTATAGTGAGTAGTGAGCGTATAGAGAGCAGTGAGCGTATAGTGAGCAGTGAGCGTATAGCGAGTAGTGAGCGTATAGAGAGCAGTGAGCGTATAGAGAGCAGTGAGCGTATAGCGAGTAGTGAGCGTATAGAGAGCAGTGAGCGTATAGAGAGCAGTGAGCGTATAGCGAGTAGTGAGCGTATAGAGAGCAGTGAGCGTATAGAGAGCAGTGAGCGTATAGAGAGCAGTGAGCGTATAGAGAGTAGTGAGCGTATAGAGAACAGTGAGCGTATAGAGAGTAGTGAGCGTATAGAGAGCAGTGAGCGTATAGAGAGTAGTGAGCGTATAGAGAGCAGTGAG
The DNA here is from genome assembly GCA_026745465.1 of Lota lota. Lineage (NCBI taxonomy): Eukaryota > Metazoa > Chordata > Actinopteri > Gadiformes > Lotidae > Lota > Lota lota. The sequence continues at coordinate 1,423,970 of JACYXH010000705.1, read as the reverse complement.
CGTATAGTGAGCAGTGAGCGTATAGAGAACAGTGAGCGTATAGAGAGCAGTGAGCGTATAGAGAGCAGTGAGCGTATAGAGAACAGTGAGCACACCATGGATCTGGGCGTACTGAAGCAGCTCAGAGTAGTTGATGTGAGCAGCTTTCTCCAGACACGCCCGCACCAGGTCCCTCATCTCCTCTGGAGCGACCGGGGTGGTGATGTCCTTCATCAGAACCTGGAACACATCCACAATGACGTCACCATCATCATCTTCATCACCAACACAGGCGAGATCTCCATAGACAGCATGAAGCCTTTGACCCTTCCACCTCCCCTGTAACACTTTCCTCTAAACAAATAGTTATAGTCATAGTACAAATAGTGTGGTGTCATCCACCCACTGGAGATAAGGCCACACATTTACTAAATAGGCAATTGAAAAAATTTAATGTTTGATTAGTGTTTATGTTTCCATGTAATCTCATGTTTGATTGTAGCGTTTATGTTTCCACGAAATCTCATGTTTGATTGCAGTGTTTATGTTTCCACGAAATCTCATGTTTGATTGTAGTGTTTATGTTTCCACGAAATCTCATGTTTGATTGTAGTGTTTATGTTTCCACGAAATCTCACGGTTATCTGTGTTTCTCAAACCTTTAAACGTCTCTCCCTATCTCTCTCTCCTCCCCCCCTCCCTCCCTCCCTCTCTCCCCCCCCCCCCCCCAGTCTCTTAGCGAACACTCCCACACCCTGTAGGAACAAAGGAGCGTTGGAGGTGAGGAGATTCACCCGCTCTTGGAGGGAGAGGGTGGCTTTCAGGGCTCCATCTGGCCGGCCGAACGGGAAGCAGTACCTGAGGACGAGAGGCAGAGCTCAAGGACGACATCATCACGGGAACAGGAGGAGGAGGAGCAGGAGGAGGAGCGGGAGGAGGAGGCGTGCGGGGGAAACACACCTTGGGCTCGACTGTCAACAGATGGCTGTATTATTTTATCTAATTACACCGCCGGCTTGGAGGGGAGGGGGAGGAGGGGAGGTGGAGGAGGAGAAGGAGGGGAGGTGTAGCAGGAGGGGTGGAGGAGGAGATGGAGGGGAGGTGTAGCAGGAGGGGCGGAGGAGGAGATGGAGGGGAGGTGTAGCAGGAGGGGTGGAGGAGGAGGAGGAGGGGAGGTGTAGCAGGAGGGGAGGAGGAGGGGAGTTGTAGCAGGAGGAGGAGGGGGGGTTCGTTGCTGTTCGACTATGTCTTTAAGGAAGCGCAGAGGAAGCGTTGAATAAAGTGAATGCTGAACCAGGGGATAAAGCCTGCTGCTCTCTCCGGGTCACAGACACAACGCCTCCATATGGCAGCACGCTTTCAGTCCTGCATTCTTTATCTTCCTTTGAATTGTATTTTGGTTTTTTGTTCCGTTTTTCTTTCTGAATATAAAGCGTTTTATATATATATATATATATATATATATATATATATATATATATATATATATATATATAAATCTATTTGATATTTTTAGTATAGTTGTATTCTCTTCATCTCCCTTCATGATACATATTATGTAGTTATAATGTATATTTTATGTATTTATGATATGTTTATGTATACAAGATATGTATTTATTAAATAGATAAACTGTTGCTTTTGCTGAAAAAGGGTCATTTAAGTCATTTGAGGGTGATATCATTCACCAATCCTAAAGATGAATTACCACTCAGACTTTAATCCATACTAAACTCCAAGTTAACAAATAAAGGTTATCTTTAAAATGTGAACATATATGTAGTAAAAACAATAAAGACCTTTTGAAGAGCACTTGAGTCAGTCATCACCTCCTGAAGAGGCTAGCTGTGCAGCTAGCAAGGCTAGCTGTGCAGCTAGCCTAAACCAACAGCAGATCAGAGTGTCTGACGTTAGCCTAATCCTGTCTATTGTCCCCAGCAGCAGAGAGACCTGCTGTACCCCCCCCCCCCCCCCCCACCCCACGAGGGGCCGGTCGAGGGCCTCAGCCGGGCCTGTTGTTTTGTACCTTCCTTACTTCCAGGACCAGCGGCGTGTAGCAGCAGGTAGCCGTGGTGACGTCGGTCTGAAGCTTTGTGGAAGCTGGTGTCTCTATGCAGTACTACCACAGGGTAGAGTTACTGCGTTGGTACAGTGTACACCATGTTTACTATACTGAATCACAGCAACACCCAGAGAGCCTCTGGGATATTGGTTGCTCTGGGTACAGGGAGCAGTAGGAATACATCTTCAATTGTCCCCGGGGGGCAATTAGACAACAAAGCTAAGGTGGTTGCTATGGTTACCAGGGTGTAGTGATAAAGTAGGGTGGCGTCCATGGCTACCAGGGTGTAGTGATGGGGATGGGCGGTTGCCATGGTTACCAGGGTGTAGTGTTGGGGTAGGGTGGTTGGTATGGTTACAAGGGTGTAGTGATGGAGTAGGGGGTTGCTATGGTTACCTGAAGTGTGTGATCTGGTCCTGGAGTAGAGTTATGAGGCGCAACCTGATGACTTCAAACTGTTGCTTCTCTTGCAGGGTCACTGTGGACACTCCATCTGGCCTGGAGAAACACACACACACATCTGTTGTCAAGATAACCACAGACACACAGACACACACACCTGTTGTCAAGATAACCACAGACACACAGACACACACACCTGTTGTCAAGATAACCACAGACACAGACACCTGTTGTCAAGATAGACAACGAACGTAAGGAGTCAGATTGAACATGGTGAGTGAGCGTAGTGGTGAGAGTGAGCGTGGTGAGAGTGAGAGTGATGAGGTGAGGGTGAGCGTGGTGAGAGTAAGAATGGTGAGAGTGAGAGTGGTGAGAGTGATGAGGTGAGAGTGATGAGGTGAGAGTGAAAGTGGTGAGAGTGAGAGTGGTGAGAGTGATGAGGTGAGAGTGGTGAGAGTGAGCGGTGTGAGAGTGAGCGGTGTGAGAGTGAGCGGTGTGAGAGTGAGCGGTGTGAGAGTGAGCGGTGTGAGAGTGAGCGGTGTGAGAGTGAGCGTGGTGACTCTGGAGGGAACACAAAGAGAAGCTGATAGAGGAGAGCTTCATTAAGGCCCCTCCCAGGTCCTCAATAGCACTCTGGCAGGAAGGAAAAATGCAATCAGTCCCCTGTGCCAGCGGCCTTGACTTCCTAGGCGTCTGAAAGAATGAAGTGGCCCCTCCAAGCACACCGGGGGGGGGGGGGGGGGGGTGGGGGTGTAATGACTCGTTCTTCTTCTTAAACGTCTCCCATTGGCTGTGACGCCTGCAGAAGAAACAAACCCACACCTCTTGTGAGAGCTCAGCGCTGACTGACGAGACTGAACAACACAAAACAAACGCACCTCTTGTTGAGAGCTGAGTGACAGACGCCACAAAGCACAGTGACGCGGTGGAGCGGCTAACGCTCTTCTGATCGTCTCTCAACTGCCGGGGCTGAACGCTGCCCAACACTCATCTCATCCTAATAATCATACTCCCAATCACTGATAATAACAATCTAATGATGAGCCAGCCCACAAGCAGAGCAGCCGTCTCTCCAGGCCTCTGCTCTGCTCAGAGTCTGCAGAGCCTTCAGCCTTCTGGAGGGGGTCTCTCCAGGCCTCTGCTCAGAGCCTTCAGCCTTCTGGAGGGGGTCTCTCCAGGCCTCTGCTCAGAGCCTTCAGCCTTCTGGAGGGGGTCTCTCCAGGCCTCTGCTCAGAGCCTTCAGCCTTCTGGAGGGGGTCTCTCCAGGCCTCTGCTCAGAGCCTTCAGCCTTCTGGAGGGGGTCTCTCCAGGCCTCTGCTCAGAGCCTTCAGCCTTCTGGAGGGGGTCTCTCCAGGCCTCTGCTCAGAGCCTTCAGCCTTCTGGAGGGGGTCTCTCCAGGCCTCTGCTCAGAGCCTTCAGCCTTCTGGAGGGGGTCTCTCCAGGCCTCTGCTCAGAGCCTTCAGCCTTCTGGAGGGGGTCTCTCCAGGCCTCTGCTCAGAGCCTTCAGCCTTCTGGAGGGGGTCTCTCCAGGCCTCTGCTCAGAGCCTTCAGCCTTCTGGAGGGGGTCTCTCCAGGCCTTTGCTCAGAGCCTTCAGCCTTCTGGAGGGGGTCTCTCCAGGCCTCTGCTCAGAGCCTTCAGCCTTCTGGAGGGGGTCTCTCCAGGCCTCTGCTCAGAGCCTTCAGCCTTCTGGAGGGGGTCTCTCCAGGCCTCTGCTCAGAGCCTTCAGCCTTCTGGAGGGGGTCTCTCCAGGCCTCTGCTCAGAGCCTTCAGCCTTCTGGAGGGGGTCTCTCCAGGCCTCTGCTCAGAGCCTTCAGCCTTCTGGAGGGGGTCTCTCGACCCCGTGGGACAAAGGGGCCGGCACGCTGTTTTGTGTCTCCAACATCAGGGGTCCTTATCGCCTCTCCTCCACAGCCAAAAGGCCTCGAGAGGAGGCTAGTTAGCAGAACTTCTACACCTCCTCTTGTTCCTCCAATCTGTCAATCCACTGACCCCACCTCCCCCGCTGCCCCTCCCATCCAACAAGCACCAGTTAACCCCAGGAGGAGCAGAGAGACTGGTTGAGGAGGTGGGCCGGGGGTCTTTCATGTGCGTTGAAAGGCGAGTGGGGACTGAATACAGCAGAACAAGACCTTTTGTCTCCTAACCCTCCACTTCACACACTCCCACCTTGACCTGAGTCCTCGTTACCGGGAGACAAAGCAAACAAAGAGTAGGTTTCGCTCCTCCGCCGTTCTCAGCCTGCGGAGCAAGAAACCACCGTCTCCGAGACGATGCGTTTCATCTTGACTGAGGGTTTTCTAAATGAACACGTTGGATAAACTCATGGGTGGCGGTCTGGCGGACAGCCAGGGGGTAAGTCTAAGTCTGAGAAAGAAAGAGAACCAGCGAAGCCTCTTTCACAACACCACTCTCTATGTCAATAACATGTAGCGTCCTGCCAATTATGTCCATCTATGTCTGTACTGTTTACACGGACTACTGCTCTTGTTGTGTCTACGGCCATATTCTGTGTACTTCTTATTGGATGTTTTTATCATTACTTCCTACTACTGTCCAGTAGTTTCTGCTGTGAATAATAAAGGACTACAAGAAGCGCCTTGTGCTCCAGCTGTCTGCAGCATGCTCCACACAGCAGCTGCGTCACCGTCTCAGACACATTGTTGCTGCTAAATGAAGCGTTGCAGCCCAGCGCCACGCACACACAGCCACACAGACACACACACACAGCCACGCACACACACAGCCACGCACACACACAGCCACGCACACACACGCACACACACAGCCAGCCACGCACACACAGCCATGCACACACACACACAGCCAGGCACACACACAGCCAGGCACACACACACAGCCACGCACACACACACAGCCACGCACACACACACACACACACAGCCACGCACACACACACACACAGCCAGGCACACACACAGCCAGGCACACACACACACACAGCCACGCACACACACACAGCCACGCACACACACACAGCCACGCACACACAGCTAAAGGTTAGGAGATAGGACTACAGCGTAGGGCTAGAGAGTAGGGTTAGGAGGTAGGGTTACAGAGTAAATCTAGAAAGTAGGGTCGGGTGTGGGGTGTAGGACCAGGTGTAGGACCAGGTGTAGGGTTGGGGTGTAGGACTAGGTGTAGGACCAGGTGTAGGACTAGGTGTAGGACCAGGTGTAGGGTTGGGGTGTAGGACCAGGTGTAGGGTTGGGGTGTAGGACCAGGTGTAGGGTTGGGGTGTAGGACCAGGTGTAGGGTTGGGGTATAGGACCAGGTGTAGGGTTGGGGTGTAGGACTAGGTGTAGGACCAGGTGTAGGGTTGGGGTGTAGGACCAGGTGTAGGGTTGGGGTGTAGGACCAGGTGTAGGGTTGGGGTGTAGGACCAGGTGTAGGGTTGGGGTGTAGGACCAGGTGTAGGGTTGGGGTGTAGGACCAGGTGTAGGGTTGGGGTATAGGACCAGGTGTAGGGTTGGGGTGTAGGACCAGGTGTAGGGTTGGGGTGTAGGACCAGGTGTAGGGTTGGGGTGTAGGACCAGGTGTAGGGTTGGGGTGTAGGACCAGGTGTAGGGTTGGGGTGTAGGACCAGGTGTAGGACCAGGTGTAGGGTTGGGGTGTAGGACCAGGTGTAGGGTTGGGGTGTAGGACCAGATGTAGGGTTGGGGTGTAGGACCAGGTGTAGGGTTGGGGTGTAGGACCAGGTGTAGGACCAGGTGTAGGGTTGGGGTATAGGACCAGGTGTAGGACCAGGTGTAGGGTTGGGGTATAGGACCAGGTGTAGGACCAGGTGTAGGGTTGGGGTATAGGACCAGGTGTAGGACCAGGTGTAGGACCAGGTGTAGGGTTGGGGTGTAGGACCAGGTGTAGGGTTGGGGTGTAGGACCAGGTGTAGGACTAGGTGTAGGTGGCTCTGATGTCTGGGTCCGTCCAGGCGCTCAGAGCGATGACACGTGTGGAGACGCAGCGTGTGATTGGCAGGTGACAGGGTGGGCTGGTGGCGGGGGAGTAAAGCGCTCCTGTCACATCCTGTGTGCGCATGTCACATCCTGTGTGCGCATGTCACATCCTGTGTGTGTGCGATCTGGACTGAGAGGGTTCTGGAAGGATGAGAGCTGACAGGTGAGAGGAGACGGAGCTCTGCCCTGAGGGGGGGGGGGGGGAAATCACACACCTGGATACACACAGACACATACACACCATACACCATACACACACACACACACACACACACACAGTAGAAACAGGACCTGAGCTGTATACAGCTACAATAAATACAACTCATCTAATCAGATAGTAAGTGTTTAAATTAAAACAAGACAACTATATGGTCTATCATGATAGTCTATTGGTCCGGGTGTTTGAGTCCCAGCTTAAAACGTTCTGGGTTTGATCCCCAATGTCCACAGTCAACCTGTAGTTATCCTAGAGCAAGATGCCCCCTAACCCCTACCTGCTCCTTAAGGACCTGTCCCTGTACCGTCTAACCCCTACCTGCTCCTTAATGACCCGTCTCTGTACTGTCTAACCCCTACCTGCTCCTTAATGACCTGTCTCTGTACTGTCTAACCCCTACCTGCTCCTTAATGACATGGATCTGAACTCACTGCACAGTGGATTGAACGTCTGCTAAACGACTCAATGGTAAATAACAGTAGTAGTGTATGCAGATGTTCATGGTTAGGGGTGAGTAAGTGTAGACATGCAGGGTTAGGGGTGGACAGCTCATCTCAACTGACAAAAAGCCAACCCCCCTCGTTAGGTGAACCATCCTGCTCTCTAATTGGCTAAATGAATCATCCTGCTCTCTAATTGGCTAAATGAGGAGACCAAGAGCTCAGGCACAGATGCTAGTAATTAGCGCTAGCATCTGACAAACGCAGGCTAATGCAAAACTTAGCCTGCTAACAAGTGGCTATCGCTAGGCTAGGCCCTAGTTCTCTCTCTTTCTGTCTGTCTCGCCGAAGTCATTGATAAATATTGTGTTTTATACAAATATTGTAAACCTGTTGTTAATGTTGTAAATGTAAGCATGTTTTTCAGTATTTACTTAAAATCCTCAGATCACACAAACGAACAATGACAGTATTTCTGGTCCGATCTGAAGACAACTTTGTTCTAAATGTTTTAATTGTTATGATTATATCTGTATCACTACAACAAAAAATAATGTACAATTATTGAAAATGTCAAAGCTTGTAATGGTTCTTCCTAGAACTGATCTGTTCAGTTGTTGTGCAGAACTTGAACTTCCAACGATATCAATATGGATTGTATGCTTCGATCACTTATAAAAGATTAATGCTGGTGACCTGGAAGTGGTCCATCTTGTCTCTATTTCAACTCAATCTATTTCTGAATGAACATGTTGGCCAGCTGCTGGGAGAAAAGCAGACCATGTGTTTTATGTTCATTTACCTTTACTTCTTTTTTTGTCAAATGTATTTTTGTCACTTATTTTAGAAGTTCTGCATACAGTCAAAGAACAAATCAATCACTTCAGATTTCACACCAGAACTGAAATAATATTCATTACAGTTGACCAAATCAGAAAACAAAATCTCCGCTGCGAGGCCTAACTCTGTGCTTGTGTATGGCGGACATAATCACCGGGAGGATTTTTAACACATCCTCCTGAGAGTTCACACGTTCCATTGCAGACATTTAGCACCCCAGCAACATTACAGAGAACCAATAGAAACACAGCTCTGTTCAACACAGCCAATCTCTGCTCAGCCCCTGCAAATGCAGTGAAGAAGTTCATGTTCTGCAATTTGTGATTTATTTTCATAGGGTTAGGGTTATTTTCATCAATAAAAATGTTTCAAAATCTAACCATCTATATCTATCTATCGCTATATAGATTTCTATATCTATAGAAATCTACATAGCTATAGATAGATGTATAGATCTCTACATCTATATCTATAGATATAGATCTCTACATCTATATCTATAGATATAGATCTCTACATCTATATCTATAGATATAGATCTATACATCTATCTATAGATATAGATCTCTACATCTATATCTATAGATATAGATCTCTACATCTATCTATAGATATAGATTTCTATATCTATAGATATAGATCTATACATCTATCTATCTATAGATCTATAGATTTCTATATCTATAGAGGTGTGTGCGTTACCGGTTGCCGTGGATGTGGGAGGAGCAGAAGGCGTAGCTGTAGTGCAGCAGGGTGGGGTCCACCAGGGAGCTGCTCTCTGCGTACTCCATCAGCTCCATCAGGTAGGTCAGGTGGCGGTGGCAGCCGCGCACACCGTAACGCGCACAGTATTCATCCAGCACAAACACCTGGCCTGGACTGAACCAGCCCTGCGCACACACACACACACACACACACACACACACACACACACACACACACACACATAGAGACACACACACACACACACACACACACACACAGAGACACACACACACACACACACACAGACGCACACACACAGACGCACACACAGAGACACACACACACACACACAGACACACACACACAGACGCACACACGCACACACACACACGCACACACACACACACACACACACACACACACACACACACGCACACACAGACGCACACATAGATACACACACACACACACATACAGAGACACACGCACACACACACACACACGCACACATACAGACACACACACACATGCATAGACACACACACACGCACAGAGACACACACACACACACACAGACACACATACACATGTTCACACACGTTAAACAGAAGATTTGTCCATTTATATTTATATTTATATTTATATTTATATATATATATATATATATATATATAAGAATATTAGTAATATTTATATACATATAAAAAGGAAATATATATAAATGAGAGAGCGAGAGTGAGAGCGAGAGATAATTTACAGATATTTATTGGAGCGTTACACAGAGCAGTTATCCAACACCTCGGGGGGCAGAAGAAGAGAAAACTGAAAAAGTAGTTGCAGGAATTATCTCGTTCCAGCGTTTAAACCACGGGGGTCAAAGGTTAACCCGTCAACATTAAATGCGTTGGGAGAGAGGGGGAGAGAGGGAGGGGGGTCTGGCAGGCGCTGGGGAGACAATAAGGTGAGAAACGGAGGGATCTTCATTAGTCAACTCATCGCGCCGGTAATCACTAAATTAGGCATGAAACTTACAAGGCTAATTAAGATTCCTGGTGGAAGCAACATTAGCACATTAGCACCTTGGCTGTGACTACCCCCCACACCCCACCCCACTCCTGCTTTAAGGCCGGTGACAAACCACATCCTTATTCCCCCTCATTAAATATTTACATTCCCGCGTGTTCAAATCGTTATTTACTCCTGTCGCACGTTCACCGGCAGATCCGAATAATTCACCACTCAAACGCATCGCTGACCATCCCCCGGTGTACCTCCGCCCACCATGAACGTCCTGCGGTTCTTTTGTTCCTCCTCAAGGCCTGCTCTGACCGGTTCTCTGAGGTCAGGCTAGCCGTGTCTGAGGTACGCTCTGCGGTCGGGCCGACGTTGTCGTTCTGAAAGAGAACAGCGTCCCTTCGCCCGTCAGCGCTGGCTTCAGCTTGTTCATTTGTTTCGTCTTTCTGTCCTGTCTCTTCCTCGTCTCTGCGAGCGGAGGAGCTATTAATATCACACCAGCGCGGCGCGCCGACAGCCTCCACGCGGCGTCAACAGACAAGATGTTCGTCTGCGACAAACAGATGGCTAGCTCCGGTCTTGGCCGCATCCGCTCAATTAGCGCCTAACGAGCTGGCTGCCTCGTTAGCGATGCCAGTTGCGCATGTAGCGCTGTCAGGGAGCGCACAGTCAGCTAGCCTGAACCAGCTAGCCAAACCAGCTAACCTGAACCAGCTACATTTAACCAGCTCGCCAGAACCAGCCAACCTTAACCTGCTAACCTGAGCCTGCTAACCTGAACCAACTCGCCAGAACCAGCTAACCAGAACTATCTAGCCTGAACCAGCTCGCCAGAACCAGCCAACCTTAACATGCTAACCTGAACCAACACACCAGTGACATAAGCATTAAATCAACATAATTGGTTAATTGTTCATTTACACTGACTAATTCTGATTAAGTGCTAGATAATGTAACTTGGTCTTAACGATTAGAGCCAATCAGAACCAGTGCTTCCTGAGCGTCTCGTCCCATTAACGAAACACTTTCACCAACACTTCTCTACCTTCCATTTCCCTTTTTATTCTTTCAAATGAGATTAATACGAATATCTTAATAACTCATAATACCCAAGACTATATTCATAATTAAAACCAATTTATGAACGCTTTATTCTTAGAAATATATATTATTATTTATTTAAGTTTTTAGTTGATTTTCAGTAAAAGCCAAATGCATTTATTTCACTGCTGTGAGAAGTACTAACACTTGTAGTACTCTGAGAAGTACTAACACTTGTACTACTCTGAGAAGTACTAACACTTGTAGTACTCTGGGAAGTACTAACACTTGTGGTACTCTGAGAAGTACTAACACTTGTGGTACTCTGGGAAGTACTAACACTTGTAGTACTCTGAGAAGTACTAACACTTGTAGTACTCTGAGAAGTACTAACACTTGTAGTACTCTGGGAAGTACTAACACTTGTAGTACTCTGAGAAGTACTAACACTTGTGGTACTCTGGGAAGTACTAACACTTGTGGTACTCTGAGAAGTACTAACACTTGTGGTACTCTGAGAAGTACTAACACTTGTAGTACTCTGGGAAGTACTAACACTTGTAGTACTCTGGGAAGTACTAGGCCTACCTTGTTTCCTGCTGAGTACTGGCTACTTCATCTGGAGTTATTGGGTGTCTATTTGTCTGTCATCCGCCACCCAACCCCTCCCCTACAGCAGACCCCCTGGTGGCTGGCTCCCCTACAGCAGAAGTCTACAGTACTCAGGTTTAACAGTACTAAACTTAGAAGTAACTAAACACTCACTCATAAACAAACAACATCTCAACCTGCTAAGCATAATTATGTCTGGCACCAACCAAGAGCTAACGTTACAAAAACCCCTCTGCTACGCGGCCCTGGGGGTGGGCTGGTATAGCTTCCTAGGTGTGCTGCTAAACACAGGTTATAGTACAAGAGCTAAGGCCCCATTTTGTACTACAGTAAAACAAACAGGCTAAGGCTCACTTTGGCTAGCTAACGGCATAGTGGCTAACAGGAGCTAACTGTGTACACCTATACTATGGCTACCATTGCTCGGGCCTGGGGGAGTCCATAGGTGTGTCTTCAGCGGGTCCAGCAGGCGTGTCGAGTACCAGGGTCTGCCACACAGGTCACTGCACATTGCTGCGGGTCTGCTGGGAAGGTCCCCTGGAAGGGGTCCCGGGGCACGACACACCCTGCACACCTCACACACACACACACACAACACACACACACACACAGACACACACAACACACAACACACACACACACACACACACACATAACACACACACACACACACACACACACACACACACACACACTGCACACACACACACACACACGCAACCACACACACACAGTACACACACACACACACACACAGTGATAGACACACACACACACACACACACACACACACACACAGACAGACATATAGACAATAAAACACACACAGGCAGGCACAACACACACAACACACATAGTAAAGACACACAAGACACACCACAACAGAATATATAGTAAAGTGAAAGAGCTAACTAGGCTAGGCTAACATAATATATAGTAAAGTAAAAGAGCTAACTGGGCTAGGCTCACAGTATATAATGTATACTAAAGAGCTAACCAGGATACCCTCACAGTAGCCTACATCACTTTTACATTGAGTCTGGTCCTGCTGGCTAGATCCAGACCCCGGGACCCAGGATGTGGGTCCACCAGGCCCGGGTGCTCGTACCAGGCAGGAGTAGGAGTCCTCCATGCGGTGTCTCAGCGTGAGTCTCTGCAGCGTTGTGAAGAGCTGCGCGTGGTCGAAGTCACACGGGTCTGCTGACACCAGGTCCTCCACGCCCTGACGGTGAGAGGGGTCCAGGCCTGGAGCAGGGGAGCCATGCACACACACACACACACACACACACACACACACACACACACACACACACACACACACACACACACACACAGACACACACACACAAGACAGACACACACACACACACACGCAGACACACACACACAGACAGACACACACACACACACAGACAGACAGACAGACAGACAGACACACGCACACACACACACGCAGACACACACACACAGACACACACACACACACACATAGACAGACACACACACGCACACACACACACACACACACACACAGACAGACACACACACACACACGCAGACACGCAGACACATACACGCACGCAGAAACAAACACACAGAAACAGAAAAACACACACACACACAACACCCACACACACACACACACGCAGAGGAAGGAGTGTGTTCAGTGCGCTGGAAGTAGCTTGTTTCCTGGTCTCCAACACGTCTTCACACGGTGTTGACGCCTGCCCGCGCCTCGGCATGTAAACACTGGCCCGCCGCGCGGCTGTTTTGGCACCGCCCGTTAGCCGTTGGCGGTTAGCGGTAAACGTTTCCCACCTACGCTGGCGACGAGGCCGCCGTGAAATCACATCTCAACCGCTAGCAAGAGCCGTTAGCGGGGGCGGAGTCAGCGCACGCTACGCTGTGAAGGGAAACACAAGCACCGCCCGCACCACCACACCACAGCACCACCCTACCACAACACCACCCTACCACAACACCACCATCGCCCCACAGCACCACCATCGCCCCACAGCACCCACAGCACCACCACCATCGCCCCACAGCACCACCATCGCCCCACAGCACCCACAGCACCACCACCATCGCCCCACAGCACCCACAGCACCACCACCATCGCCCCACAGCACCCACAGCACCACCACCATCGCCCCACAGCACCCACAGCACCACCCCACCACCCCGCAGCCTCGGCTCATGCAGATGCATCAGAAAATACACTAAGTGGTGGAATAGCTCTTAGAGAGGAGGAGGAGGAGGAGGAGGAGGAGAACGGTTTGGTAGGAAGAGCGAGTGGTTAGCGACCGCAGGTACTCGGGACATGGTGCTCCGAGCGGCGGAAAGGGCGGGAAACCCTGCTCCCGGGGTCAGGGGTCACGAGAAGCAGAAAGACGAGCGGGAGAGAAAAGACGATTCTCTGTGATGAACACCGAGCGGCTGAGAAAAACACTCTCTCTCTCTCTAAACAGACGCTCACGCTCTCTCAAACACTTTCCCTCTCTCCCTCCTTTCAGAGGGGCAGTTTTACGGACGCACAAAAGACGCAGGCTCTCGTATCCCCTCTCTCTCGCCTCGCTCGCCCGCGGCCCACGACCCACGCCGGCGTCACTGATTGCTTTTATTTCACGTGTTTTGAAAAGCGTCTCGCCGCTCTGCGTTTTGTGTTGTGTCGTCGCAGCGCCCAGAGAAACACTCTCCCCGCCTTTGTCCAAACTCATAAAAAAGATGGCAAAAGTGAAACGCGAACAATGAAGGGTGCTGAATCGATGCGTCCCTCCCTTTCTCCGGCGCCGGCCCATTGTCGCCGGCGCCGGCCCGCTGCGTGCCGCTAACATGTAGGTCACTTTGCATTCGTTACCTCGGAGAAAACGAGCAACGGCTTAATGCGGCTTGGAGAGAGAGAGAGGAGTGGGCGACACGCAAGAAAGCAGACAAAGAGATATAGATTAGTGGAGTTATTAAGAGGGGGGGCGTATTGATTGGACCGGGAGCGGGGGGTGGGGGGGGAAGGGGGGGGGGGGGGTCGTGTAAAGCCAACTATCAGCTATGAGGGGTGGGGAGGAATTGTTTAGGTTTCATATCTATAGTCCACATTAGTTATGTCTCTCTGTGTTTGTCTGTGTGCACTCGTTGTTGTCTTCTGTGCGTGTGTGTGTGGTGTGTTTTCCTGTGTGTATGTGTGCATATGTGTGTGTGTGTGTGTGTGGTGTGTTTTCCTGTGTGTATGTGTGTGTGTGTGTGTGTGTGTGTGTGTGTGTGTGTGTGTGTGTGTGTGTGTGGTGTGTTTGTGTGTGTTCTACTTTATTTATAATGCACCTTAAAAAACCAACCAGCTTTGTACCAAAGGGCTGTACCGATTATTTGACAGTACGAGTCGAAGTGTGCACAGACAACACACACATGTGTCACACGTGTGAATACGTGTGTGAGAATACGGAATAATGCACAACAAATACAGGAAATAACACAAAGGGCATACACCAAAAAAAGCTTAAAAAGGATGCCAGGAAGTCTTGTTCTGAAGGTTCTGCTGGTGGGGTTAGGGGAGAGGATGCTAGGAGGTCTGGTTCTGAAGGTTCTGCTGGTGAGGTAGGGGGAGAGGATGCTAGGAGGTCTGGTTCTGAAGGTTCTGCTGGTGGGGTAGGGGGAGAGGATGCTAGGAGGTCTGGTTCTGAAGGTTCTGCTGGTGAGGTAGGGGTAGAGGATGCTAGGAGGTCTGGTTCTGAAGGTTCTGCTGGTGGGGTTAGGGGAGAGGATGCTAGGAGGTCTGGTTCTGAAGGTTCTGCTGGTGGGGTTAGGGGAGAGGATGCTAGGAGGTCTGGTTCTGAAGGTTCTGCTGGTGAGGTAGGGGGAGAGGATGCTAGGAGGTCTGGTTCTGAAGGTTCTGCTGGTGGGGTTAGGGGTAGAGGATGCTAGGAGGTCTGGTTCTGAAGGTTCTGCTGGTGGGGTTAGGGGAGAGGATGCTAGGAGGTCTGGTTCTGAAGGTTCTGCTGGTGGGGTTAGGGGAGAGGATGCTAGGAGGTCTGGTTCTGAAGGTTCTGCTGGTGAGGTTAGGGGAGAGGATGCTAGGAGGTCTGGTTCTGAAGGTTCTGCTGGTGAGGTTAGGGGAGAGGATGCTAGGAGGTCTGGTTCTGAAGGTTCTGCTGGTGAGGTAGGGGGAGAGGAGGTCCAGAGAGCCAGTACCACGCTGGGTTTTAAGGTAAGGAGTAGGATGTTAAAGGCCCTGTAGGAGACAGGAGCTCTCTGCTTAGTTCAGGTTAATATCCTGCCGTGTTATGTGTGCCTGTGTGTGTGTGTGTGTGCGTGCGTGCGTGCGTGTGTATGGTGTGTGTGTGCCTGTGTGTGTGTGTGTGTGCGTGTGTATGGTGTGTGTGAGTGTGTGTGTGCGTGTGTATGGTGTGTGTGCGCGCGCTCAATCTCTTCAAATCCATTTCATGAGGGTTTCATGGTTATCGTCACGGAAACCGCCACATCCATGTGACACAGACATCTGAGAGACAGAGAGAGAGAGAGAGACAGAGAGAGAGAGAGGATCGCCCAGTGGAGCGATGTGTTTTGATGCGTGTGTTAGAGCACAGGAGCTACTTTGGTGTGTGTGTGTTTGAGGGGTACACACACACACACGCACACACACACACACACACACGTGTGTGCGTGGCTCGCTCGGCGGCAGCAGGATTGAGGGCTGACAGGTCGTCACGTCGGGGAATATCACGCGTGTCATGGTTCACCGTCTGCCCCCCCCCATCCTCACCCCCCCCAGGGCGACCCACTAGGGGTCACGACCCCTTCAACAGTCCATCCCGAGTCCGTTTCCGATCAGGCACCAAATGGCTTGTCATCTCTACTTATCAGCGCTAGCAACAGATCACCTGCTCCACTGTGGCGACACCACCTTCATCTGCTCCACCTTGTGGCGACACCACCTTCATCTGCTCCACTGTCGTGACACCACCTTCATCTGCTCCACTGTGGCGACACCACCTTCATCTGCTCCAGTGTTGACACCACCTTCATCTGCTCCACTGTGTGGTGACACCACCTTCATCTGCTCCACCTTGTGGCGACACCACCTTCATCTGCTCCAGTGTTGACACCACCTTCATCTGCTCCACTGTCGTGACACCACCTTCATCTGCTCCACCTTGTGGCGACACCACCTTCATCTGCTCCAGTGTTGACACCACCTTCATCTGTTCCACTGTGTGGCGACACCACCTTCATCTGCTCCACCTTGTTGACACCACCTTCATCTGCTCCAGTGTTGACACCACCTTCATCTGCTCCAGTGTTGACACCACCTTCATCTGCTCCAGTGTTGACACCACCTTCATCTGCTCCACCTTGTTGACACCACCTTCATCTGCTCCACCTACACCATCACACTACTCTATATGGTAGATATAATATATATGCTTCGGTGTAGATATCTATATGGTGCAGTAGATGCAGTAGCTGTGAGCAGAGAGAAGGAGCCCTGTCGTTTGTCTAATGCGTGCTACCTGCCTACTTTCTTCTGTCTATTCTCCTCCTCGCGTTCCCAAGGCAAGCGAGGACGTTTTCGTTGATTAACGATAGATTGAAGCGCGCAGAGAGCCATGATTACTCTGTTTCATGTTGAGACGACGGCAGGAAGTTTGGCTAACCAGACTAACCAGACTAACCACACCTCATCTCAAACAATCAGCGCATCACCGCACTGCCGCAACACTGGCATGGCTGTGTTCAGAGACCCCACAAACCCGTCTACATCTCTGGACCAGGAGCTGCTGGTGGACCAGGAGGTGGACCAGGAGCTGGTGGTGGGCCAGGAGGTGGACCAGGAGCTGCTGGTGGTGGACCAGGAGCTGGACCAGGAGCTGGTGGTGGACCAGGAGCTGGTGGTGGACCACGAGGTGGTGGTGGACCACGAGGTGGTGGTGGACCAGGAGCTGATGGTGGACCACGAGGTGGTGGTGGACCACGAGGTGGTGTTGGACCACGAGGTGGTGGTGGACCAGGAGCTGGTGGTGGACCAGGAGCTGGTGGTGGTGGACCACGAGGTGGTAGTGGACCAGGAGCTGGTGGTGGACCAGGAGCTGGTGGTGGACCAGGAGCTGGTGGTGGACCAGGAGCTGGTGGTGGTGGACCAGGAGCTGGTGGTGGACCAGGAGCTGATGGTGGTGGACCAGGAATTGGTGGTGGACCAGGAGCTGGTGTTGGACCCTAAGCAGGTGTTGGACCAGGAGGTGGTCCAACACCTGCTGAGGGGGGGTGGATTCTGTGGTCCAAAACGTCTATAATAATAACCTTTCTATTAATGGTATTGAAGGCTACATTATTTTTTAAAACATGATGTTAAGAGACTTTACTGCAGCCTTGCCTCAGGCCATAGGTTGAGCACTCTGGATGTGTGTGTGTGTGTGTGTGTGTGTGTGTGTGTGTGTGTGTGTGTGTGTGTGTGTGTGTGTGTGTGTGTGTGTGTGTGTGTGTGTGTGTGTGTGTGTGTGTGTGTGTGTGTGTGTTGAGTGTAGTTAACCTGGGTGAGAAAGTGTGGCGACTATGACACGGTCATTAAAGAAGCTGTTGTTGGCGCTATTAACCCTTAAAAACACACACACACGCACACGCACAGACACACACACACACACACACACACACACACACACACACACACACACACACACGCGCGCTTAAGCATCTCACCTACCTAGCTTGATAGCAGCACCTCATCAAAATAACTTTAACCAGGTTCCTGGGAGCCAACCATAAAACAACCACACCCTTGTGTTTCCTGACAGGAGGATGATCACATGACAGGAGGATGATCACATGACAGGAGGATGATCACATGACAGGAAACATCACGTTAACGAGAGAAGGCGGACGGAGCGTACCGATGAGTGAGGCAGGCTTCTGATTGGCTCCTCCGGCGGTGGGGTTGTTCTTCCTGCTGTGGGCGTGGGCGACGGGCTTGTAGGACTGTCCCGTGGCCCGGTACAGGGCCTGGACCCACAGCGCGCGGTCCTGCTCCTCATCGCTCGCAAACGTCACCAGCTCACCCTCGCGCACGGCGTTGAAGAAGGCGCTGCCGCCCTGGAGACCTGCCGACAGGACCAGCAGTCAGGAGGACGTCCCGTCTGGGTTCTGAGGCACAGCTACAGGGAAACTACTATAGCCACGCCTCACCTAGCTCACACTGTGTAGTTCCTACCAGCCAGGTGTGCTTCCTACCAGCCAGGTGTGCTTCCTACCAGCCAGGTGTGCTTCCTACCAGCCAGGTGTGCTTCCTACCAGCCAGGTGTGCTTCCTACCAGCCAGGTGTGCTTCCTACCTGCCAGGTGTGTTTCCTACCAGCCAGGTGTGTTTCCTACCAACAAGGTGTGTTTCCTACCAGCCAGGTGTGTTTCCTACCTGACAGGTGTGTTTCCTACCAGCCAGGTGTAGTTCCTACCAGCCAGGTGTGTTTCCTACCAGCCAGGTGTGTTTCCTACCAACCAGGTGTGTTTCCTACCAGCCAGGGGTGTTTCCTACCTGACTGATGTATCTACAGGTGTGTTTCCTACCAACCAGGTGTGATTCCTACCAGCCAGGTGTGTTTCCTACCTGACTGATGTATTTACAGGTGTGTTTCCTACCTGACTGATGTATTTACAGGTGTGTTTCCTACCTGACTGATGTATTTACAGGTGTGTTTCCTACCTGACTGATGTATTTACAGGTGTGTTTCCTACCTGACTGATGTATTTACAGGTGTGTTTCCTACCTGACTGATGTATTTACAGGTGTGTTTCCTACCTGACTGTGGTTCACAGTAGTCAACGGTGTAGCCGTCAAGCTGCATCAACTCCTGAGGCTCTGCCTTCTTCGCTCGGTAGCTGCACATGGCAAAGGTGTACTGGCTCACCTGGGGGGGGGGGGGGGGGGGGGGGGGTGGGTCATAGTTCATTTGAATTTATATCATGTTGAATTAACCCTTCATCTTAACCCCTGCCAGCAGGTCGAGTCACCAATCAATAAAAATGATCAGGTGGTTGCTGTGGCTAGCGCTAGTGGTTAGGGTAGGATGTTGCAGTTAGCGCTAGTGGTTGAGGTTAGGTTTTATAACTAGAACTAGTGGTTAGGACTAGCAGTCAGGGCTATCAGTCAGGGATAGCGGTCAGGGATAGCAGTTAGGGCTAACGGTTAGGGATAGCAGTCAGGGCTAGCAGTTAGGGCTAACGGTTAGGGATAGCGGTCAGGGCTAGCAGTTAGGGCTAACGGTTAGGGATAGCAGTCAGGGCTAATGGTTAGGGCTAGCGGTCAGGGATAGCAGTTAGGGCTAACGGTTAGGGATAGCAGTCAGGGCTAGCAGTTAGGGCTAACGGTTAGGGATAGCAGTCAGGGCTAGCAGTCAGGGCTTGCAGTCAGGGCTAGCAGTCAGGGCTAGCGGTCAGGGCTAGCAGTCAGGGCTAGCAGTCAGGGCTAGCAGTCAGGGCTAGCGGTCAGGGCTAGCGGTCAGGGCTAGCAGTCAGGGCTAGCGGTCAGGGCTAGCAGTCAGGGCTAGCAGTCAGGGCTAGCAGTCAGGGCTAGCGGTCAGGGCTAGCGGTCAGGGCTAGCAGTTAGGGCTAGCGGTCAGGGCTAGCGGTCAGGGCTAGCAGTCAGGGCTAGCGGTCAGGGCTAGCAGTCAGGGCTACCGGTCAGGGCTAGCGGTCAGGGCTAGCGGTCAGGGCTAGCGGTTAGGGCTCTATTTGCATTATTATTTATCTATATCTATAGCAAAGTAACTGAGACAAACCATTGCCATTGGGATTAATAAAGTTTATAAAGTGTAAGTATAAAGTTTAAGAATAATGACTGATCATGATGTTTTGTCTGCATGTCAGCATGAACAATGTGACACTGACAAATACTAAATGTTTAACACATTTAAAGATGTTGACCATTGAACGTTTGTCTTTTGTTTACCTGAACAAGAACAAAATATCTTCTCTTCCAACGTTTCCACACGCGCTGACCCAGAGCGTGCAGATAGCTGTCAAAGAACAGAGAAAGCTTTTAAATAAATCGTTCTTTCCATCTGCATGTCTGTGGAAAATAACAACACTTTAATTGAGCAGTGAGTCATTAAGACGAAGCTACAGATTCTTACACACCGACAGAGAGAGAAGCAAACAGAGCAGTCAGCGAAACCAGGCTTCCAACGGTACACTCAAACACAGGCCAACAGCGCCCCCTGGTGGACCGATGCAACAACTACACCCAGTGATAAACTATTATGGCACCTTCTGGATGATCACTAAAGTAAAGACCAAAACAAGTTAAGATCATAACATAGATATTTGACAAGGAATTGTAATGAGGAGGCTGCACAAATATCCATGACACCAATCTCTCTCTCCCTGTCTATCTCTCCCTCTGCAGATTCTGCAGAGCATCCATTGGCACTGTGTGTGTCTGTGTGTGTGTATGTGGGGGGGGGGGGGGGGGGGGGGGGGGGGTCAACTGAGATGCAATTACTGGCTGGAGAGCCACTTTAAAATTAGAGGGACCACACACACACACACACACACACACACACACACACACACACACACACACACACACACACACACACACACACACACACACACACACACACACACACACACACACACACACACACACACACACACACACACACACACACACACACCAATTAGAGCAGCATCATTAAAAAGTGACCCAACAAGGAGACGCTCCAAATGTTATGAGCACCAGCTGTGACCTCCTCTCTTCTCCTCCTCCTCCTATTCCTGCCCCTCCACACCTCCTCCTCTCTTCTCCTCCTCCTATTCCTGCCCCTCCACACCTCCTCCTCCTCTCTTCTCCTCCTCCTCCTTTCTCCCCTACACCTCCTCCATAACAATAGGACCTCATGCAGAGCCATATATGGCGCACACACACACACGTCCAAGCCTTCCAGAACATGTTCCCTTGTGGTTCTAAGTGTGGTTCTAAGTGTTGTTCTAAGACTCTAAGAGATCTCTAACATCCCAGGTCGGCATTTCTTCCATCATTTCCTGGCCATAACAGAACCTACAGCTAAGAGCTGCTTTACGCTGGGTGTGTTTGGCTGTAATGCCTCCCCCACACCACTAGGGGGAGGCCTCCCTCTTCACACTGAACATTGATCTGTTGTCTTCTCGATGGTTTCTTAATTTAAACATTTTCTCTCTTTTGTGTTGCCATGGAGGCATGATGTGGAGATGTTATGGAAGTCATGTGGTCCCCAGGTAACCCCCATATCAGATGACAAGTGGGGCTACAGAAGATCATTAATAAATACCAAGACCTCTGACTAAAACATCTGACCAATAAGAAGTGGTTGACCTCCGGGTTTATCCAAAAGGACTTACAGTGAATACAGAGCAGGTAGGGGTTAGACAATACAGAGACAGGTCATTAAGGAGCAGGTAGGGGTTAGACAGTACAGAGACAGGTCATTAAGGAGCAGGTAGGGGTTAGACAGTACAGAGACAGGTCATTAAGGAGCAGGTAGGGGTTAGACAGTACAGAGACAGGTCATTAAGGAGCAGGTAGGGGTTAGACAGTACAGAGACAGGTCATTAAGGAGCAGGTAGGGGTTAGACAGTACAGAGACAGGTCATTAAGGAGCAGGTAGGGGTTAGACAGTACAGAGACAGGTCATTAAGGAGCAGGTAGGGGTTAGACAGTACAGAGACAGGTCACTAAGGAGCCGGTAGGGGTTAGACAGTACAGAGACAGGTCATCAAGGAGCAGGTAGGGGGTAGACAGTACAGACAGGTCATTAGGGAGCAGGTAGGGGTTAGACAGTACAGAGACAGGTCATTAGGGAGCAGGTAGGGGTTGGACAGTCATTTAGGAGTTTGTCTAAAACCTCAGATCCAACAGGAAAAGGAAGGCTGTGGTGGTGGTGGTGTTGACTCTCTTACCCACAATGCTTCATGTTGGGTGGTTTGTCCATGCGAACAGCCAGCTTGATCCTCAGATCTGAGTCCGGGCTGTTCTTGGAGACCGTCATGCGGTGGAGCTCCGGCTGCTTGGGTCCGTTGGGGGTCGGGTTCAGGACCACCTGGTGGGGGAGGGAAGGTGGGGGGGTGATGTAGGCTAGTGCTACTTTACACTGAGAATCGTTACCGCTACTTTACACTGAGAATCGTTACCGCTACTTTACACTGAGAATCGTTACCGCTACTTTACACTGAGAATCGTTACCGCTACTTTACACTGAGAATCATTACCGCTACTGTACACTGAGAATCATTACCGCTACTGTACACTGAGAATCATTACTGCTACTTTACACTGAGAATCATTACCGCTACTGTACACTGAGAATCATTACCGCTACTGTACACTGAGAATCGTTACATGGCTGGGTCTATGTCCTGGGTGTGTAGTATAGGGGTGTGGGGTGTAGTGTAGGGGTGTGGGGGTGGTGGAGGATGACCCTCACCCTGCCCAGCTCCTTGTCCTCCAGGGCCAGCACCCCTGTGCTCTCCGTGAACAGCTTCACCTTGACGCAGGGCAGCGGCTGGGTGCTCGAGAAGTCTCCCTGGGTGCCCCACCTGCAACACACACCGCGTCAGAACACACCTCTACTACACACACACCTCGTCTCTACACACCTCTACTACACACACCTGCAACACACACCGCGTCAGAACACACCTCTACTACACACACACCTCGTCTCTACACACCTCTACTACACACACACCTCGTCTCTACACACCTCTATTTTATTTATTTTTTCATTTATTTTTAGTCCAATCAGCCCGACACACACACACACACGTTATACGCGTGTGTGCGTGTGCGTGCATGCGTGTGCGTGTGTGTGTGTGTGTAATAATCATGTAATTATACGATGCTGGAGATGTGAGTGTTAAGGGAGGTGACCTGGTGGGTGGAGGTGACCTGGTGGGTGGAGGAGACTTACTGGGGTCTGGACGCTTCAGCCTGGTCTGTCTGGAGCTTCTCCCCTCCCTCCACCTCCATGGTGCAGTAGACGATACGGTTAGGAGCCAAGGAACGCAACCCCTGGACCTCCACCACTATGACCTGGAGACACCACACACAGTTCTGAACCTCCATCACTACACACATCACCCTGGACCTCCACCACTATGACCTGGAGACACCACACACAGTTCTGAACCTCCATCACTACACACACCACCCTGGACCTCCAACGCATGATGTGGAGATACGTTCACACAACACAGTGTCCATAAAGTCACACATACAGCATCTACATTCACACACACACACTGTATCTACATTTAGACTTCCTAACTTTCCAACGTCTACATTGAGGTACAGAGTTTGTCTCAGCCAATCACAGATGAGAAATGAAGTGTGAAAGTGTCTCAAACCGTTCAGCACTTTAGCACCCAAGCCATCGAGCAGCCACTGTGATATGGAGAGCCCAGACCTGTGTTTACCGGACTGTTGTCATTCGTCTTTTAGACACCTGATGGATGTCTCGGTGAGCATGGACCTGAGAGCATCCCGGTGTGGACAGAGCGGATAAGGTTGAAGGAGGTCTAGGAGTCTATGACCTTCGACGGTGATCTGCTGGACCGTGGTCAGCGATCCACCAAACACCTTTCATCGAGGCCCCACCGCTATCTAGAGAACCTCTGCTCTGTGGGGGGTAGGGGCCCCACCGCTATCCAGAGAACCTCTGCTCTGTGGGGGGTAGGGGCCCCACCGCTATCTAGAGAACCTCTGCTCTGTGGGGGGTAGGGGCCCCACCGCTATCTAGAGAACCTCTGCTCTGTGGGGGGTAGGGGCCCCACCGCTATCTAGAGAACCTCTGCTCTGTGGGGGGTAGGGGCCCCACCGCTATCTAGAGAACCTCTGCTCTGTGGGGGGTAGGGGCCCCATCACACATGGATGGAATCAAATGATTTTAGGTTCTGGCTCCGCAACAGAGGTTCCAACACTGTGTTACTCACTCACTCACACACACACACACACACACTCACACACAACCACACACACACACACACACACTCACTCACTCACACACAACCACACACACACACACACCTCCAGTGTGAAGGACAGAACCACTTCGGACTTGGAGAGGGCCCCCGCCTCCTCACCCAGGTCCAGGAAGGAGGTGCTGATGGTCGAGCGTTTGAGCTTGAGCTTGAGGTCGGGCCCCCCCTTGGACACGGGCAGGCTCTCCAGGTTGGACATCAGCAGGTTGGCCGCTGAGCGCAGCTCCTCCACATACTGCAGCTCCATGGCTCCCGGCACCAGCCGCGGGAACCGCCGCTCCTACTCCGTCACACAGGACAGAGGTCACAGGTCACACAGGACAGAGGTCACAGGTCACACAGGACAGAGGTCACAGGTCACACAGGACAGAGGTCACAGGTCACACAGGACAGAGGTCACAGGTCACACAGGACAGAGGTCACAGGTCACACAGGACATAGGTCATAGAGGTCACAGGTCACAGAGGACAGAGGTCACACAGGACAGAGGTCGTGGAGGTCACAGGTCACAGAGGACAGAGGCCATAGAGGTTAAAGGTCACACAGGACAGAGGTCACAGAGGACAGAGGCCATAGAGGTCAAAGGTCACACAGGACAGAGGTCACAGAGGCTGGTGGAGTGTTTGTAGTTGAGTGTTTGGTTGGTACATGCTATGGTTGTAGTAGTTTTACTGTAGTTTTAATGTTAGGAGATCTAGTTCGTAGTTCTAGTTAGTAGTCCTAGTTCCTAGTTGTAGTTGGTAGTTCTTGTTAGTAGTTAGTAGTCAGTAGTTAGCAGGTTACCCGAGCCAGCTTCTCCGCCATCTGCAGCCGTCCGTCCAGCTCTCTGCGGATCTGAGCGGCCTGCTCGTCCACGTTGTCCAGCTGAGGGGAAGACACCATCATCCAATCACATCAGAGGATCCATCCTCCAATCAGACCACACAACCCTAACCCTTAATCCACTCCCTAACCCTTAATCCACTCCCTAACCCTTAATCCACTCCCTAACCCAACCACACAAAACCAAATGATAAGAGCGTAAAGGTCCCATATTTGGCACATTTGAACAAACCGACCAAAAGCCAAAGCCAACCAGCGTGCTTTGTGACCCCTTCAGAGAACGCATGATGTCACTTCAGCAGGGAATCACAACAGGAAGTAGGCTTTCTGCCCTAGGACGACAGCGGCAACAAAACAAAAGACATCCTTGGTATTTGAGAGAGAGAGAGAGAGAGAGAGAGAGAGAGAGAGAGAGAGAGAGAGAGAGAGAGAGAGAGAGAGAGAGAGAGAGAGAGAGAGAGAGAGAGAGAGAGAGAGAGAGAGAGAGAGAGAGAGAGAGAGAGAGAGAGAGAGAGAGAGAGACTTTCCATGTTTCACCTTGCCAATAAACCTCTTTTGAACCGGATAGAGAGACAGAGACAGAGAGAGACAGAGACAGAGACACATAGAGAGACAGAGACAGATAAGAGACAGAGAAACATAGAGAGATAGAGAGAGACAGAAAGAGAAAGAGACAGACAGACAGACAGACAGACAGACAGACAGACAGACAGACAGACAGACAGACAGAGAGACAGACAGAGAGACAGAGAGAGAGAAAGAGCCATTTATAAACATGACAACCGAGATCAGAGCGACAGGGAAGAGGAGGAGGAGAAGGAGATGACTAAATTACAGTCCTGCCACTGAGGGAGAGATGACAACACAAGAGGAGACCAGACTAAAATAAGAGGAATCTTCTGGAAGTCATGGAAGACATCATGTAGTGAACAGTGTGCCAGAGTTACAGATCATTAGTATTAAAGAAGAACAAGAAAGATGTCTATCAATGTACTGTGTGCGCACACACACACACACACACACACACACACACACACACACACACACACACACACACACACACACACACACACACACACACACACACACACACACACACACACACACACACACACACACACACACACACACACACGTATATTTATGTATGTACTGTATAGTATATGGATGCATATAAATATACTGTGTATATGTATATATACACATACACAGTATATGTATATGTATGTGCATCCATATACTATATACCATATATATGTACACACATATAAACCCAGTACATGTATATGTACACACATATAACCCAGTACATGTACACACACATAACCCAGTACATGTACACACGTATAACCCAGTACATGTACACACGTATAACCCAGTACACACGTATAACCCAGTACATGTACACACGTATAACCCAGTACATGTACACACGTATAACCCAGTACATGTACACACATATAAACCCAGTACATGTACACACATATAACCCAGTACATGTACACACGTATAGCCCAGTGCATGTACACACGTATAGCCCAGTACATGTACACACATATAAACCCAGTACATGTACACACGTATAGCCCAGTACATGTACACACATATAAACCCAGTACATGTACACACATATAAACCCAGTACATGTACACACGTATAGCCCAGTACATGTACACACATATAAACCCAGTACATGTACACACATATAACCCAGTACATGTACACACGTATAGCCCAGTACATGTACACACGTATAGCCCAGTACATGTACACACATATAACCCAGTACATGTACACACATATAAACCCAGTACATGTACACACATATAACCCAGTACATGTACACACATATAAACCCAGTACATGTACACACGTATAGCCCAGTACATGTACACACATATAAACCCAGTACATGTACACACATATAAACCCAGTACATGTACACACGTATAGCCCAGCACATGTACACACATATAAACCCAGTACATGTACACACATATAACCCAGTACATGTACACACATATAAACCCAGTACATGTACACACATATAACCCAGTACATGTACACACGTATAGCCCAGTACATGTACACACATATAAACCCAGTACATGTACACACATATAACCCAGTACATGTACACACATATAACCCAGTACATGTACACACGTATAGCCCAGTGCCCAGGTCCTACCTGGCAGGCGGTGTACAGCAGCTGGTGCTGCTGCTTGCTGACCCCCAGGACGGTCTGGAACATCTGGTACAGCTGCTCCTTGCTGAGGATCAGCTCCGACGCGCTGAGGTGGGAGCGGGGGGCCTGCCTGCGGGGGTCCTCGTCGCCGCGGGCGACCGCGTCGTACTTGGCCATCCAGGAGCTGAGCACCGTCTCCTTGCTGAGCCCGTCGATCTCCGGCAGGCTGCGCACGCGGCGCTCGATGTTCTTCTTGAAGACGTCCCGGAAGTCTGACGCCGAGCAGCCCCCGCTCTGCACCATCCGGGAGACCCGCTCGCTCTTCAGGAAGCCCTGGCAGGAAGTACAGCGTTACACACAGGAAGTAGAGACCCGCTCGCTCTTCAGGAAGCCCTGGCAGGAAGTACAGCGTTACACACAGGAAGTAGAGACCCGCTCGCTCTTCAGGAAGCCCTGGCAGGAAGTACAGCGTTACACACAGGAAGTAGAGACCCGCTCGCTCTTCAGGAAGCCCTGGCAGGAAGTACAGCGTTACACACAGGAAGTAGAGACCCGCTCGCTCTTCAGGAAGCCCTGGCAGGAAGTACAGCGTTACACACAGGAAGTAGAGACCCGCTCGCTCTTCAGGAAGCCCTGGCAGGAAGTACAGCGTTACACACAGGAAGTAGAGACCCGCTCGCTCTTCAGGAAGCCCTGGCAGGAAGTACAGCGTTACACACAGGAAGTAGAGACCCGCTCGCTCTTCAGGAAGCCCTGGCAGGAAGTACAGCGTTACACACAGGAAGTAGAGACCCGCTCGCTCTTCAGGAAGCCCTGGCAGGAAGTACAGCGTTACACACAGGAAGTAGAGACCCGCTCGCTCTTCAGGAAGCCCTGGCAGGAAGTACAGCGTTACACACAGGAAGTAGAGACCCGCTCGCTCTTCAGGAAGCCCTGGCAGGAAGTACAGCGTTACACACAGGAAGTAGAGACCCGCTCGCTCTTCAGGAAGCCCTGGCAGGAAGTACAGCGTTACACACAGGAAGTAGAGACCCGCTCGCTCTTCAGGAAGCCCTGGCAGGAAGTACAGCGTTACACACAGGAAGTACAGAGAGCCGCTCGCTCTTCAGGAATCCCTGGCAGGAAGTACAGCGTTACACACAGGAAGTAGAGTTAGAGACAGGAAGTAGAGACCCGCTCGCTCTTCAGGAAGCCCTGGCAGGAAGTACAGCGTTACAAACAGGAAGTAGAGTTAGAGACAGGAAGTACAGAGAGCCGCTCGCTCTTTAGGAAGCCCTGGCAGGAAGTACAGAGTAACAGACAGGAAGTGGAGACTTAGAGACAGGAAGGAGAGTTAGAGACACGTTCAAATGTATTTGGTATAAGGCTGTAACAAGGGATGAGGTCACTGGTGAACGCCCCTGCTGGAGGAACCCTACAAAGACAGCAGCTTTCTGATGATTATGTGAACTCAGCCTGACCTGGCAATACGCCTGCTTGATCTTCCATACAAAAGGAGGGGAATCGAAGGGACAGGAGTAGTCATTGGAGGATGTTAAAGAATGTGCTCTGAAAGGGAGTGATTTGTCTTCTCTGTGGACCAAGAAGGAACAAAGGACAGAGAACCAAAGTTGCCAGCTCCCTCCAGCAGAAGATAACCACCTTTTCATCATCATGTCAGACTCTGAAAACCTCTCTTTTTAATGTTACACTGTTATTAAAATAAATACGTCCAGTCTCCAAAGGGCTTGGACCAAAGACATTTCTGGTTTCTCCTGTGCTTAACCACCCTCACTAAAGTAGACATCCCCAAAAAAAAAACAGAAATAACAAATAGACCTTATCTGTACCATAGGGATGGAGCTTAATACTGGATTGTGCATGAAATAGTAATACTACGAAGGAGTCCCAATAGCGTAAGGGCTCTTACCCCGACCGTTAGAGAAGAGTGAAACCTAGACCTCTAAGTGAGATGTTGGACAGAGCTCGCTTGGGTCTAGCCTCTAACTCGGGAGATTGTTAACCAGTGACTGAAATCCGACGTAGGAGAGAGCAAGAGTTATAGTGCTTTCATAGAAAACTCTTGGATCACACAACAATACACACACACACGTATAGATATGTATAAAAAGAGGCTGACATTAATTGACTACTCATTTATCAAATGCTTTCATAAGCAACTTGCAGTGAATTCCTATTAAGGTCGTTAAGGAGAAGGTAGGGTTAGGACATCTTGTAGACATTGGGTAGTGAACCCAGAACCTTTGTGGGTTGGCTGGGAGTTCAAAACGTTATTGAATGTTGTGAATCCCCATTGACGTTGACCCAGGATGTTTCTGATGTTCGCCTCTGCTATTTATACGCTCAGCATTGTTATGGAAACCCAGTGACATGGAGAGCACATTTAACACCAGAAGGAATCAGAGCTAATCTATAGCCTCTGTATTGTTTATCTCCTCCCATATATGATCTTCTTCTCCAACTAAACCATGTGTTGCAGACCAAGAGACCCCTGGACCTCCTAGGGAGAGACTTTAGCTCATGCTGGCGGATTCTAGATCCCACACTTGTGGATTATTTCCTAACGAGCCAAGCTCAGCCCTGCAGGGGGGGGTGTCCTTTATTCCTAACGAGGTCCCAGCGGCTGGGGGGGGGGGCACTCTGCTGGTGGCCTTAACGGGAGTTTAACCCCCTCCTCTATTATTCAGGAGCCCCTACCACCATATATATATATATATATATATATATATATATATATATATATATATATATATATATATACCAGATCTCACACAGGACCTGTGTGAGATCCCAGCACCCACCAACACCACCGCAAGAAAGAGGATTAGACTCTGGATCTAAAGAGTGAAAGTGGATCCCCATAGCAACACACCTAGTCAACACAATAAGCCAGCACACCTAGTCAACATAATAAGCCAGCACACCTGGTCAACACAATAAGCCAGCACACCTAGTCAACACAATAAGCCAGCACACCTAGTCAACACAATAAACCATCACACCTAGTCAACACAATAAGCCATCACACCTAGTCAACACAATAAGCCATCACACCTAGTCAACACAATAAGCCATCACAGCTATGATCATTCAAGAATATAATGAAGTCAACAAATGATCTCTAATGAAGTCCCTCTAAACACTCCATCACTCAGAGTGCTTCTTGTGAGCGGCTGTAAAAGGGGCATCATAATCCTAATCATTGTGTCGCACTGTGAGCCGGTGGTGAGATTATCGGCACAGAAATGATTACAAACTACAGGTGTTGCTAAGCAACCCGTCAGCAGCAACAGGTGATGTCAGACAAACCAGCAGTGCTGGGGGAGGGGCTTAGTACCCTTCCTGAAACCAAGCGTGATGAGAGCCATCACGCACACGCACACGCACACACACACGCACACACACACACACACGACTGTGTAGTGAAGCTAATCTGTGGCGACCACCTCCCGTTGGGATTAATCGTTTTTTAATTAGACAGCACTTCCTGATTCATTTGGCGTTACCACAGCAACCTGGACTTCCTGCCATGATGGAGACACAGGAAGCTGGAATATTATTTCACCAGACCAGATCCATCTTTCTATTGATGAAGAAAGGGTGAAAGATCAAAGGTGCCTGATTCTAATTAGGGATCAATTAAAAGTATTGATCGGCCCCGCGGCTCGAAGCACAAACACATTTAAACACGTTCTCATCAGCACCATGAGGAACAGACAGGGAGGTCACCTACCACCTCCAGAGAGGTGGAGGGAGAGAGGGAGGAACAGACAGGGAGGTCACCTACCACCCCCAGAGAGGTGGAGGGAGAGAGGGAGGAACAGACAGGGAGGTCACCTACCACCCCCAGAGAGGTGGAGGGAGAGAGGGAGGAACAGACAGGGAGGTCACCTACCACCTCCAGAGAGGTGGAGGGAGAGAGGGAGGAACAGACAGGGAGGTCACCTACCACCTCCAGAGAGGTGGAGGGAGAGAGGGAGGAACAGACAGGGAGGTCACCTACCACCTCCAGAGAGGTGGAGGGAGAGAGGGAGGAACAGACAGGGAGGTCACCTACCACCTCCAGAGAGGTGGAGGGAGAGAGGGAGGAACAGACAGGGAGGTCACCTACCACCTCCAGAGAGGTGGAGGGAGAGAGGGAGGAACAGACAGGGAGGTCACCTACCACCTCCAGAGAGGTGGAGGGAGGGAGAGAGGAACAGACAGGGAGGTCACCTACCACCTCCAGAGAGGTGGAGGGGGGGAGAGAGGTGGAGGGAGAGGTGGAGGGAGAAAGAGAGGTGGAGCGAGAGCGAGCGCGAGGTGGAGGGAGAGAGAGAGCGAGAGAGGTGGAGGGAGATAGAGAGAGCGAGATGTGAGGACAGGGGAGAATTATGAACTATGATCACCTCATAGTAACTGCGCACAGCGTTACAGAAGGCCTCGTCCGCTATGATCTGTGTGTCTCCGCTGAGGAAGGACTGGAAGGACTCCTTCACCGCCTGGAGATGCTGCTTGTTCATCTGGGAGACATCACAGCATGTTAGGTTACATCACATCATGTTAGGTTACATCACATCATGTTAGGTTACATCACATCATGTTAGGTTACATCACATCATGTTAGGTTACATCACATCATGTTAGGTTACATCACATCATGTTAGGTTACATCACATCATGTTAGGTTACATCACATCATGTTAGGTTACATCACATCATGTTAGGTTACATCACATCATGTTAGGTTACATCACATCATGTTAGGTTACATCACATCATGTTAGGTTACATCACATCATGTTAGGTTACATCACATCATCTTAGGTTACATCACATCATCTTAGGTTACATCACATCATGTTAGGTTGCATCACATCATGTTAGGTTACATCACATCATGTTAGGTTACAACACTCTCAACATTCACCCTTCATCCAGTCACTCTTCATTCTCCCTTCATCCAGTCACTCTTCATCCAGTCACTCTTCATTCACCCTTCATCCAGTCACTCTTCAGTCCCCCTTCATCCAGTCACTCTTCATCCAGTCACTCTTCATTCACTCTTCATTCACCCTTCATCCAGTCACTCTTCATTCACCCTTCATCCAGTCACTCTTCATTCACCCTTCATCCAGTCACTCTTCAGTCCCCCTTCATCCAGTCACTCTTCATCCAGTCACTCTTCATTCACTCTTCATTCACCCTTCATCCAGTCACTCTTCATTCACCCTTCATCCAGTCACTCTTCAGTCCCCCTTCATCCAGTCACTCTTCATCCAGTCACTCTTCATTCACTCTTCATTCACCCTTCATCCAGTCACTCTTCATTCACCCTTCATCCAGTCACTCTTCATTCACCCTTCACCCAGTCACTCTTCATTGGCCTGGAGGAGAACCAAACAAGGTGGTGTTAGGGTGGTGTAAAGCAGACCGCCAACTTCCAAATAAGTGGACAAACTTCTTGAACGGCTTCTGATTTGGTTACGTTCCTTCTGCACACCGAAGACTTGAGTACAGTTAGCATAGTCTGCTAACGTGCTAGTCTGCTAGACAGAGTCGACAGGGTTGACGTCCCTACATATCGTCATGGCAACATCGCAATCATTCCCAGATTGAAGTGATGGGTCTACTCTAATCTCCTGTGTGTGTGTGTGTGTGTGTGTGTGTGTGTGTGTGTGTGTGTGTGTGTGTGTGTGTGTGTGTGTGTGTGTGAGATCATCAGGTCAATTTCATAAACTCCATAATAATAATAATAATAATAATAATAATAACAAAAATAATTCATCCTACATTAAATTAATGAAACATTTCTCCTCCAGCTCACGTTGGCATGACTATGTCTCGTCCTCATCCTCATCCTCACCCCCCCCCCCCACCCCCCCAGGTCTGGTGAAGTGCTGCTGCTGGGTACATTCCTGAGGCACGGAGTGGGAAAGAGCGCACACGGGACACATTTGTTTTTCCAGGCATTTCCTGCTTTTCTCTTTGTTGGAGCAGCTAATAAGCTAACCTAGCAGCCAGCGAGCAGCCTGTGTCGACCTCTGACCCCAGAAGAATAACAACACAGTTCAGATAGAGTGGTTTCATCTCCTGAAACCAACTCAAACTGGGAAACAAGAATCATTCTAACATATATATTTGACATATCATTCAATTAATATAGAATTAATTGAATGCTACTCTTCCATGCTACTCTATAGTCCATGCTACTCCTCTATGCTACTCTATAGTCCATGCTACTCCTCTATAGTCCATGCTAATCCTCTATGCTTATCCTCTATGCTACTCTATAGTCCATGCTACTCTTCCATGCTACTCAATAGTCCATGCTACTCCTCTATGCTACTCTATAGTCCATGCTACTCCTCTATAGTCCATGCTAATCCTCTATGCTTATCCTCTATGCTACTCTATAGTCCATGCTACTCCTCTATGCTACTCTATAGTCCATGCTACTCCTCTATAGTCGATGCTAATCCTCTATAGTCCATGCTAATCCTCTATGCTTATCCTGTATGCTACTCTATAGTCCATGCTACTCTTCCATGCTACTCTATAGTCCATGCTACTCCTCTATGCTACTCTATAGTCCATGTTACTCCTCTATGCTACTCCTCTATGCTAATCCTCCATGCTACTCCTGTATGTTACTCCTCTATGCTACTCCTCTATGCTAATCCTCCATGCTACTCCTCTAAGCTAATCCTTCATGCTACTCCTCTATGCTAATCCTCCATGCTACTCCTGTATGTTACTCCTCCATGCTACTCCTCTATGCTACTCCTCCATGCTACTCCTCCATGCTACTCCTCCATGCTACTCTGCCTACTAGCAGAGATCCACCGTCTCCTCCTTCTGCCATCAAGGCTCAGCGCGATAATGTTATGAGCACATCTGCTGGTTTCTGACACCTTTCAGTATTATTATTATATTACAGTATATTATTACTCAGACTCAGAGCGCTGGGTGTTTAACACGGACCTCGTCGTTTCAAATATCGCCTTGGCGCACATACGGTGATTATCTGGATAATTAATCATGCAGACAGCGCCTGCATGATTTGGTGCGTTGCATTTGGACCGCAGCACACAACGTCCAGCACTGGGAGAACAAGAAAGCCGGGTTTGATTAACTTTATCGACTATTTTACTCTATTTTACCCGATACTTTGTTTTCACAACAAATAATCGTTAAAAGATTGTTCTATCGATATTGGGTCAAAATAACCGTGGCGATTAATAATTATGATTATTAGCTGTAGATTCACATTACTTTATTAATCCTCGAAGGAAAAAGTCACACTTGCTAAAATAGAAAGGACTGTGTAAAAAAATATATAATGATATTAATAAATAAGAAAATGAGTGGAGAAAAACTATACAATTATATACTATATTATATCATACTATTGACTATTATATTAAATTATATTATATATTATCATATATTCTATTTTATTAAATGTAGGCCTATATTTTACCTTTAGAATGAAAATGGACATACTTCAGGTTTAACATCAGTTTAATTTAATTTTAAATAATTAACTTTATTGTCATTTTTGCTGGACAGCGAAGTTTGTTATCAGGCTGAAAACAAACTGTGCTAAATACTTCCACGGCCACGCCCAGAGACTTACTAACGCAATTAAAAGTTAATATTACACCACAGAGGTAGAACACACACACACACACACACACACACACACACACACACACACACACACACACACACACACACACACACACACACACACACACACACACACACACACACACACACACACACACACACACACACACACACACACACACAACCTAAAGTCAGTCATTTCCACTCACTGAAAGGCTAATTGCTTTCTGTAAGAAAGACAAGCCTTTGAACGTCACAGCTTGGGAATAAACACGCATAGTGCACATAGTGTGCTGTATAAACATTATATTATATATATATATTATATTATATTATAAATAGAGGTGTATTACCTCCTGTATTAGACGTGCATATTTGAAGACATAATGGAAGCACGGAGCTAATCCCACATAAAGCACACAGGCTCTTCATGGTTAAATCCATGGTGATAATTAAATACTTTATTAATTACCAGGCCACACTAGTCCTGCTGTACTCCTCTTCCTCGGCCGTCTCCTTTAGAGGAAGGAACAGAGCAGTTCATTGAAGAGAACGCTCGTCTCCGTTAGAAAGCGGTGTTTAATTCATCAGACATCCTGCCCAGCTGTCAGTCAGCTGGAACTGAACCAACACCAGCTCATGCTAACAGAACTCTGAGCTGTTCAGGAACTGAACCAACACCAGCTCATGTTAACAGAACTCTGAGCTGTTCAGGAACTGAACCAACACCAGCTCATGCTAACAGAACTCTGAGCTGTTCAGGAACTGAACCAACACCAGCTCATGTTAACAGAACTCTGAGCTGTTCTGGAACTGAACCAACACCAGCTCATGTTAACAGAACTCTGAGCTGTTCAGGAACTGAACCAACACCAGCTCATGTTAACAGAACTCTGAGCTGTTCAGTAACTGAACCAACACCAGCTAAGCTAACGTCAACATCTAGTCAACACTAGACTGAACAACCTGTTAACAGATCAACACTAGACTGAAGTAGGTGATCACAAATCAACACTAGACTGAACTAGGTGATAACAGATCAACACTAGACTGAAACAGCTGTTAACAGATCAACACTAGACTGAACTAGGTTATAACAGATCAACACTAGACTGAACTAGGTGATAACAGATCAACACTAGAATGAACTAGGTGATAACAGATCAACACTAG
Organism: Lota lota; assembly: GCA_026745465.1. NCBI lineage: Eukaryota > Metazoa > Chordata > Actinopteri > Gadiformes > Lotidae > Lota > Lota lota. The sequence goes on along the minus strand of JACYXH010000705.1, from coordinate 1,387,897 downwards.
ACTGAACTAGGTGATAACAGATCAACACTAGACTGAACTAGGTTATAACAGATCAACACTAGACTGAACTAGGTGATAACAGATCAACTCTAGACTGAACTACATGTTAATAATAATAATTAAGATGCCCAGAACAGTACTGAAACCTTTTCTTACTGCTTTTTTTGCTTTACCAGGAGAAGTCTTTTCAACAACGTGGAAATCCTTTAAGGGCCAGAATGTCATGAACTAAGACCTCTGACCTTCCTCAGGTCAGAGGGAGGTTTGAGCATCTCGGAGACTAACGTAGCTCCATACATCCATACTCACACACAACGACGGTACTAGCTTGAAGAAACATGGGAATTGGCGAGGGTGGTTACCATGGCGCCATGCACCTCAGCAAGCCCCCGTCTCGGAGAGGAGGGAACTGCACAGGTCCAACCGATAACGAGTCACTGAGCGAAGATGCTTCATACCCGGGCCGGAAATACCAGACCAGTCTGTGACGTGTTGAATGTACGTACATTTCATCGCGTATTATTCATATATTTTAAAGTATTATTTTTTTAAAGTCTTATTAGACAAACAAGACTTCTCCTTCTTCTTTGATGTGGGGAGTGGTGGGGCGTCACCCTAGATAACATGAATATCTATCTACATAACCTACATATCATTACTTCATATCTACCCTACATAACATGACTATCCACCTACCCTACAAATACATTTCTCTAGAGTCAGGACTCTTGAAATAACGATTTCTACATCTGTGCGTGTGTGTGTGTGTGTGTGTGTGTGTGTGTGTGTGTGTGTGTGTGTGTGTGTGTGTGTGTGTGTGTGTGTGTGTGTGTGTGTGTGTGTGTGTGTGTGTGTGTTTTCTTGACATGTTGCTTAAGCCTGGAAGGCAGCTGTTTGTTTTGAATTATTATGCACATAAGAAAAGTTGCCCTACGAGACAAACCAGGACTACGAGCAGACACAGAGCTAGATTATAACCAGGCCTACGAGCAGACACAGAACTAGATTATAACCAGGCCTACGAGCAGACACAGAGCTAGATTATAACCAGGCCTACGAGCAGACACAGAGCTAGATTATAACCAGGACTACGAGCAGACACAGAGCTAGATTATAACCAGGCCTACGAGCAGACACAGAGCTAGATTATAACCAGGCCTACGAGCAGACACAGAGCTAGATTATAACCAGGACTACGAGCAGACACAGAGCTAGATTATAACCAGGCCTACGAGCAGACACAGAGCTAGATTATAACCAGGCCTACGAGCAGACACAGAGCTAGATTATAACCAGGCCTACGCGCAGACACAGAGCTAGATTATAACCAGGCCTACGAGCAGACACAGAGCTAGATTATAACCAGGCCTACGAGCAGACACAGAGCTAGGTTATAACCAGGCCTACGAGCAGACACAGAGCTAGATTATAACCAGGCCTACGCGCAGACACAGAGCTAGATTATAACCAGGCCTACGAGCAGACACAGAGCTAGATTATAACCAGGCCTACGAGCAGACACAGAGCTAGATTATAACCAGGCCTACGAGCAGACACAGAGCTAGATTATAACCAGGCCTACGAGCAGACACAGAGCTAGATTATAACCAGGCCTACGAGCAGACACAGAGCTAGATTATAACCAGGCCTACGAGCAGACACAGAGCTAGATTATAACCAGGCCTACGAGCAGACACAGAGCTAGATTATAACCAGGCCTACGAGCAGACACAGAACTAGATTATAACCAGGCCTACGAGCAGACACAGAGCTAGATTATAACCAGGCCTACGAGCAGACACAGAGCTAGATTATAACCAGGCCTACGAGCAGACACAGAGCTAGATTATAACCAGGCCTACGAGCAGACACAGAGCTAGATTATAACCAGGCCTACGAGCAGACACAGAGCTAGATTATAACCAGGCCTACTAGCATACTGACATAGGCTATGCTGCGTTCAGCTATGTAAACAAGCCGGGTGACTATGATGTGGCAGAGCTGGTTTCCACTCTCAAAAACACACACACACACACACACACACACACACACACACACACACACACACACACACACACACACACACACACACACACACACACACACTTGGATTTAAACTCTTCTTGTTTCTTTTAATAAATAATAATAAAGTTCAAGTCCACAATAGAGCAGAAAATAGAGTTTAGAGGTCAAAGGTGAGCTCTACCCCTCAGCTGATCATCTGATCATGATGTAAGATATTATATTAAGTTCGATTTTAGATAAGATTCAACTTTATTGTTGTACTGAGACAACGAAATGCAGTTTAGCATCTAACCAGAAGTGAAAAACATAAATAAATAATATACATAAATAAATATGATATATGCAGTATGAACTATATTAATTCTATTATATATTTTATGGCAAATTATATGGCACAAGATAAAATAAAGACATCCTATATTATATAATATATTACATGATATATGATATGTTATAATAATTCTATATTATACAATAAATGACATAATATATTATATATGATAAATGATTAATGATATGATATATGACACATTCAATTTTATATTTTACATTATATCCTATCAGATAGAGGATGCTGTATGAAGTCAACAGGCGCTTTACTGGGGGACTAACTCCGGGTCTCCCGGGTCTGGCTGAAGGGGTGAGGGTCCCGGGTCCCGGGTGACGGCGTGAGGTTCCGGGTGAGGGTGACGGGGTGAGGGTCCGGGTGAGGGTCCCGGTTCCCGGGTGACGGCCCGGGTCCCGGGTGACGGGGTGAGGGTGAGTTTCCGAGCGACCTACCTTCTGCTGCCGGCGGGTCATGTCGGTCGGCTGCTTGGCGTTGAACGGGTAGGCGATGCAGCGGAGGACGAACACGTAGATCTGGAGTTTAG